>CM023458.1:60494684-60679136 GCA_013339765.2 Haemaphysalis longicornis | reverse complement strand
CGTATCCGATTATACCGCGCATGCGACTTTTCCGCCTATTTTTCGGAAAAAAAAAGTGCAGGTTAGAATCGGGTAAGTACGGTAATAAAAAAGGGTGGGATTATCATATGCTCCTCTTCTCTTGTGTCATTGGTACCGGAAAAAAAAGAAAAAGGCGCATGAATGATGCCCCCTCTTGTTTCTGCACCTTCTTTCCTCCTGTCTCCAGTGCTGTGGGTCCTCTTGACAGCCTCTGAGCCAGCCAAGTCGACAAGCTGTAGCTTTGACGTGAACATTGTCCTGGAATACAAATGTTGGCACATCAGGAGAGAGTTCCATCAAAGCGGCCCAGAAAAAAAAAAGACAATCCCAGCAAAGATAACGTATGAGGGTCTTTAGTACACTCCTGGGTATAAAGATCCCAATTCCCTTGCTATTCCACCAAACAACACCTTATCTCCCCTTGTAAGACCAGGGTTTCTAATACAACTCATAATACTGCTCACTGTATCAAGGAGTAGGTCCATTCAACCAAAAGGGCTGCTGCTTTGAAGAGCAAGGGAGACAGTGAATGAAGAGGAAAAATCCAGCAAAGCACCTCCTGAGCACACCTCACAGGCACACCATCCCATAGAACTTCAGTGGTATAAGTGGAAATGTCAAGGCAGACACTGCGGCACCGAGGGTGCACGACCTATTAAAATTACATCACCTTTTCATCAGGAAAGATGCTTTAGTTCTTGCATCAAAAACTGCCAGCAGCATTCGGCGATCTATGTGGGCTATCATGTTACACCAGTGCGTGTCGCTTCACTCCACAGACCCCTTTCAAGTCATCTCTGATGTCACACGGGCACGCCAAGCATGATGAAGTGGCTCTACACAACATGTGGCTCAATGTAGCTTCACAGAGTACTCCCAGTTTTAGCTGCAGCAGGGCACTTCCCCAGTCCGTGACAAACGTGGAGGTTTAGATTACCTGAAATGTAAATGCGTGTGGTTTTCAGCACCTAGTGCATCCCTTATAGTGTCCTTGAACCAGTCACTTACTGGAAGATTACAACCGAGTAACATATTAGGCCCCCAGCCGAGTCTGAAACATTCATTCCATGCGACCAAAGCTCTGATGACTTCTTGAATTGACAGGATTACGTTAGTGTCTCTAAATAACCACACATGCAAGCACATCCTCATCTAACTGGTAATTCATTTAAGTGTCAATTTTTTCATCCACCAGGCATAGTAAGATACGTGTCTTTGCTAGGCTAACCTGGCCAGTTTCATTAAAAAAAAAAATCGCGGGCCATCTCCATTAACGTGAAACCTGGGGAGGGGCAAAGCATGCAGTCTATAGGGGTATTCTTGGCGCCTTGGCATTTTTGCCAACAGAGATGAAACCATTGGGGGTAGAGGTATACAGTTTGCTGCACAAGTCTCGTGTCTTTGAAGCACGAAGCTCTCTAGCGCGAGGTGTAAACGAATGTCCCGGTTTTTTTTCAGTACGCGTTACGAAGCGTTTCAGCGTGAAGCGTAAAAGAGTGTCCCAATGTTTCAGTACCATGACTACATGAGACAACGATTACGACGACAACGACAGGAGACGGCAACAGCCCAAGACCCTGAGGGGCTCCGCCCCTAAAAGCCCGTCCTCCCTCACCCTTGCACGTGTCCCTGCAGGTGGATGCTGAAGATGGCGTGCGAGCGGCTGGAGCAGCTGTTGAGCAGGGTGGCCCCCGTGCTGCGGTTGCGGCTGCCCTGCTCTAGGCACTGCAGGGCCTCCCCTGGACCGCCCACCTGCTGGTTGACCAGCCCCGGCAGCTGCACCAACGAGAAACCCCAGGGACCCTCGCCTTGAATCGCTGCATTTGAGCACTCAATCATGTCACCCGCGCCAAAGAAGTGTACCGGGCTGCATCTCCACAAGCACGTGGGTGTTTATGCAAAGTCCTTTTACGTGGGCAATGCACTGACTGAAGAATAAACAGTGAATCTGGTCCAAAAAAATGAGCTGAAAGCTTGCGGTATTTTACTGTACTAGCCACTCAAAAGTTGATGCCACGCTTTCCAACTAGTAGACACCGCCGCTGCGTAAAAAAGAAGCTGTGTTAATAGTTGAAACTTCCAGCCGCAAGCTCTTCTACCTTATAGATAGCATGCAGGTCTTTTACAACTACTTTTGTTTACAAGGATGTGGCCTCGTATCCGTGCCAGTGTTCTAACAGCAGAGCTGTCGTTTCTGGCTGTAATGTGTGCAACGGTACCAAAAAACACAAAGTCATAGTTACTTCAACTGATTACCACACACGTGAGCACGCCCCTTGTGAGGAGTGCGTGGCGTAGTCCAGGCTTGCGCGTGGCGCAAAAATATACCAAGAAAACAGTTCATGGGCGTCTATGCCTCAAGGGGGGAGCACAAGAAAGGCGAGCTACAGACGCCCAGTTCACGAAGCCAGTTCCGCCGGTTCTAGCACGTGAAATGTGAAAGCCTGCGGATGAAACGATCCAGGCCCACCAGTCATGCACGAGGAAGACAACGATACAGATGGACATGACTATCGCTACTACTACCACAGTGAAAAGCACAACGACGGAACAGCTAAATAAACAATTTCAAACCTAATGCAATGTGTGGTGGTGTGTCCTTCAGTGCATACATAGAAAGAAATCCTCTGCTCAGCTTTAGTTCAAGCCTTGCACAACTTAGTGCAAGCTTTGCCAATTTTTAACCCTAGTTGTACAACAAAACGGGCTTCAGCACTCCAATTGTACTGGTGCAAAGGACATCACTTGAGTGCTACCAAGGAAGAAGGCGACTGAGGAGGTGAACACGAGCCAATTTATGACAAAAGGAGGAGACCCACCACAATGACCTTGCCCACTTCTCGGATGGGGATGGCCTCCCGCTCCTTGGGTTTGCCAGCAGGTCGAAGACGTTCTCATTGTAGATCTCCAGTAAGGACACCTTGGCCGTCCAGCAGCCCTGCTGCTGGGACAGGACAGCAAACAGGTCCCGCACGGCCTGGGGGATGATGCCCGGGTTGGCAGCGGCCACCTCACTCTGGCCATAGTTGGTGCCCATCGTGTACGTCTTGCCCGAGCCCGTCTGGCCGTACATGAGCACGCTGCAATTGTAGCCTGCGGGAGAGGGAGGAAGACAATATGACAACTGCTGAGGCTAATACATGCGTCTTGAAAGTACAGGCACTTTTCGTGCAAGAAACTGTCACGAACACCTGGCCAGTGCGCTCAATTTATTCGTTTAGGCGTCCACCACTGCAGCTCCCTCGCCGGGGGCGGCCATTTTCTTTCTGTTGCTCCTCCCTCGTCTCACACATGAGTCAGCCCGTTTTTTTTGCAAGCGAGAGGAGTGGAGGGCCAATTGGGGACAGCGTAGCCGCTGGGCTCCCTTTTCAGTGGGCTCATCAGGAGCTTAAAGACACGTGCAGGCCAGAACGAGGGAAGCTGCTTGGAATTCATACCAGGTGCAAGTAGCTGGGGGTACTGGGGGTGAAAATTCTTTAGCGGAAGTCCGATCAATAGGTTCACAGTGGCACGACCAGTTGCACGGAGGATCCAGAATCTCCTCGATCATCGTCGCGAACCGCAAGAACATCTCAACTCCGCAAGCCAGTCCCAAAAACATAAGCAAGTAGCCGAGCGAAGCCGACGTATCGTCGTCGAGCTTTGTCGTTGTCGAACAGTACTGTGAAGGCAATGCCTAAGGTTAGCGTGTATTGTCAAGGCGATACCTAGGATTAGCATGCAGTGTCAAAGCCCCGTCTAGGGTAAGCATGTAGTTTAAAGTCTATGCCAAGGGTTAGTGTCCGAAGTGTTCACTATTAGTCCTTGCCCATGCAGGACATGCCTGGGAGGCAGTGAGTCGTATTGTTGGGTTGTACAGCTCCGCGGAGAGCATTTTTGTAGCCCCTTTGTGTGCTTGCGTAGTTTATTTTTTTTGTAGTTTAACAGAAGTTTGAGTGCGCATGAATTCTCTCTAGCACCAGTGACTTCAGCACGCGTGCACACGCACGAGCTGATCAACCTTCACGCCTCTTGTTTGTGCAAGTGAGCAAGAGGTTGCGACAGTGACGACAGTGAAGAAGAAAGCTACATGGCGTCAGCGGACGGCGCACATCTGTCCACAGCTATTTCACTTGCATGGATGATATGCTAGAATGCGTGACACCAGTGACTATCAACTGTCACTGTACCTTCTCCACACTATTCTATGCCTCCACTGCAGTAGCCGAGTCAACTCCTGGTTTTTCTCTTTGCTTCTCCCTTGTCTTCAGGCTCATTCACAAAGTACAGCGGTCAAACTGTCAACAACACCGAATGCAAGGCTGTCAATACGTGGAGCGATGCCTGTTGATAGCCACCTGCGTTACCAGCAAGATTAGTGGATGGCGCTGTGACAGCCAGACACATGAAAGCCATGCAGCATGAGTCTTGGTCGTGCTATTGGGTGCGAAAATAAAGGGAGCGACTGCGTGAATTATACTGCAAGCGATTACTCTAAAAAATGACACACGAAGTGTCAAGCCACACGCATGTCACCACCAATTCACATGATTGAGCATGAGTGGTTAAACTCAAGGCGCTGATAATAACTGTTTGTGCCAAAGAACCGTGCCAAAGAAGAGATCAAAACTTCCACTAGTTATTTGCAGAAGTAAATTCAAAAAACAGGTGCTGGCAGCTGTCGTGGTCAGGAACTGTATGTCAAAGCGCGGAAGCATCCGCAATATCTTTCCCATGCCTAGCTGCCACAGCGCTGTCCACTAATCTCGCTGGTCACGCCAGTGGCTATCAGCCGGCTGCGCTGCACGTATCGATGGCTAAGGTGTTCGTGCGTTATTAACAGTTTTGATCTCAGTACATTTGGAAAAGAATGGTGCGCAGACAGGAAAGTGCAGTGTCTCGGGTGGCCAGAAAAAGGGGTGCTGACACAATTTTCGATATTAATACTGTTACATTCTGGTTCCTTTACTCAACAGAATACCCAAGCTAAAACATGAGCAGCCTGCGATGTGGTGGAACATCAATTCGATCTCATTTATCGTGCCGGCAGGACAGCATGTGGAGCGGTGCGCAGGGAAATGGACACCGGCGTGATATTACTTAGTTGTAGGGAAAAGAGGTGACACCACTTCTCACGCATGGCCCGGCAAGTGGCGACTGGGCACTAGTGCGTTCCATGAACTGATGCACGCAGACTGAGCTAGAGGCACAACCGCTTGCCAGAAAGGCACTCTTGCCAAAAATAAAGTTCCACACATGGGCAAGGAGCCAATATTATATTATTGGCTCCTATTGGCTTTACTATTGGTTCCCATATATATTGGCTCCTGATATATTATTTGCCCAAAATCGGTATAAAATTGCCATAAGGACTTTTATTGAAAGCAGTCATCAAATTTACGGCGCAATGGTAGGCCTAAATTCTCTGGAGGCGGGGCAATCGAAACAATGCCTCCACTGGTACAAAACGGTAAGGTTCGGTGATACAGGTTCATACAGGTGAGGTTCTGTCGGTACAAAACCGTGGTTCTGTCATATGCGCCCTCCAAGCTGGAAGCACAGAAAACCAAAACGTACGATTTTCAGGCCGTTCCAATGTAATTAATTATTGCGCGCTCAAGTATTTCAAGAGCTTTGTCGAGTTCTCCAGGCCATTAAGTGTCAATAAAAGCTATAAGAAAAGGAACATAAGATTTTGTTTTCAGTACTCTTTTAAAGGTTTGTCCACATGCAGGAAACATCAGGAGGTATCCCAGCATGCAGAAGTGGGGCAGCTGCCAGGGGAAACAGATCCAAGGACTGACTAAGGGTGTGATGCGTTTATCAGGGCACTCCACACGGTGGCACTACCAAGCCCACAGTGTTTGCTGTTACTCTCTCTCCTATTAGCCATGCTACAAGGTACCTGCCCTGCATAGTGACACCACCTTCACCACGGTGGATCCCTCTCGAGCCATCTCTGATAGTCGCAGGTCTTTGTTTGCCCCTACTTCGGTTTAAAAAATCCATGGTATATACATGTTTCAATTGTCAGAGATTCCACAAAGCTTATTCACTTTGTATAAGTGAAAGAGCTTATTCACTTATACAAAAGTTAACCATTTTGAATGCTTCTCCCTCCTGACGTTGTCCACTTTTCCAAATGTATAGCGACTCACCAGTTGTGACCTTGCCAATCAGGTCGGCAACGCAGCGGGTGTAGACATCCTCTTGCGTCGCAGTGGTGTCGAAGGTGTAGTCGAAAGTGAATCCGTACTCTTGAGCCACCACGAGCTGTGCTTGCTCCGGAAGCACCTCGATGGAGCCTTCCACACATTGGTTCTGTTCCTGGGGAAAGGGGGGGCCGCACCCTGACGGCGACCTTCACTGCGCCGTCTGCCATGCCTGCGGGGGGAAGTCAGTGCGATAGAATGTATTGCTTTAACTTGAGAGGCAGCGACGAAAGCGATTTCTCTCAGCAATGGTACCCTCTAGCAATTGCCAGAGGCAAGACAAGTTGGCCAATACAATTAGTAGTAGTAGTAGTAGTAGTATGGGTACTTTATTAGCGCAAGAGCACTAATGGCCAAAGAACGACAAAAACCATTGTTTGGTCATTCAATAACTAAAAAGATTACTGAAATGTTTAAAGCCAACACAGTCCGGGAGGAGTCTGCATTTTCATGCAGAAGTGCAGTTTTAAAAGTGAACTTCTCCACAAGGTTTTACTGAACTTGTGTATGCAGATCATCAGCCCCCTAACAGCCATTCTCTGTTACCCACTAAGGGTTTTCTTTTTTGTGAGTAGGACATCTGCTTCGGAATAAATGTGTTTTGTTTTTCAGCCCGTGTTTTACATACTTCCCAATGCCTAACAACGCTGTCACACTCCTAAAGGCTGGCAGCTAACCATTATTAGACAATAAAACTTTATGCATGGTCCACCTGAATGCATCATTGCACTATCCATGCAAACGTCATTTAAGATTATGATCTTTCTTGATACGCCTGTCAGAACACGGTCATTTGAACATTTAAATGGTTATTGTCAAAGCCACCAAATCTCAAGAGACACATACATAAAATGAAACAAACATTTAATGCAAAAGACTACAGCATTTATAGTTATCAAGGAGTTTGTTCGGTAACAAAAGCTGCCTTATTTGCTTATAACACAAAATTTAAAGTACGGCTTCCCTCATTCATTTCTTGGGACGCCTGTCTCGGTTCAACAAATCATGACCTAATATAACATCAATTCTTACATCAGTTGCTCAATAGCCACCATGCATGACAAAGGGTTATTAAGGAGGCGTTCGTAAGCCACGGCAGGGGAACCAGGAATACAAGCGAATGGGAGACACTTGAGCTTTGAGATTTTTGGACATGTTCAGTGAACTCATCGAAGAATTCAAATGAAAGTTTCATCAGGAACTGCATAAGTTAGCTCAGTCCTAGGCTCAAATGTAACTACGAAGATATCAAGTCAATGTTAAATAGCACAGCAGTGAGCCAGCCTCCTAACCTGGGTGCTTAAATGCTAAAAGTTATCACTTCTGGGGTGCTTTCTGGAAGATTTATGACGTATATAAAAAGTAGGCGACCAATGCGTACTTGCAGTGCTAACTTATGGGGCGGTAACTTCGGGGCTCGCCAAGATGAGAAAGTTTTAAACAAAAATGGATTTGGATGATGTTGGATTCATCCTGCAAGGGCGGTCAACAGGTTGACGATGACAAGGGTGGCGTCTTCCAATGATCCTCAAATCAGAACGTCCCCAGCACCTTGCTTTCTTCACTCGGCAATCGTTACTGCAAGTCTCGCTAAAGCTGGCGAGGCTTCTAGGGACTATGCTGCTCCTTCCACCGGCCAAAAATTTGTTCCAGAGATGTGGTTTCTCGAGTTCCAGAACATTTCTTAACATATCAGTAAGGGTGGACGTTGCAAAGATCAACGATTTTCTTTTTCAACCGTTGCGAATGCATAGTGCGTCTAGTTAATACGTAGCGCCCATACACAGCCGCCTCGTTTCCCCCGCGATTAAAAAAAAATCAGTTTAAGCTTAAAACTTACCGTTCGGATCTCCCTTTAACTTTCTCTCGCACTTTGAACGAGGGTGAGCACACAGAAATCAACGGTAACCAGGCGTGGGGACGTTCGGTTGTTTTTAAAGGCAAGTGTCTGCTACCACCGGTGTGTTTTGCGGGGGGGCGTGGTCGGCGGGGGCTCCTCACTAACGCGCACCGCAAAGCTTTGGTGACAGTCGGAGTCCCTGTGTCGCGACGGCCCACGAAACGTTCGGCTCCAAGGCGAAGGTGCGCCCGGTTGAAACTTAATCCAAATGCGCGAAAGGCGCGAAAAAAACGAGACAAAGCCGGTTTCGTGGGTACGCCGCACGTCGCCCCGGGCCTTTGGCCACGGAACTCACCGCTTGGAAGAGTTTGTCGGCGAAGCAGCCTGCGCAGGTCTGACGTGAGGCAAGTTCGCAATGGAAAGGGCCCTCCTGGATGCGCTTGTCCGAGCGAGCCGGGTTGGGAGCGGTGAATGGCACAGGCACTAAGAAAAATGACTCTAGAAAAATAAAACGACAACAGTTATAGAGTTAAAACAACTCTTAGCGCGAACCAAACTTCCACAATAGACAGTACCCGCTGTGGAAAAAAAAACTCACCCATCCATCGACGCCGACAGCGCGCCGCCGGCTCTCCAGCTACTCCGCGTCCGGGCAACAGGCGGGCAAGATGGCGTGCCCCTCGTTCTAAAATGCGTTTATCCCGGCATTACAGAGCGCAGCTATTGGTCAGCTACCGCCTACCCTTCCACTCCTTTACATCGCTATCGCCTTCCAGAACATTCTGCCAGTTGTAAAACAAAAATGACAGAAAAAGACAACTTCCAAGTCGCAGCCGCGCGGGCACTGGGGCATGCATGACCAGGCATTTGATGCTGCGTCACGGAGCAAGATAACCTTCTTGCCTCGTGGTGCTGCCTGCCTATCGCGATATGCCATTGCGTGTGTGCTACCAGGCTTTGGGTGGCGCGATTGCACGGTGCTCTCGATCATGCGGCCGCCGCTACCGGCCGTCTTCCGCGGCTTTGAAACCGAATAAAAAACGCCACGTTTCGAAGGAATATCGTCGACTGAGCGGGAACGCAAATATGCTACTGCGTACGAGTCGGGGCTGTAAAGAAGGACGAAAATGAAGTGCTTGTTAGAGAGCTATGGGCGATATTGTTATGAGCATTTCAGATGCCGTTGCTTACACTGTCACCGCAAGGTCGTATGCTTGCTTGTTTTGGTGACGGTTATGAGGGCCGCGTGGGTGGCCTCAAAACATTCACATACCAGCGCAGGGAACAGGCAAATGAGTTGAAAATTGGTAGCTAAAGGTCGCCACGATGTAAGAATGCATGTAAGGCACAACATCCTTAACTCAATACGCTTGCGTCTCACAGAAGAACAGTTGCGATGAATTCGTCTCTTGTATCGGGTTCATTGCACGCAAAGATGTCTGCATGCAAGCAGCCAGGTAATTAGACTTCTGTAAATGAATGAATGAATGAATTTATTCAGATAGGAATGGTCGAGCGCCTCATGTCGCGGAATCGAGGAAAGGGAGACAATAAATCCTGTTGGCTAGTGACCCCTAGCTTACACATCAGCCCCGCGCACGGGCCGCTTAGTTCAGGTCATTTTGGGGAAAACCGCCTTCGAAGAGGTGTAACGGGTCTATTTGATGATGTCTTTTGTGTCCGCGCCGCACGAGCTGAGGAACGTTCGCATGAAACAAAAACCCACGCTATGTTCGTGCATACGATTGGATTGAACCACATCAAAATCAAAAGAAAACGTCTTTCGCATGTGTAAATAAAACTTTAACTTTTTCGTTACGGTGGAAAAACAGCCAATCTTGAGTGCTTCCACAACACAATTTTTTTTTCTGTAGCTAGTGGACACATTTAGTATTGCTTTGCTTGAGATTGCAGCTTATTTATTGCTCTTCCAAACACACAACAGCAGTTTTGTGAAAGGTACAATTATTTACAGCTTATTGGTCAAATAATCAGAAAAAAAACGAAGAACGACGAGACAGATGCGCTATAAACCAGGACAGGAAAAACGAAGACGACGAGACGTCGTTTTTTGTTTTTCCTGTCCTGGTTTCAGCGCTCCTTTTCTTGAAGCAATATGCACCAAACCAGCCCAACAGCACATTTTACTAATCAGAAAAAAAAATGCACGAAAAAGTATGCACACGCAACGTATGTAGGCGATTGTAGTGAGCCTAAAAATTATGTTAAGAATTCTGATTTACAAGTTGTTCCTACGTTCCTTGGCTATGATTCAATATATAAATGAGCGCTGTACACCAAGTTTTGGATGTTTGCGGACCCGTCAACCTAATGGCGCTGACGAATGTGCCACTCCGCGAAGCCACTCGAGAGGCAGTCGGTCTCTCTAAAATATGAATCCAAGCATGCTTGTTTGTTTTTCACACAAAATACACACTACTTATCTCTGCAGCCGTAAGCAACAAAAAAATTGCTGCTGCTTGGCTCAGCTAACCTTGGATATGCAAAGCAAAAGCTTGGCTTAGTCTGGTTGAGTCTTGTTTCGCTTGGTTAACCTTTGATGTAGCTGCATTGCCGACCACGGCTCATAGCCGTTCGGTCCCGTGCGACACTCACAGAAGGAGGCCAGGCGTTCGCCTGGGTGAACGTGGCATTCATCCACGGCGAACGCGCCGTTCCTCTTCGCCGGGCGCGAGACGAGTCACGTAGCCCGAGGTGACCCAGCGGCGCATATCGCATACGTGGGAGGCTGCGGGGATGATCGGCTGCTGATCAGCTGATCGGCCGAAGCTGCGGCGGCGGGCCGCCGCTCGTGCTGCGCAGAACAACTGAAAACGTGGCTTGTGCGCAGCGCCGAAAGCGGGCCCGGCGAATCACGCGATGCCCTTCGATGGGTGTGTCGCCGGGGGTGTGTCTCCGGTCAAAAGGTGAAATGGCGCTTCCGGTGCGAAACCGCTAGACGAAAGTAGCAAAGCTTTGCTTTAAAAATTTACCGCTTTTGAGAAGCAGCGCACGTCCCTCCGCAGCGCTCATTTTACATGAGGCGCCAAGCAATCTTGAAGGTGATAACGCGATACCGCGCGGTGGCATTTGCCAAAATATCCACGCAGCGCGTTGTCCACGCGCTATATATAAAAGTAATACCGCAGTCGTGAGTTATTAGGCACGTTTTCTTTATAATACAGTGCGAAGTCAAAAAACAACCTTCCCTGGCAGCACCTGCCGAAGTCTGAGGCTCTTGAATGGGAGAGTCTTCATCAGAACTAAAATATGAAGAATCCACATCGTTGCTGCAGTCGTAACTGCTGCTGGAGTAAAAACAAATCAGCAGCAGCAGTGGCCGAAGTTCCTGAAACCGCTGTCCGCCTTGCAGAGCGCGCTCTTAAACAGGGCGCCGTTTTTGTCCAACTCGCCGCTACCTTGGATCTGAATAATTTTTATTGAAGTAAAGATGGAGGAAAGGGGGAGGGGAGAAAGGGATGGGAGAATCATAGGTGGCACCCTTTCTCCAGGGCTCCAGTGGCTTCTGCTCGCGTATTCGCCCAGCGGATTAGGTCCTTGTGGATCTGTAAGTCGGGGCTTACGAGGGCGGTCACCTATGCTTCACGCGAAGTCAGTAGCGGGTTCTTTTGGTGTTCGGCCCCTGCCCAGAGGTGTGAGCAGGACCCACGACATGGTAGAGGGTAGCAGTCTCTCCGCATAGTCTGCAGTCTTCTCTATAGTCAGGGTGCCGTTTTTGGAAAATATTCGCCCAGCGAGATTTATGTATGAAGGTATTTGTTTGAATCTTACGTAGCATCTGGGCTTCAGTTGGCGTTAGTTCGCGATGCGGGTGTGGACATGTAGCCCGCTCTTTTCTGGCATTTTGTAGGTATTCACCATACGTAGTGGTGCTAGGGATCGTAAGGCATCGGTCACAGGGGGGTGGTGAGTGAAGTCGCACGCTCGCCTGTTCGCCGCCTCGTTACCCGGCAGTCCCTATAGTGTCCGGGGGTCTACGTAATTTGTGAACTTTCTCGAGGGAGCACCTTTCCAAGTGCAAGTGGAATTCGCTGCCGCTAGTATTCGCACGGCCTCTTGCGAATTGATGATAATGTTGAGGCCGCGGTCGTTTCGTCCTCCCCAGCGAATCGCGAGGAGGGCTCCGCTCTCCGCGTGCTTTGTGGCGGTTTTTCGCATTATGATGAAGTCTATGATGTCCCTTTCACGGGTGGTCACCACTAATGCCGCCGTTTCTTCATTTTTTTTTTCAAGATGGCGGGTGGTGTGTGTACACGCCACAAACGTGCTCCGAAATTCCGCCGCCATTCGCCTCCCTGAATCTTTTTTGCGTTCATCGTGTTATGCTCGTTAGTGCTCGCCGTCAATGTGCGTTCTGCGTACGACCAGAAGCCCCGCTCTACGCTTGCCCAGCCAGCTTCCCTGCCTGCAACGCTGCTAGGCCTACTCCGGCGTCCTCACTCACCCGGTTCAACGTCTTCCAGTACCCTCCTTCTCCTTGCTCCTGCTCCTAACCTCCTCCATCGGTGCAACTCCCTCGCTGCTACTAAGCGGCGATGTCTGTCCGAATCCCGGTCCCACCGCCCCGCTGTGTCAACGATGCGACAAACGTGTCCGTGACGATCAAGCAGCGTTGTGCTGTGATACGTGCAATCGGTGGTCTCATCGTGCGTGTGTTCGCATGCCGCTCGCCGAGTACCGTCGGCTCGGCCGGTCCGACTGTTCGTGGCACTGTTTCGGGTGCTCCCTCTCTACTTTTTCCGACGACCTTTTCGGAAGACGCAGCCCCAGCAGCTCTCTGTCGAAGTTCCCTGCTGCCCGAGCAAGGCTCAACTCCCAGTAAGCGCTACCCACCCTCGCAAAACTGTCACAATTTGGCTCTCCGACGTAAGATCAATCAAGAACATACTACTGGACTTCCACGCCAGTCTCCAGGCCCACCCGTCGCACATTTTTGCATTGTGTGAAACTTATGGCTTGTCTCGTCAGTGTACCACAGCCAAGTAACTGGAGGGGCACTGTATACGCTTCATCGCCGTGACCGCGTCTCCCTTGGGGGCGGAGTTTTGATAGCAACGCCAGCGCAGCTGCCATCCCGTAGACGGGCTGACCTTGAGTCTCCGGACTTTTAGGCAGTGTTTCGTAGAGGTGACGTTTGCCAAGGGAACCGTCCCTCATATGCTGCGTGTACTGCCCCCCACCGCTACTAAGGGAGTCGTACGACATGCTCAGTGCGGCCCGGTTGAAATAAACCTCAAAGCATTACGTCAACGTGTATGTTGTCGGAGACTTCAATGCTCATGTCGACTGGTCCAACGTTGAAGCATCCTCCCCTTCCTATGCCGTCGACGACTACCTCCTGGAAGTTGTCCATGGCACTGGTCTCACTCAGCTTGCTCAAGAGGCGTCATACACTGCTAAATCTGGCAGGAGAGCATTTCTGGATCTGGCGTTTGCCACAAATGCCACCCTAGTGCACATTTGCAAGCTTTCTCCGAGTCTCCCAGGATCAGACCACTCCGCACTCGCGGTTGACATCTTTCAACACCTGCCTAAATACGGCCGTTTTGCTAAGGCGGTACAGCTGTTCCACAGAATGGATGTTCCACATCTGCAGCAGCTCGTGCACCTGGCCCCATGGTCCATGGCTCTCTCTGAGGAGTCGCCCAATGATATATACGAAGTCTGGCTTGACTTCAAGACGGACATCCAAAAAGAGTGCCTACCCACACGTCCCTCTTCCTCGCGTCACCCCTGGATAACCCATGACATTGTAAAACTTTGGCGCCAAAAAAGAAACTCTTTCACAAGGCCAAGCTTACCGGGAATCCAAGCCACTTGAGCAGAGCAAAGGACTTTCAGCGTGAACTGAAACGGCTCATCTATGTGTCACATGGCCGTTACGTGCAGTCAATCGCCGCCAAAGCCACGCAGTGGCCCCAAGCTTTTCTGGGCCTGTTAACTCACAACGGAAGTCCCAACCAGCTCCGCAGTTCTCTACCCAAGACGCCGATATCACCGATCCCCAATCCATCGCTAACCTCTTCAGCCGCCACTTCTCTCGAACTCAAACTGCCGATCCTACCCCCCAACTGCAGCACCTGGTTTACAAGCTAGCCCCCCTAATACCCAATTCGACTTGACGGCCATTACCCCCTGCTGCAACTCTGTGCGCTCTTAACTGTCTTAACCACTACCAAGCAGCCGGACCCGACAGCATCACACCTGCAGTACTGAAAGCTTCAGCCCCTCAAATGGTCCCCCCGTCCTCTCATCAATGTTTTCTCTTTTCCTCATCATGGGATGTTCCCCCGAACACTGGAAACTATCGTTTGTCACACCTCTTCTGAAAGGTGTCAGTTTACCAACCGACAAAACCTCGTCCTACCAGCCAATCTCCGTTACCTCCATTGTTTGCCGCACCATGGAACGTGTCGTCTCAAAAGAACTCACCGAATATCTGGAGCAAAATTCCCTCCTCTCCCAATACCAATTTGGCTTCCGACCCGGCCGCTCTTGTGCCTCGCTTGCTCTTGCAGTCCATATCCTGAGCGACCATATGGATAGCAAGGTACCCTGTCACGTCCTGCAGATCGATTTCGTCAAGCCTTCGACAGGGTAAACCATGCCCTTCTTGTTGAAAAACTTGTTCTCTTTGGCATACACGGCAACCTTCTTTGTTGGCTCACGGACTTCATTGCCCATCGCCAGTTTCATGCAGGTTCTTTTTCATGGCTGTCGCTCAGAGCGCACACCAGTTCACTCGGGTGTCCCGCAGGAGCTCCGTCCTTGGGCCAGTGTTTTTCAACATCTTCATCAACGACATAACCAACAACCTTGAGTCCATGCCCCTACTGTACGCTACGCTACCCGCCGCGGTGGCTCAGTGGCTAAGGCGTTGCGCTGCTGAGCGCGAGGGTCGCGGGTTCAATTCCCGGCCGCGGCGGCCGCTCTTCTGATGGAGGCGAAAAGCAAAAACGCCCGTGTGTACGAGATTTCGGCGCACGTTAAAGATCCCCAGGTGGTCAAAATTAATCCGGAGCCCTCCACTACGGCGCGCCTCATCGCCTGCGTTGCGTCGGCGCGTTAAACCCTACAATCAATCAAATCAAACCTACTGTACGCTGACGATGTCACCCTCATCCAACCGATCCGAACATCCCAATCTCTTCTTTCCTTGCAGAATGACTTGAACAAATTGTTTCCTGGTCCAATCGTAATCGGCTCCCGCTAAATCTCTTAAAATGCACCTCTATGATCTGCAGAGCACGCCGCTCAGCCAACTAGACCTCCCTGTCCTGAAGATACTTGACACGCCGCTCACGCAGGCTACAAAGATAAAGCTTCTAGGTGTCACCATCGACAACAGACTCTCCTTCAGCGTACACACAGACGCCAGCGCGCTACGTTCGGCGCCGGACCGGTCGCCCTGCGAACACTATTCACAGCGTTTGTGCTTCCCCAGTTGGAGTACTGTGCCCCTGTGTGGTTGCCGCACCAGGCCTCCCCTGTTGTACGTCTCGCGAGCGTACACAGGTGTGCAGCATTTGCCATCCTCGAGAGGTCCCCCCCCTTCCCGACCGCCCTTACCGCGGCCACCGAACACCGGAGCAGCTTCGCGCTGTCGGTTGGCAGTCCCTTACGCAGAGGTACGACGCTGCATCACTCCGGCTGCTTCTGGCAGTCGTTGGCCCTCTTGGTGCCCCCAACCCACTGGCAGGGTATTATTCGTCGCACTGGCCCCATCCTTGCCCGCACAGTGCGCCACCAGAACTCATTCGTTCCGCTCCTGGTGAGGTTGTGGCGCTCCCCCCCAAGTGCGCTTAGGCGGCTCAGGAGCCAACCTGAGGCTGCCACTGACGCGGATGAAGTGAAAAGCCTCTGCCGCCAAGCAGTGCGCCATCTGAGAATGGTCCACTGAACGACTGAATCCTCTCCTCTCTCTCTCTACATCCTTTTCATCCACTCCCTCCTTTTCTTGCACTGTAAAAGTCGGTGTGCTGGGCCTTTCGGTATGGGCCTTTGGCCTTTCCAGCACACCCCAGCCCTCCTGGGTTGAAATAAAGTATTGCAATGGTTTTGTTATTGTTGTTATCATACTTCGCTGCATCGACGTACACCTTATACATGATGTTCTAATTTCCTTTGCAGGAAATTGACCCTGGCCTTTCTTCTTTCTACGTGGATATTATAGATGTATGTTTTTGGGAAGGGGCAGCGCCTTGATGTGGGATCGTTGTGTAGGGTTTATGTCTGTTTCCTGCTCTTGGCATCTGCGATTGAGTGGATCGCCTACTTGCCATAAGATCGCCCTCTCCGTGCGGGACTTTTCTAGTCGTATTCGTTGCGCTTGAAGGGTGGCGTGTTTCATCTCTTGCATGGTGTTGTGAACCCCAGGTGAGTGAGTTTCTCATCGGAGATGAACTGGGGTAGGTTGAGCGCAGCTTTGAACGTATTATGGCCGCGTTGATGTGCTCCTCGTCCGACTTCGTGAGATTTTGAAATGGTAGACTGTAGCCGATACGAGGGATAATCAGTGCTTGTACTATTCGGACGGTGTCATCTTCCCTCATTCCATTCCGGTCGTTTGTTAGCCGCTTGATTATGCGTGCCACTTGGGAGGATTTAGCGCGCAGTCGCGTTATGGTGGTGTCCGCGCTCAAGCATTTCCTTGCAGGTGCATCCCGAGTAAATTCTTATTTGCCTCCACACAACCACCTACATTGCGCGGTCACAAGGGCTCTATCACCGTTTGTTTTTGGACTCATCCGTGAAGCTAACCTTTACATATTTATCTGATAGGCCACAGAACAGGGAGGATTTTAGAGAAGCAAAGGTCTAGCTTTGCCTGTAGTGCCAGAAAAAGCGTAGTGGCGGCGTCGTGAACTACCCAGTACGCCCGCTTGATGGCGCTGTAAACACGGCTTTGTAAACATGGCGGATGCTTTTTGCACAGGCCGCTTGAGCTCCTTAATAACATGGCTGCCCTCGCACGGCGGCCGCCGGCTCGCTGCTCCACGGCCGGACTCGACTCTCCTCCTCCCGCGCGCGAAAGGGGCGTCGAGTCCGGCCGTGGCTGCTCCTGCTGGCTCCTGGCTGGCACGCTGGTCGCGTGTTTACTTGCGCCGCGCTAGTGAAGTGATGTTACGCCAGGTGACCAGATGGCCTCGACTGGCACAGACCACAGTGAGCAGCAAGTGAGAACAAATCGTTTATTGACATCCGCAAGTTTACAGAGGCCAGGACATCATTTCATTTCGATCGCTGCAATTGTACGTCGCTTTCGTGACATTTTTTTTTCCATAACAACTCGTTCACTTGCGCTAAGATTTCGAACGAAGGGCACAAATGAAGTATTGACGGCGACAACGGTTTCCTTTGCACCGTCTTTCTAGCGGAGTGCATAACACTCACCTTCTGTTGGAAGAATCGAATATTCTGGCTCGACAGCTGCCTTCCGATGCGGAATTTCCCACATTTGTCATTCCACAAGCACTCAATTCCCGTGTTTTGCCAGTCCTCTCAACAACTGATGGACGCAAAAGCACATAACAGCAATAACAGTCACGAAACCGGTGCTCCGCGCACATTGAAACGGTCGGCCGTTGCAGCGGTTTCAATTTGAATTGGCGGCTTTGTGGTTGCGAATTCAGAAACGAGGTGGTGCACCAGTCGGCTGTTCGTAAAAAGTTGCGTACATTTTTGCTCAACGGATGTTTGATGCGGAACTTGTTAATAGTATTTTTAAATAACACATTGTAAGCGAACTGTGTGGGCTCTTTGAGTCACGGAATGAATGTTTTGTATTCTATACCAAAAGTAACATTTTGCCTGCGCCGTCTGGTGGGCTTGATGGTCGAAAACAGCGCTGTAGGTTGGTCACGTGGGGCGTCGATTTTTACGCCGCCTATAGGGAAGACAGGGAACGTCCAAGCTTGAGAGGCCTGCTCCTCATGGGATATCGTTTGGGAATACGCCGCCAGTACAACGAATCAAGCAGCCTGTAAAGGGTGCATCCCTGTAAACAGGGTCTTCTTGCGGCTAAGCGGCCTTTAATACTAAAGAGTTCGGCCTTTAAAATATATAAACATTTGGGAATGTGGATAAACGAAGGGGATAACTACTTAAGAACTCACGAGGAGCAACTTACGGTTAAGGGAAAGCGAAAAGCAGCTATAATGAAGCATAGAGCTCTGTGGGGGTATAACAAATATGAAGTAGTAAGAGGAATGTGGAAAGGAGTAATGGCTCCGGGTCTCACGTTTGCGAATGCTGTACTCTGCTTAAAATCCGACGTTCTATCAGGCCTTGAAGTAAACCAGAGAACGGTAGGACGTTTGGCCTTAGGCGCGCATGGAAAACCAACCAACGAAGCAGTTCAGGGAGATATGGGCTGGGCGTCGTTTGAAGTTAGAGAAGCACAGAGTAAAATATTGTCACGGTGCAACAATTGATGAAGGTCAATAGGAGAGAGGAAAAGAGGGTGTATTTCCGGAAACTTGTGTCTGATGCCTGGTAGCAGTCACACCAAGAACACGCGCTCACGAAGGGGCACGTTCTCGTCTTCTTCGCAGCATAGGCGGTGATGACCATGCTTGTGCTTTCCATGATGAGGATGAGGATGATGGAGACACGCCAGAACGGCGCACACCGGCTCCGGACGATTGGCGTCTGCGCTCTGTCACTGGTTACACACGTAACACTATCCCCCTCCCGGAATAGCATCGTCCCGATGCCGAAGATCACTGTTAACAGGGTCTGAAGCCAGAATGGTCGTGAGGTTGGCTTAGCGCGAAACATACGGTTTCAAACGCACTACATGGACCGTCTCTGGTCGAGATCGATAACGACCGCAACACCGGAATTCTCGGGTACCACCTCGTAAGTTACTTCGCTAAGTTGACGAAGTACCTGGTACGGCCCGAAATAATTGCGCAGTACCTTCGTCGATAACCCGCAACGTCGAACGGTTATCCAAACCCAAACAAGGTCACCCGGTGCAATGCCGCGTGACGGCGGCGAACGTCACAGCGGGAGGCGTCCAGGTGCTGGTGTTTGGTGATGCGGAGGCGGGCAAGCTGCCGGGCTTCCTCAGCGCGTTGTATGAATTGCTGGGAGGAGGTGTCATATTCGTTGGTGATGTCGTGAAGCAGCATGACGTCGAGCATTGTTGTAGCTTCTCTGCCGTAGAGGAGGGTGAACGGTGTCATTCGAGTCGTTTCCTCCTGGGCTGTATTGCACGAAAACGTGATGTAGGGGATGACTGCATCCCAGGTCCGGTGTTCAACATCAGCGTACCTGCTGAGCATGTCGGCGATGGTTTTGTTGAGCTGTTCCGTCAAACCGTTCGTCTGAGGGTGCTACGCACTGTCTTTTCGTTGAGACGCGCCGCTGAGTGTGAGTACTTGGTGCAGAAGTTTCGCGGTAAATGCGGTTCCACGGTCCGTAATAATAACTTTGGGAGCCCCATGTCGGAGAACTATCCTTGTAAGGAAAAACTGTGCCACTTCAAGCGCGGTAGCCTTTGGAAGAGCTTCTTTCTGCGTACTTGGTCAAGTAGTCAGTGGCGACTGCTATCCACCTGCTTCCCGCTGTAGAGGTGGGAAAGGGGACCAGCAGGTCCATTCCCACTTGCTGGAACGGCACTTGGGGAATTTGAATTGGTTGGAGAAATCCGGCTAGTCTGCCGGGCTGCGCCTTGCATCTCTGCCCAGGCAGCACAGGACTGTTCGGCCTAAAACAGGCCGGTGTACTTTGGCCGGTGATTTTCTGTCCGGCCGTTTTCCGGCAGCCATGTTCGGCCCGTGTCCAAATGTGGGCCTTTTGGCCGTATACGGCCGTACTCCCATGGCTGTCCAACGGCCAGTGTCCGTGGGCCAGTCGACCGGCTTACGGTCATACGGCCAGATTCCAGCCGTAGGGCTCCGGCCATTCCAAAGCCACCCGTGTGCGGCCGAAGAACGGCCGCCGGAGGACAGCCGAGATGCGGTCGTCGGACTCCAGCCGGACTACAGCTACCGGAAATGCGGCCGTGCTACGGGCATTGGAGTTCAGCCACAGTACGTTAACTGTACTGAGGCCGGCCACGGCATGTCGCGCAAGCAGATGACTCATTCGCGCAGTGCAGAAGCAGCACAAACCCAGCATTTTGGGTCCAATGCAGCCACATCAAAGTGAGCTCGCGCGCAACAACCAGCCGTCAAGCTTTCAGCGCAGCCTTGCTTAATTAACAGCCTCAGTTGACAGCAAAATTCATTTATTAAACAGTGCTCACAAATTGTCGTTCCTTTAATTGCTGTGCCTCATTTACTGCCGAACACCGAAAATATTCAGTTCTTTGTAGAGCTTGAATAGATGTATTGTCCAGGTCCTGATATCCTCTGTGGGGCGGCTTACCTGTAATAAGCGGGGACAGAGGAGGGGGGGGGCGGCGGAGGGCGCATACTTTAGTGGGTTGAATTTCAGAGAGATAAATTGCGCTGCTTTTAGCCAATTTCTTTTAGGGCAATATTCCGGAACACTCATGCTATGACTACATAAACTATTTTTATAACAGTTGCTTGACCAATTTTGATGTATATAAACCCGGCGTGAATGCGTTTACGAAGCGTTTTGCTTCTCAACAATACACTCAGGATCATTAATTATAACTCCTTCACAAAAAAGTATGTCCAGTTTTTGCCCATTTTTCTTGCAAAGACATTTTCTACTCGATCAACTTTTCTGATGATCTTGCGCAGGGCTGATCCTAAGAAGGATCGAACAGGTGCATTCATTTTCAATGTATTTTAATGTTGTTTTCATGAGTTACGTCCACACCACTTAATAGTCCAAAAGAACTTAATTTTCTTCTAATGTCATACTACGTTCAAAAAATTCTAGACGCGTTGCGAATGACGCCCTGCTTCAGGTGGCTGCAGTTGTATCCCTCTGTGTTCACGCAAGGAAAGGCGTAAAATTAGAGTTACATAATTTGTTTCAAACCAATAACATAGCAATGGTAGCATGCATACAGGAAACCTTGCATACTGCAACGAATAGGGCAATAAATATTTTATTGTTCAAGGTTGAATGCGTAGGGTTCTCAACCCGTCGGAGGCAAACTTGCGCCTCTGGAAGTTTATTTATTTATTTATTTATTTATTTATTTATTTATTTATTTATTTATTTATTTATTTATTTATTTATTTATTTATTTATTATTTATTTATTTATTTATTTATTTATTTATTTATTTATTTATTTATTTATTTGATGCCTGCTTGCCTTTGCATGCATTACAGAAGGGAGATACCTAACACTAAGCATTAAATATGAGACAAAATAACAAAATATTTCTACAAAGCGCGCTGAAAATCGTCAATATAAACAGTTAATGCAATCACACGTGGAAGATAATTACACTGCAGTATTTATGTAAAATAAAATGAATCGCGCAAGGCGTCACCTTTAAAGGAAAGTTAATAATTTGCTTTAAGCTAGCGGTCCCACTTTGCGATATGTAGAATGGCGCTCTGACATACTTCTCCCCTTCTACTCCAGTTTTCGAATGATAGATATTACGAAAAAAGTTCAATTTGCGGTTTCGTCTGTGATCTTTCACGTCCTGCCATTTCAGTTTACTTTTACTTTCTCTCATGCTAAGTTGAGCGTGCCAATTACCTAATACGAATCGCACTGACATATTCTGTATGTTTTCGAGCGTATCAACCAGCTTTTCGGTGTAGGGATCCACGAAAACACATGCGTACTCCAAGATTGAGCGCACATGAGTGAAATGCGGTTGTTCTTTTCGGTTAGATGGAGGTTCACTGAAATTTCGTCTCAGAAAGCCAAAAACATATGCAGCCGTAACTTTTATGGTGTGAACCTGCCTATTTAACCTCTAACCACTCCCTAAATAAACTCCTAGGTATTTATATTCCTCGGCCGTTGTCACAGCCGCATAATTTACGGTATACGTATTCAATTGGAATGACGGTTTTCTTGTAAAGGTACGGTTAACACACTGTTTAACATCCAAAAACTTTTCTGAATCAGCACACCAGGATGAAGCAATGTTGCACTATGTTGTTGGTGATAAACGTAGAAGAGACTCGCTCGTGCATTGGTAGGATCAACTTCATGCCCTGCACTATGTTACTTCATGGGATTTTACGACTGCCTATTTAGAAAAAAAAAATATTTTAAATTTGCGATAACAACAGAGCCTTGTCAAGTTCGAATAAAGCTGCAGGTATACGGAATCACGTTCATTCGCTATAGTCCGGTAAACTACACAGTACTTTTGAACAAAGCTATAGGGCCAATAGTAATAACAATGCAAAAACCGATTCATTCAGTTAATAGGATGAAATGTACTACGCAGAAGGTGATATGGAACACCATAATTTGATTTTTTGCAGTCGAAGAATATACAGTCAACCACTTTAAGCTTATCTATTGCAAGCGCCAAATCGTACGTGAACTCAACAATCTGCGTTGAGCAAGAAAATCCTGACAAAATCCGTGTTTGCTATGATGCTGGCGATTATGTTTAACCAAATGAGTCATATTCCAAGAGTAGCTAAGCTCACCTTCAAACATCGGAACTAAATTAACAGCTAGGCTTCGTCAGTGACAAGGCTCTGTTGTTATCGCAAATTTAAAATATTTTTTTTTTCTAAATAGGCAGTCGTAAAATCCCATGAAGTAACATAGTGCAGGGCATGAAGTTGATCCTACCAATGCACGAGCGAGTCTCTTCTACGTTTATCACCAACAACATAGTGCAACATTGCTTGTCGCAGTTTAATTGTAAGCAGAATAACTTGCGCTTTTGCTCGCACTTGCCTTTCTTTGGTGGGGAGTCCTTGACATGGTGGCGGTTTAGCTCCTGCGTGGTGGCCGCTTGCTCGACGCCCTTGAAGGCCAGTTATTTTGGTGAACCATCTCCATCTCGGATCGGACATCTCTGCCGGGTCGATGTCTCCAATGCTCTCCATTTCCTGAGGGGGCGAATAGCCTCGAGCTGATGCGTCGACGAAGCCGGCGGCAGAGGCGTGGTAGCGGCGATGACTGGCGAGGCTTAGCTCGCCCGTCGGTGTGGCACAGTCTTCTTGTGGCAATAAATGGCATTTCGATGGCCTAAAAGGTTCCCTGCTAATGTCCAGTGAGTCCTTGCACCTTGCCCGTTCACCGAGAACACACATTACTGTTTGACAAACGATGTTCGTTCATTTAAAACGTAGAAACACGGAGCGGATGAAAAACGCGTCCCCGTCGTTCGGCTCCCTAACGGCTTTTTCTCCCCCCAGGAAAAAAACCGGTCGGTCTCCTTCCAAACACGTCTGTGCATGAATTCTCGGCGCCCAGGCGCGAGCCGTTGTTCGGCTGTATGCCGTTTGCTGAAAAAATGACGTATAACCAGATACCTTACGTAGGCCGGTCTCCTCTTGAACACCGGTTGCCAAATATTCTGTGGCCATTCGCTTACCGTAATTCGGCCGAGGACAGCTAACCGAATGAAAAACGTATATTCTGGGGCCGTACGTCGGCCGGAATCCTTCATAACACTGGTTGCCGGAAGAAAACGAATATTCTACCGCCGGACGCGCGCGGACGCGCGGTTCATCGTTGAAACAACGAATGCACGGCAGCCGCGCTCCGGCCGGTCTCCTTTCGAACACCAACTGCCGCAAGTATACGCATATTCTGTGGCCGGTCGCTTGCCGTGCTTCGGCCGATTACCGCTTTCCGAAGAAAAAACGGATGCCCTAATGCCGTACTCCGGCCGATTTCTTTCTCAACATCCGCAGCCGAAAGAACTGAATATCTGGCTGCCAGTTAGCTGCCGTTGTGCGTCCGGACACGGGCGGACGGAAAAGTGCCGAAACGCTGGTTGCCGAATGTTGGCCGTTCAACGCATGATCAGTGGCTGCCAGAACCTCGATGCTGGCCGGACATGCCAGAAAGCGGCCATAGACGGGCCGGTCTTGGGGCACACTTTCTGTGCCGCCTGGGTGGCAGTCGCGACAAGTTCGGACATACTGCCTCACGTTCGCCGAGAGCTTGGGCCAGTAATACGCCTTCTTGATTCTTGCAAGCGTGCTTGCGTAACCAAAGTGGCCAGCGGACGGCTCATCATGACAAGCCTGCAAGATGTCGTTTCGTAAGTGTGACGAACGACAAGGAGGTGACGCCGGCCATTGGGTGCGAAGTTTCGTTTGTATAACACGCCGCTGCGAAGGCAGAATGTTGGCAGACCTCTAATAAAAGACTTAGGCGGCAAGCTGGCGTTGCCTTGCAAGGAGCCGATCAGGGGTAGCAGTTCTTAATCTTCCTGCTGCTGTTCCGAAATGGTGGCCGCACTGAGGTCCATCGCTGAGGTCCATCACGGATAGGTGTTCCGTGACAATATGCTTTGAGATGAGGTTGAGGGCAATGGATCAACGAAGGAGGGTAGCTAAGGTTTTTAGGTACCTATACTTGAAAAGCGTGGACACGCACTGGTTAAAAAAGACTAGAAGGCTAACGATGAAATACGGAAAGAACAGTGGCGAATCCAAAACAGCCAAGGTAACCAAAAAAGAGGCAAGGCAGATTGAAACGAATAAATGGAGGGAAAGAATGGAAGCTAAAACGTCGTTAGAGATGTACAAGGCTGAGAAATTGAACATCAGAAAGGAAAATTTCTACGGTAATTCCCAGGGCAGTGCTTTGCTTTCTGAGGCTAGAACAGGTTGCCTGCGAACTAAGAGCTTTGTGGGGAAGTATTCCCAAAATGATGGGGTATGCGTGGTTTGCGGAAAAGAAACAGAAACTATGCGGCCGATAGTGTTAGAATGTGAGGGTATCCATCCAAATCTATATGAAGGGAATATTGGGCTTCCAGAAACTTAGGATTTAGGGGTCTCACAGAGGAAGGTAACTTTAAGGCTGTCGAGGGAACGAAAAGAAGATTAGAATGCTGTGGACGAAAAGCAGAGAGGGGAAAATTGCCTAGGACAGTTACCACCTGTAACAGGTAAAAAAAAGTGTTTTGCGCTTAATAAGCTTTTTATGCCTATGCAGCGCTAATATCAAACCAAGAGTGTAAAACCTGGGTATATTAGTCCTTTTTGGTAAGATCTTAGGATTTAAGATCAGCCAGCTACAAAGGAGAAACCAATAGCAATCATCATCATCATCAGTACATTATGCTTAAGGTTGTTCGTTTTCGGGTTTTATATTTTAACACAAAAGTGTTTTATGCCAGGATGCACCAATATTTCACTGACGTCATATCCGTACCGGAAATGACACCAGCACACTTTTGCCGAAGCGACCCTCCAGCAGGACATCGCTCGCCAAGCACACCCACAAGACAGCCACCGACCCGCAAAACGTGCTTAGCTGCAGATTTCGCTGCACATTTCATTTTCATGTTTTACTGATTCCTGTGACAGAGGAATCAAGAACAGTCTATTTTTTGTTCTCTCCATACCCCTTCTAGGCGCATATGCATGCTCTGCATCATTCAGGGACGGGAATCGACAGAGGGTATTTTTGTTCAGCCCGAGCTTTTGTTTGTTAATCGCCATGCCCAGATTATGAGCCCCAATATATAAAAAATTACTAAGGTATTGGAAAACCAAGAGGCAAAACTTCTCTTATTTGCGCCTAATTCAAAACGCTCATGAGAGTTCAAAAATCTTTAGAGCACCAATGGCGTGTTTTGGAAACTTTATTGGCCATTAGGCACGGAAACAAAAACATTTGCTGAATCGAAGTTCCCAGCCGTCCCGGAGACTACAATTTAGCCTAATTGATGATAATAGTTGCTGTTCAACAGAGCTTGGACCACCTGAGAGGAGTAATTTCACCACCAAGAAACCTGGTGGGTTCTTTAGCGTGCACTGAGAGCTGCTAGCACACGGGCGTGTGTGCATACCCTTTCCGCAGGCGGGAGGTTGGCCTTCGCACACGCCTCGCAGCGACAGAGCCACTGCGGAAGGGGGAGGGCGTCCCCTGGGGGAGGAGAACATGGACCTTGGTCCCCCCCCCCCCCTGATTTTTGCGGCAACGCGTATGCCGTGTTCTCCAATTATAACGGCTGCAGCTTCCCAAGCGTCGCAGCTTGATGGCGGCCGTCGTATTGTAATGAGGGTGACTTCAGCGACCAGGTCCTGTCTTCCTGTTCTCCAGCTGGCGGAGGGGGCGGGCACCGTAGGCAGAGCTCCGTTCTCTGCCGGGTGGCAGCTGCAGCCGCGCCCTTCTTCGCTGTGACTTCGTCAATTAGCTCGCCTGTCACAGGTTTTATACAGCTTGAAGTCGGCCGCCTCGATTCACGCGCGTCTCCGCCCTACTGCAGCGCTGGCATCGAGGAACCCTGCATGTAGCAGTGGAACGCGGTAAATTCAAATCTCCTTGAGCAAACCTTTAGTGTGTTTACCTTAGGATGAGCGCGACGGAAGAGGAACAGCATGAGAGGTGAGCGGGAAAGCGAAGGGGGGAATTTCTTTGGGAAATGTCTACAAAGACTATCGTCTTTTGACGACATTTGCGACGAAAGGGGCAGATACGCGGCCAATTTTTTCACCTTGGAATTAAACTATAATTTTTATGTTATAGGTTATTTTTTGGTGTTTTAAATGATTTCTTTCTGTTCATTAGGTCATTTCATAGTAGTTCGCATTAGGTTACCTTGTTTTACGTTAGGAGGAGCAATATAATGCCAGGCGCAGTTTTTTTCTTTTCTTTTTTTGCAAAACGCCGGTGGACGTTGATATAGTGCAATTCTTGTGTTACCCTCAGGCGGCACTCTATACACAGGCTTTTGGTTTTATTAAATTTTTATACCCTTGAGAATTGTTGGTATACGCTTTCTTTGTCGCTGGAGACAGTCTCCTGAATCTTAGCCATTGACCCGTTCGCTGTATTGGCTTTGGAAACTCTTTCTTGTCTTACCGGGAAGCATCCCGTTATGGGGACTAAAAAAAATTCCCCGCATTTACCCGAGGGGAAGAATATGAATGTGCGAATGCACGAGTTGAATTTGCGCGGTTCGGTAATGTTCGCGAAAGAGAGATCACACACACACACACACAACTACAAAGAAAGAAAGATGCATTTATTCACAGACACCTATTTGTGTTGTCGTTGTACTTGATTGCTAGAGCGGATCTCAGCTTTGAAATTTCGTGTCAGTACTCCTTTAAGCGGGTGCATTAGCCCTTCTCACGCCCGATTCCTGGCCAATCCCCCACGTGGGTATGTGCCATGCACAGACACCTATTTGTGTTGTCGTTGTACTAGATTGCTAGAGCGGATCTCAGCTTTGAAATTTCGTGTCAGTACTCCTTTAAGCGGGTGCATTAGCCCTTCTCACGCCCGATTCGTGGCCAATCCCCCACGTGGGTATGTGCTATGTCAGCGGCCAGGCAGCGCGCGCCCATCTCCCCCCGTTGCCAAGGAAGACGAGGAGATTCCTGGCCAATCCCCCACGTGGGTATGTGCCATGTCAGCGGCCAGGCAGCGCGCGCCCATCTCCCCCCGTTGCCAAGGAAGACGAGGAGCGCGCGCACCCGCAGCTGTTGCTATGTGGACGGACGGCGGTCGCCGGAATTCAGGGTCGCTTATAAAGTGCATTCGCACTTAAAAACTTTGGTGGCAGGTTCGCGAACCTAAATAAGGGTCCTACTTTGCGCGCATCGCTTCTCATTCTTATTTCGCCTCTACGACAGAGCCGGCACAAAATGCCCACTGGTTTTTATTCATTGGTTTCTGACTGGCAGACACCTGTCAGGCGGCCCCGCCAGCTGTTTGACGCTTTGTTAGCTTTTTGTAACGACCGGACCGCGAGATCGCCTTCTTCTCAACTGGACATCCGAGGTGATGGCAACGGTTTGTAGACAGTTTCGAGGAATTGTTACCCGCGTGTGGCAAAATGTGCTCGTGTGATAGCACTACGGATGGTTTGAAAAATGGATGAGTTTTGTGCTTACTTAGCCGCAAAAGTCTTCATAAGACGACTTCGTTCGGCCAATCCTTCACTTTACCACAACTATTTATCAACTCCACCGTTCATTTATTCCACTGAATGTTCAAAGATTCCCGTTGGAACGGAAACAGCGTCACGCCAGTGCAAAGCCCGCACCAAAAAAAATTGGCCGCGTATCTGCTCCCTTCGTTGCAAATGTCGCAAAAAGACTTCTGGCCTGGACTCTCCACAGACGTGGCCAAGTATGTTTCCTCTTGCGCCAAATGCCAACAACGGAAACGCAGTACGTCTCCCGCACCAGGTACGCTACAACCGCTTCCTTGCCCGTCGGTACCTTTCGAATCAGTGAGCATTGATCTCTACGGACCGCTTCCATGCACACCTGCCGGCTACCGCTGGATTGCGACTGCGGTTGATCAATTAACCCGGTACGCTGAGACGTCACCCCTGAGATCCGGATGCGCCCAAGAAATCGCAGATTTCGTCCTGCAGAGCATCATGTTGCGGCACGGTGCACCTCGCGTGCTTTTGAGCGACCGAGGCAAGGCCTTTTTATCGCAAGTTCTTGCGGAAGTGCTTCGAGCTTCCAATATCGTTCATAAAACGACTAGCAGCTACCACCCACAGACTAACGGCCTCACCGAACGATTTCATAGAACTCTATCCGACATGCTCTCAATGTACATTAGGCCGGACCATACCAACTGGGACCACGTTCTGCCTTTCGTAACATTCGTCTATAATTCGGCTGTTCAGCGGACCACCGGCTACTCACCTTTCTTCATCGTTTTCGGGCGTTCCCCTTCCTTTGTTATGGGCAATGCTTTCCTCTCAGCTCCGGTATCTCCTGCAACGCCATTTTCCGACCAGTTCATCTCTCGGATTACTCACTGCCGTCAGCTAGCCCGCAAAAACACTGAAGCCGCGCAGCAACAACGGAAAACACGGTATGATGCCACTCACCACGACGTTCATTTCCGCACGGGAGATCGAGTGTTACTCTGGACGCCAATTCGCTCACCTGGCTTGTGCGAGAAGTTTTTGCACCGGTATATTGGCCCCTACGTCGTCAATGAGCAAACTTCTCCGGTGAACTATCGAGTGTCGCCGACAACTGTTTCCACGGACCGCCGCAGACGCGGCAGTGAAATTGTTCACATTTCTCGAATGAAGCGTTTCATCGACCGTGCACCTTAAATACTCGCGGCCGGGGGGGAGAAAATGTGAGCGCTTACTTGTGCACCGGTGAACTGCCCCATACCGTGCCCGTCCACCGTCTACCGGTGTGGTCAACCCCTCACCTGTCCATAACCATTACAATCATCATTTGTACATAATCATCATCTCAAGTCGCGTGTGTGTGGAATCGCGATCTGGCAAGTAAAGGACGGAACCGTTCGCTCTGCTGCCTCCCTGGGAGAAGCTTCCTGTCTCCTTACAATATATATATTTATTCACTACACACACCAACGTTCTCAGTGCATTTGAATTATTATTACGTACGTCAGTAAAATTACCGGTCAATTTCACGACATTTTGGTGATTGTTTATTACGCCGTAGGAATAATATAATCAGGTAGAACAAGCCTATGCAGATAGCGATGGAACGGCAGCAGGGACTAAACGAAAAGGACGAGTTACAAAGTTCTCCAGGCAGCGTGTGCCAGCAACAAACGTAAATACAAAATCCAGTGGAAAAAAGTGTGCCCAAAACGAAGTCTTCGAGATAGCAGGTACATGCTGTGTATCTCTAAACGGCGGCCAAAAACTTCGTAGATGTCTTTCGTCGAGCCTGGTGACGTTCTGTTTCGCGCACCGACGAGGTTATGTACGGAGCAGCGCTGAATCTTGCCAGTCTTGCTCAACGTCGGTCCACTGCAGGGTTTCAATCTGAAGGCACTGTTGTGTCTTGTTCCCGGTTACGGTGGCCCACCCTTTGAAGTAGTCCACAATTTGCCGCAGTGTCTTCAGTCTGCTGAACGCTCCCTTATTGATTGCGGCGTTGCTCTCGCATATGTTTTCGTGGTCTTCGTATTCGAGGTCGTAAGCAGCCACGCCGAATTCAATGCTCGGGTAGCTTTGTTTGACTTGACAGAGCTGCATTTAAAAAAGGCCAAATAAGTTAGTGGGTGGTAAGACGATTCCACGAGCCATTCCATTCTTTAAAGGTGCATGACCAGTGCAGCTTGAGCTCGGTCTAAACATGAAGACCGGACAACACGTGGACTTTGGGGGCCACAAATTATTCAAGAAAGCACAATCTTTGAGTGTGACCGAATTATTCAATGGCAGCAAGAAGGGAGAGATATTTCGGCATCTTTTTGGCAATAAACATTTCAGACTAGCTCGAATGGAAATTTCACATTTAAGTTGTTTTGTGGGAAAATGATTCAGGTACTATTTATAAAATTGGGTTTCAAGCTGTACGTAAGCTGTTGCCCAGCGCCATTGGGTATTTGAAATAGAGTTTTCGAGCACCCTAAATAAAGTTCATAGCGATGCCCTGACGTTGAAAGTTATTGGACGGAAGATGATAGAGGCAGGGGTAATTATTAATATTTTGAAAGACAACGATGAGAAGATGACGCAGAAGATTAATAACTGAGCGAAGATAGTGAGCCAACCTACCTTATTTACAAGACCTTTGTCGACCTCCCATGTCAGGAACTCCACTGGAGGGGTGTTGTTGATGTGGGCATATTGCGCGTCATACGTGGTGTTGTAATCTCGAGTAACCAAACGGCAGTTCTGAAAAGACAAAAGACCCATCGGACAGGTTCCTGCGTGCACCCTGGACGCTAAATCAATAAATTAGACTTCAATAAAGGCCGGCTTTATGAAATTGTTGAAACTGCCGCGCATCGACATGGCAGTCCTGCTGCGCTCTGGTCACCTTACTGCCTTTTTCCTGTCCAGGGCTGCACGTAAAAAGCTAGTAAACCGTTTAATCTACACCACCTTTGTCATTCCACAACGATTACATCCACGTGTACTAAAGTTTCAGCTTTGTAAATAGCGAGCTCTATCGTCCCTAGTGCCGTAACACTCGGCACACCTCTTTACACTCTGTCCTTACTTTCCCCTTTGACGGTTTTAATTTTTTTTTTCCATCGTTCCCCTTTCCCAAGTGTAGGATAGCAAACTATGACCCAGCCTGGCTGGCAATTCGTCCTCCTCTCCTTTACGTTTCTTTCTCCCTTCCTAAAGTGCAGGGGCTAAGTGTAGGATGATGTTGAGTATTAGGGTGAAATCCTGAGACCTCTATAGGTTTAAATCACGCCCTCATGAGTTAGGAGAGACCAGTGATGCGAAAACACTTTGAGCCCTTCTACAGTTGCGAGGATGGGAGGCCGCCGAAACTGTTTGGCTGCGTAACTATATTGTTGCGAGGATAGAATGTATTCCCACTAATGTAATGTATTCCCACTATTCCCAGTATTTACTGTAGCTAGCAACGCCGGCCGGAATCTGACGTGATCCTCGTATTCCTTCCCGAGCACAAAACCCTCCCTCGTCGTCGTCGTCGTCATTCATAACACCGACGGGTAACAATATTGAGTCATGTATGAAGGATTGCTATACTGCTGTAACAAAGACAATGCACACACCTTCCATATAATTATTGATAGCAGACGAGAATTCTGTACATTTACAACTTCCCGGTGAACTAATTATGGCAAGTAAATGAAACTCGGAGTAATAAGTCTCATCGGCCAAATTTAGTATGACTTTTTCGAAGATAAGTAGATTGACAGCTACTGGGCATATGACACCTTCTCTAGGGAGCCTCGTGGATCTGAAGCGAGCGCTTCCCCACTCTGCCGCAAGCACATTGATGTTGAATTCCAATAGCAGATCCGGAGCGGTCACCGTGCTCCAGCATGCAGCGCGCAGACTCCGCGAAGAGCAGGTATTCCAAAGTTGCCTTTCGAGCGCAGCCGCTCCCGCCGGAGCAAAGTGCCGAACCATGACGACAACAGGAAATCCCCATCATTCTTTGCGTCGCACCTTCCCGAAATTCTAGTACACTATACCGAAATCGTCCGGTTCCCGCGGGCGCGTTCCTCTCGCGCTGGGCGGCTGAAGGAGGCAGAGAATGCAAGCACTGGCCGGAAGCGTAGACGGCGGCGACTTTGGCGACGTCACGCGGCAGAAGTAAGCGCATGGTAAGCGCTCTAGTGAGTTCCGGCCAACTCCGCCAATTTCGGCGGAGCGGTATTTCTTGCTCCACGGAGCGATCTCGGCTGCGACGGCGCTCCCGATCTGCCATTGGAACGCGTCTGCTCCAGAGACAACAGAAAAGTTTCTCCGAAAGTGCTCCGGATCTGCCATGGGAATTCAACATGAGGCACGATATAGGAGGGGCTATTCATCCTGCGACCTTTCTCCTTAATGAAAATCAGATACTCTTAAGGCCTCAAAAGCAGTTGTGCAGCGATTCGACGAGCCAGGCCACGTTTTTTATATGTGGCTTCATGTAGCCAATTCTCCGAGAGCTTAAAATGCTGAGACTACTATTTATTTTAAAAGATCAACTCCTTACAACTAGATGGAGTTTATTCTTTTTAAGATAACTTAAAACCCTTACAGTACTCGCGTTGGGCAGAATAAGACGGAGTTCACGTGGTATTTGCAACTCGTTTCTCACAAGAGGCACCCGCCGTCCACCAACGTTGCTCTTTCCATTTTCTATTTCTGCTACTTCCCTATTATAAAAAACGTTTTATCCCCTTGCGCCGTTCTTCTGGCGGACTGTATGTTCTCCTAACTTCGTTGTTTTTCTTTCCAGAAAATGACGACTCCCATGAGTTTTCCTCCATCCAGATACTGTTGTTGGGAATCTTTGCCTTTTATTCTTACTCATACTTTGCTGGCGACGTGCACTGGCACAGGAGTCCCCGTACCTTCCAGCCCCCCTTTTGCAGTCCCACAAGCCTCCTTTGGAGTAACATTGGGTCAGTACAAAACGCCTTATACTCCCCGCCCATTCCCCCCTAATCTTTATAGAATATCGTCTATACATTTCCCTTGTGCTGTCTGTCACTAATCAAGAAGTTAATCCCCCTTCATCTCTCGCTAATTCGTTTTCATCAAACGAATCCTAATCTCACACTCTGCTGCCTTCTCGCGAGTCACTTTCTATCACTGCTTTTTAATACGGAAGTGTTTTATTCCCGAATACACAAAGATTTCACCGACGTCATATCCATCACAGAAATGACGTCAGTACAACAGAGCAAGCTACCTGGAGAGGGTGCAGCCCCGCACACAGGGACGTCTTGCGGGGAAGCAACATTTAGTACTAAAAAGAATATCTCCCTGAAGCAGTTCAGGGAGATATGGGCTAGGCGTCGTTTGAAGTTAGAGCAGCTCAGAGTAAAATATGCTTTGAGATGAGGTTGAGGGCAATGGATCAATGAAGGTGGGCAGCTAGGGTTTTTAGGTACCTATACGTGAAAAGCGTGGACACGCAGTGGTTAAGAAAGACTAGAAGGCTAACGATGAAATACGGAAAGAACAGTGGAGAATCCAAAACAGCCAAGGTAACCAAAAAAGAGGCAAGGCAGATTGAAACGAATAAATGGAGGGAAAAAATGGAAGCTAAAACGTCGTTAGAGATGTACGGGGCTGAGAAAATGAACATCAGAAAGGAAAATTTCTACGATAATTCCCAGGGCAGTGCTTTGCTTTTTGAGGCTAGAGCAGGTTGCCTGCGAACTAAGATTTTTGTGGGGAAGTATTCACAAAATGATGGGGTATGCGTGGTCTGCGGAAAAGAAACAGAAACTATGCGGCACATAGTGTTAGAAGGTGAGGGTATCCATCCAAATCTATATACATGAAGGGAATATTGGGCTTCCAGAAGCCCTAGGATTTAAGGGTATCAGAGAGGAAGTTAACTTCAAGGCTGTCGAGGGGACGAAAAGAAGATTAGAATGCTGGGGGACGAAAAGCAGAGAGGGGGATATTGCCTAGGATAGTTACCACCTGTAACAGGGAAAAGAAAGTATTTCGGGCCTAATAAACTTTAGTGCCTGCCCTAAGCAGCGCTAGTATTAAACCAAGAGTGTAAAACATGGTTATATTAGTCCTTTTTGGTAAGATGACATGTCATCACCCCGCTTCCAAGGGGAAACCAATAGCAATCATCACCATCATCATCAGAACGTTATACTTAAGGTTGTTCGTTTTCTGGTATTATATTTTAACACGAAAGTGTTTTATGCCGGTATACACCAAGATTTCGCTGACGTCTTATCCATCACGGAAATGAAGCCAGCACCCGCCAGCAGGACGTAGCTCGCCAAGCACACCCACAAGGCAGTCGCCGACCCACAAATTACTCCTGTGACAGAGAAATGAAACAAGGTTTTTTTTTCTGTAAAAGCAATTACGCCTACACAGTGTGTGCCAGAGAGAACCGCTGATGCCTCGACGGACAGAAGTCTGCTTTTTGGGAACGGTGACACCGGACTGAGGTCGCTGCCGTTTCTTTGTTTTGTCAATTGTTTCCACGCCATGGGCTAAGTTTCAACGTTCACCGGGTTGCATACGTACGCGCGAATATACATACACAGAGTAAGGAGAAATGGCAAGATAGTTCAACAGGGAAATATTGATCAGGGAATAAACAATTGGAAAGCGTATCGATGAACATGTTGAATCAACCAGCTCAACCTTGCATTTTCTGCGATAAACAACAAAATTACACACTAAAATCAGCAGCCCAAGTTCCTTCTTTCGAATCCCTTCCTTAACTTCCGCTGTAACATGCCTCGTAGCAGAAGTGGACCAAAACAACTAATCCTACATAGTTTATTAAATCCACAAATTTAGCTATGTACGTAAACGGTATGTCGGCCTCAACGTGAATGAGCTTCAGGGAAAGAATGAGCTTTAACGGAATTCCCATTCAAACAATCGAGAAGCTCAGCGACCGCCAGAAATTCGGAGTCAACGTGCACGTGCCACTTCCGAACTACTGTCCGTCCCGCCACAGTGAACGCTTCATCCGGAAGGCTAGAACAGACGAGAAAGAAGCAGGGCGCCCCTCAGTTGACGCTGCAACGCACCCTCCGTATTCAGAGCCAGTGCTGTCTAGCCAAGATTAGCGCCTCTTTACATTTCTTGGGCGATTACAAGAAGAAATATGGTCTGTCTGTCTGTCTGTCTGTCTGTCTGTCTGGGACTCGATTCAGCCACCCGACCAAAGTGATACTGAATCTGTGCAATAGTATTATATATTAACATCCAAACCTAAACGCCTAAGTCCGGTGGTTTCATACTTGTCAACATTGCTGAACAAGGAAAAGACATTACGCTAATGTGAGGAAGAAAATCAATTCATAAGTGATATTTGCAGTTTTACTTTACTAACGAATTCATGAATGCTTGTTTTTTGCGATATCAAATAAAATGCTACATCAACTGCAGCAAAACGTCGCCTGCTGTTGCCGGCGCCACTACAGCTCCTGGCGGAAGTTTAAGAAATCAAACGGCAACAGTAGCGAAAGGTTCCACTAGATGGGTTTCACGTTCCGCTTGGAATGCGCGTAAAGCTGGGCAATTTGGTCCGAGAAATATTGTAGTAGGGTGCCTCGATTCACGCGCGTCTCCGCCGTACGGCAGCGCTGGCATCGAGGCACCCAGCCTGCAGCAGTCGAATGCGGTAAATTTAAAGGGGCCCTGTAAGGCATTTTGAGCACACTAAATGAAGTAGCGCAATCGTTAGATTGGGTCGTCAAGGTCATCTGGGCCAAGTATTACTCTTTTACGCGCAGCGGAAAGCTCACACTTTTGTTGCAAAGTTTGTCGCTTTTTTCTCACCCTTTCCTTCGTCTTTTTGGGACGCCGCCATCTTCACATGTCTACATCATCGATTCCCCGATGTTCGTCATGAGCTAGACATCCTGCTATTGGGCGGCTTTTTCACGCACTTCCGGCAAAGAGATGAGTCGTCTGCTCAGCGTCGACTCGCCGGCTGATCTGCCAGCGTAGTGCCGGAGTGCTTGGACATTTTACGACAAACGAAACAAGTGTAAACAAACGCTTAACCGTTCGTATTGAATGCAACACGGCCATAACACGACATGGATATTCTCTTACCGGAGTACGTTCCATAAAGAAAGCGTTGAAGCCCCGTGGCACTTCTTTCGTGCAATCGCAGAGAACGCCCTGAGCCGAATGCCCGGGTTTGACGGATACATTTTTTTCCACTTCAAAACAATCCAGAGATGCGTTTCGAACGAACACACGTCACAACATGCGTTGCAAGTCTGAACCGCGATTTACAGACGATGGGTTGCCTCCTCCTGCCCGTCGTAAATTCGGCACTCACCTTGCGCGGGGTTTGCGGGGACGAACAGCAAGTCACTTAACTCTGGCGCGCAAGCCGAGATGGCTTTTAGCCACGCACACTGCACATACCCCATGCGAGGTTAAGTCGTACGTCGCTCGAGAAAGATAATCCAGACCATGGGAAGCACTATCCACCCGCAGAAGCACAACGCCGCATTTCGTCGCGAAACAAAGGCGTCCACAACACACCACACCATCGCCTCCTGTAATGCCAAACGCATCTCACACTTCCTAATGAGAGTGAGTGGTACGTCTGCAGTGCCCACATGTCGCGAGGTGGGGCCCCGAGCTGAACCGGGATCACGCAACCGTAACTGACCTCTGGGCGGTTTGTGCCTTGTTGCCAAGGCAACCGATGTTTGAGATCGTCAAAGAAAGGCGCTCGCTCCAGCGCTAGAAAGCTCAGAGCCGCGCCGGAGCATGTTTTGCCAATGTTGCCGCTCTCCACCCACGCGTCGCCCCAAGCTGAACTGGTCACATGATTGAAGCGTTTTGTGCACGGGTTCTGTATCGGTTTAAAATGTCTTTTTCACATGGCGCCGGCAGGAATTACCACCACCGCAAAATAAGACCCGGCACCAGCGGGGACACATCTGATGACGGCGCTTTTTGGATAAACAGTGCGCGGTGCATGAAAGGGACCGAGCGCAAGATCCTCCCCAGCGGCTGCGAGTTCGCCGCCGATTAAAAGTCACGTGCTGCACTGCAGCAACGCACACCGCGAAAGGGCAAGGCCAGGCCACCGCACACATGCGGCCAGATTTTTCGTTCGCTTATCCATCCTTGAGCGGAGTGCGGAATTCATGGTGTCAACAAAACTTGCCCGTAGCAGACGGCAGTCGGAGGAGCGTAATGCGGAAGTACGTCACCGCTGACTAGCGCAGCATCATGGGAGGGAGTGCTCGCGCGCCGTCAACAGTTGAAAAGAGGAGGAAACGCGGCGCGACGATAATGCGCGGTTTTTGATTTACGATTTCTCAGCTAATACTCATCGCTTTAACAAAATTCTTGCGGAAGGAGATTGCTAATACATTGTCTTATTTGGTTACATGTACATCCATGCATCGGCGGAAGGTATTTCAGGACCCCTTTAAATTGACTTGAGCAAACCTCTAGCGTGTGATCTCGGGAGGAACGAGACGGGAGAGGAACGGCTTGAGAGGTGAGTGGGAAAGAGAATGGATGCATTTAATTGCCAAAGGCGCCAGTCGATTATCGTCTTGCTTCGCCATTTGCAACGAAACTAGCAGATACGCGGCCAATTTTTGCTCCTGGAGCACCACAGTCGGATACTGCGTTTCTTTTTCAGGTTTTTTTTTCAGGTTTAATATTTTAACACGAAAGCGTTTTATGCCGGGATACACCAAGATTTCACTGGCGTCATAGGCATCACGCAAATGACGCCAGCACAACTTTGGCGAAGCGACCCGCCAACAGGACGTCGCTTGCCAAGCACACCCACAAGACATTCGCCGACCTGCAAATCATGCTCAGCGGCAGATTGCACTGCACATTTCACTTTTGTGTTTTACCAATTCCTATCACAGAGGAATCAACCACAGTTTTTTTTTTCCTCAACTTAGGCTCGGGCTAAAGGCAGGTTCCCATGGCAGAGGAATACGGTGCAGAAACGCCGTTCACTACTCCAGATGACATCTGTGAATTAAGCGCAGCCCGGTCTACGCAATGCACCCCTGCAATTTTCCAGCGTGGTGGGCAATATTTTCCGTACGCTCAGAAGACAAACATGGTTTTTTAAATTTTTCTCCACAATTTACGGAGCATATTATTCGACTTGCAGAAACTTATAGGTGTCTCACAGCTGGGTGACTTCGAATAAATTTCCAAAGACTACCATTTTCCTTCCAAGTAAATGACCACCTTCATGCCGGTAATCTTGATAGATCGTGTCGTACCAGAACCTGCCAAACTGCGTGCTTTGACTGAATGCCTGAAGTTGTTCACAGTGAAGGCCGTTCTAGGTGTCACCTGCTCCTGCTCGTGTTTTAAACGCTTCATAAGCAATTGAGCGTCTCTCATCACACCTTTGACCCAGCTAACTGGGTCAAAGTCGCCTATGTGAAAGTACACTCTCGCCGAGTTCACAAAACTAGCGACATTCCCTCGCACTCCACCAGACCTGTGCCATTTCGATTATTGTGCTCCAAGCTAGATTTCATCGACATGGGCAGTGTTGATTTCGGGACCGTCCCTGATCAACGCTAGGTATGGTATGATGTCTATGTAATCGCCTACGCGAGTCGAATGCTTACAAGTGCTGACCCGAACTAATCCGTGACGAAGAAATACAGTCGCGAAGTTCAGCCGGTATCTCTGATGCCTCTTCGTCTAAGTAGTTTGGGGTCACCACTCACTTTGTTGAATGTTCTTCCAGTTTCTCTCTGTTCGCCTAAAATGCTGGGCTTTAAAATTCAGAGTCCTTTGGGTGACCTCTCACTCAGCCCCGAATCACCATGACGCTGATTACAGCTTTCTCCTGCTGCGTGACAGTGATGGATAACGTTCAATCTTCGAGTTCAGAGATCGATAACGTTCAGGGATCGAGTCACTAGCACCGTTTTCACCTTTGAATATTTCCTCGATGCCATCTCAGCACATGGAGGAAAGAAAGCTCCTCCATGTCTGAGCACAATAAATACCTGAGGATTTTCTCCGTGTCGAATTTTTTTCACCGACGCATCCCCATGATTTCCAACTCGTACGCTACGCAGCCAATCGTCGCACTTAGCCATTCACGACGAAATGCTGTTCCCGCGCAACTATCCACGCAAATCACGGAAGTGGCTGTCGGTGAATTCAAGTCATCTATCTCAGAAATATGGGCCTATTTTCATTAACAGCCGCAATGCGCCTAATTTGGTTTACTCACTACCTACGAACGCTTGCGCTTTCGAAACTATTGGCCTGAGATGAAGGGATTCGTTCGTCAGTACTGTCTTTCTGTGTTCTATGCCGACACCCGAAGTCAACAACCCGCCATGAAACAGATCATCCCGTACCAATGTCCAGCGCGACCATTCGAGAACGTCAAAATGGACATCTATTTGCCTTTCTCTTGCACTGAACCGGCAACTACTGTGCTGTTTACGCCCTCGAATACCTGAGCCGGTGCGCTGGGGTTTCGGTCCTACCATCTCTCAACCTGCTCCAAGGAATGCCCTTCTTCTGTATTCCATTTTGCGGATCGGAACACCCGTGAACTATTCAGTTTCCAAGGAAGAGTATTCACATCGAAGCTGCACATGTGTAATCCCCGAGTTCTGCTCCCCTGTGGTTAGAAAACTCGTGGACTTCGTTCGCATCTGGTGGGCATACGATTTACTCTTCCCTGTGGTCACCGTATGAAAAAAATTCATAAAAATAATTTGCTGGCGATTACGATACTCCGTAATGTGATATTTGGGCGCAGCAGCAGTGCGCTGAGGCAGCACTCTTTCGCGGATACTCTCGGCGGCAGCGATGAAGAGCCTGTATACGTCGGCGGCACGAAGTGCGTCTCAGGAAACGACCGTGAACTGTGTCTTAAGCGAATGGTTAAGCGAACGCCAAGCGTCGCGCTCTCGAGCGCCTCGTGCGGGAACAGCATACTGCCCCGTCCAGTCCCCCACCGCACACTTTGGGAGAGCGCTGGCTTGCACCGCCACGGCGAACCTCCCTACCCTCCAAATTGCGCGACCCTTTCCTCCTTTGCTTTCTTTCATGGTTCGCTTTTTCTTTCACTCGTCGGTCTTGCCATCGTTCGCTCGGTCACAACGACAACGTGACTCAACCCATAGACGGCCGCCAAAGGGCTGCGTCCAGAATAAATATGTCTGAGGGCCTCTGTAATCTGAGGTCTTTCAACGGCCCAGGAAAAAATGGTGGCGGCTTAGCTCAGCTAATCCTGCATATGAAAAGCAAAAGCTTGGCTTAGTCTGGTTGAGTTTTTATTTTCGCTTGGTTAACGTTTGATGTAGCTGCATGGCCGACCGCGTCTCAGCCGTTCGGTCCTGCGCAATACTCACAGGAGAAGGCCCGGCCTCGCTTTCAGCTCCGCGAACGCGGGGTTCATCGTTCACAGCCCACTAGGCGCAAGATCAGTCACATAGCCCTAGACGATCCAGCAGCGCATGCGTGTGAGGCTGAGGGGTTGGTCGGCTACCGACCGGCTGAGCGGCCGCTGTCGTCGCGTCGCCGCCTGTATACGTGAGCCGAACGACTTAAAACGAAACCTTGTGCGCAACGCCGACGGCGGCCCAGCGAATCGTGCGATGCGCTTCGAGGGGTGTGTCTCCGGGGGTGTATCTCCGGTCAAAGGGTTAACTTGCGCATCCCCCGCAAAACCTCTGGACGAAAGTAGTAAAGCTTTTCTCTAAAAAACGTCGTGGTCTCTACCCTCGTGTGTTCATTCTGTAGTGTCATGTCTTGATTCCGTCGTGTCTTCATTCTGTGACGCAGAGATCGCGCCACTCGCTTATTCTTCAATATAGAAAATCCCAGCTATAGCTAAACCCCAACGTAGCAATTTCAACGAGCCAGCCAGCTTCGCTGGACTTTAACCTTCCAAGATAAAAAGGCTGGTATTTATTTCCGTTCGGAGTCGTAGAGGCCCTCCACGAAGCCTGCAGTACTGTACACTGCACCACCACTGCGTACCCCCACATACCAGGGATCTCACCGACGCTTTACCCGCACCTTGGCTCACATACTTGCAATGTGCGCCGAGTTAGATCCTTCCAACTAGTATACCGTCCACCGCCTTGTATCCTATACTGAAAACACCGCAAACTAAGCCATGACCAGCTTCTTTTTTTTTCAATTTTGTATGACCGCGCGAGAAAGAGTAATTCATTTTCTTCCTGGTGACTCCCTGATTACTCCCATTTCGGAAAACAATCGCGCCGAAGAATTTTGTCAGTCCGGACTATGTTTAAACAAGGGAGATATAGGGAGTCATTAATACACCGCAAACTCCTACCTACCCATTATAACACTCCTTTAGCTTTGTGTGCCAGCAGGTCCTCATGGCGTTACTAGCTGTTTTCGAGGTGCCCTAAACACTACCATGTCGTAAAGCGTACGTCTGCCGTCAATGTTAATTATGTGGCAGAGCTCGGCAGTTCATAAAGGGGCCATGAAAACAAAATACAAGTTTGTTTTATTCGAAAGATTGCGTGTTCTATGCACCCATAGCACTTCTCCGGAAGCAAACGATGCTTTACGCACAGCGAAATTTATCAATTTAGGCTAAAATTTTGATTCTTGCGTAAAGCATGTGTTTTAACGACGTTTGCAACGACATCATAAGAACAGGTCTTTCAGCTAAACTTGGTGTGCAGCGGAGACTTGCTTACTGTCAATCAACCTAGATGGCGCCACCACACCACGGCAAGCCGTTTTCTGCCTTTGGTTTGTTTGTGACCGTATTTAAACCTGGTTTTGTTTTTGTTCATGGAGAAAATATTGTTCTGTAAAACATTGTGCTCGCTCGACAAATATGGTCACGTAAGACACTGTCGGTTGCGTCAAGCGGCCAGTGTCGTCTCAGACAACCCCAGAGCCCCGCAGTGCTGCGCATCTAAACGAAGCATAGTGCGCGCAGCACCAACACCAGTACGCATCGGTACTTCTATGTTTACGTGTGCTTTCGTAACTTCTACCGTTTGTCCCGGCATTCTGACTGATATAAAAAGAATGTGCACTACATTTAAGCGCAAATAGCTCGTTCGACAAGCTTATAAGTTCTGTCTAATTTTCGTTTGCTTTTTCCGGCCTCCTCCAATCGCAGAGCTGGCCGGTATGGCATCATAGGTTCTATTGCGGGAATCGGGCTAGTGGGTCGCGAAACCATTCCTCTTTTTCCTAATTATACAGCTTATGTGAGCAACGTTTACGTTAAAAGCGGTGGCAGTATGATTCTAACGAGGCCATCTTTTGATTGAACCGAACTTGCATTTTGTCTTCATGGCCGCTTTAAATGGGCAACGAAGACAAAATACGAGGTTGGTTCAACAGTAGCTCCCGTATTCAGAAAGCATACCTAACTTATTCCATAACGAAGGCTTTCGTAAGTGTCGGAAAACGACCAGAATGAGAAAAGGCCGCTTTGCGCTTCACAAACCTTCCTTAAGGCGAACTTACCAAAGGCGCCCTTTTCCAGGCACGCTAGGCTTCAGCGAACGAGGCCAGCGCGCGATGCGCCAATCCGTACACGGCGTGTGGGCGGGTCTTGACCTTTGCGCCAATAGGTGAGAACGCTTCCGTGGCGCAAGCTTCGAAGCGATCAGCCAGCTCCGTCCGCAGCCGGTAACCGCCGGGAATTTTAGGCTTAACATCATGGCAGGATACTGATCGCCGCTTGCGCTACTACCGCGCATGATTACCTATTGCGTGAATTTTCACCACAGCATCATCCGCTTTCTCGCATGCGTATCTTGCTTTGCGCAACTAGTTCCATTCGGTCAAGCGGCGACAAACTGTACCTGCACCTCCTGGCGTCGTTCTAGGAGCGGAGGCAGCGCCTTGGTGCCGGCGCTGGCCACTTCGCGCGGCGGCCGGTGTAAGGTGTGCAGAGTGCGCACGGCCGCGTCAGGGCGGCAGGCGTGTGTGCGGATGGTTGTTGTGCGAGGAAAGCGCTTTATTGTTTGCAGCTCTATCAATTTCTCGCGTACGACGCGCGAAATCGAACAACCCAGCCAAGCTATCGTAGTAGTCTGCAATGTTGGTCGGGAAAAGGTGCACTTAAGGTAGGTCGGGAGCTAACTTAAGTAGCGCTTACTTTTCTGTACGATAAGTTCCTGAAAAGGCGCCCTTTGAGCATAAGTTTGGTTCTTGAAATGCGCTATGGCGCCGAAAAGTGTCCGAAGAGAAAAGTTCTACAAAGTTCGATTTGTGAATACGGGGGTAAGACTGTTTTGTACCGACAATAAGAGTGCTGATTTTATGCCAAACTTCCAACCCAACAAATAACGAAGATATTAAAAAAATTATGCAAATCTGTGGCGACTCCCTTGCCGCTTTCCGGCAACTTTTCTATGTCATCGCAGAATCTTGTTTTTGTTATCGGAGGCCGCCGAACGAAGTAACCCATCGCTATGACACATGATTGGACAATTGCAGTGTGGTCTCTGGTACCGTTTCATTTTACCGCTTCAGGGCTAAGGTGCAGTTAACGCACCTAAAATTGTCTTTAGTCCTGGCCCATACGACGTCCCTCCTGCGCAGAACAAGTCACTGTACCACGAAATTCAAAGGGCCCTTTTAAATTGATTACTTTCTTCTCAGTTAACCAAAAATTCCGTGGCTGGGATGGAGCTGAGTTAGGTACAGAAGCGTAGTTATTCAAATTAAACCATGTTGTATTTTGCCTTCATGGCGCCTTAAGCCTGATGAAGGTTACACCGGCTTTGAAGTTCTCAGTGTCCAGAACCGTAAGCCTAACACTTACCCGGTCATCGTACGCCCCCTCGAGTCCCCAGCATGGGTGTTTTCTGCACAGGGCCAGTTTTAGGACTGCGGCCATTTCAATCTGGACAACAGGGACACTAAAGCAGCGCAGGCCATTTGAAATGAACAGGCATGGGGCCACATATGAGCCTTAACGCGCACCACCACCACGAAGGGTAAGCAACTCACAGCAGCGGCCTCGCAAACGCTAGAACAGACGCCGAAGAAGCTGCGTGTACGCGGGGTCCGTTGCAATGCAACTTCTGTATTTCGGGGCCAGTCCTTCCCTTCCAGTCAGTCCCCACTAACCCCTGCTAGGGATTAAATGTACAGTTATTGTGCGTGATGGTTCACCAACACTTATCTCAATGCACTTTTACCTTAAATAAATTGACGAACTGCCGTAAACACGAACAAAGAGAGTTCCATAGAAAGGGTTCTTGCTTACCTCCGCGTATTTTTGATACAGTTTATCACCAAAGGGTCTATCTTTGTAGCAATGTTCAAACAGTGCTATTTTGCGACTAGACAAGAGGTTGGAAGCACGGGACTGCATCCCGACCGAGATGAAGACATTCGGCGCATTGCTGGATGACACGATGCCTTCGAGTCCCCGTGCGGTGTCCGTCTGCGTTGCAAGTGCGCACCAAGCGCGGTTCTGTATATTTCAATTATCATTGAACACAAATCACACTTACACACTCTAATCACGCCAAAAATCACAACATATAGGCAGAGGAGAACGAAAGTGTTAAGTACCTAGCGCCTTTTATTAAAAACGTTTTTAGCAGTGCCAACCAATCCCACTAAAGTGCTTTAAGAAGACCCCCATTCAAATCGCATTTCTTTATTCACCAAAGTGCTTCGCTAGGGAAAAAAATGTAGGTGCAATGCATACAGCACAGTATTAAAATGTTATTACCTCCACGCAACACCGGTAGCTCTAATACGTGCTGTACGGCGATCTAGCTGGTTAACACTCACTTTTACTTCCGTACACAAGGACAGTTTGGGGGAAAACATTTTAATACCCGCTTCTCTACTTAATACGGAAACATAAGTGCAAACCGGCTCGTTGTAACTGATACATCTTGACAAATAGCGCACTTAAAGGGACACTGAAGGCAAAACTACCACCTCCCCTCGCAGGAACCTCTGTGTAGATGCGACGCATAGGGGGTTCACGTTGCAGCGTTGGACAGCGGAGGAACGGCGCTGGAACGATGGAGCGGAGCGGCGCAGGCACCGCGTTTTATAGCGCGCATAACGGTGAGGGGACGCGCCGGCGCCAGTGCGTCGGCCGCGGCTATGACGCAACACAATCAATCCAAGCAAATCCAATCCAAGCCAAGCCAAGCCAAGCCAATCCAATCGAATCCAATCCAATGCCCCTCGCGAGAGAGTGTTCGCTATCGGAGAGGAGAGGGGGTGAGCGGCGGAGAGCGCAGCTGGCGCGGCGAGGAGAATGGGGGAGGGGCGGACGCCGATGACGACGCCGGATGTAATGAGATGCAGTAGCATCTAAAACGTTGGGCTAAGACGAAATTTCAACTGCCCCGTAGCTTTCTGAGGGTTCATTCGATGGCGAAATATGCTTTAATTGCCGAGAAACTTTTATTTTAAAAGCGCATTTCATTCCTCGCTCCACTTCATGACGTTTCGCCTGACGTAAACGGTTACCGGAAGTGAGTTAGACCGCGGAGTGGTCTAGCAGGAAAACTAAAACCTCCCGAGCGACCAATCGCGGCCGCAGGAGCCACTGGTCGTACACTCAGCGCATTCGACAAAACAACTTGCCCATTCCTCATTTTTATTACCTGCCACTCTCTCTGCCCGTCAATGTTGGTTCCGCACGGGATGTGTGGTAGTAGTTAACCAGTGTGAATGTGCCGCGTGGCTTTTTACTTTACCTACAAAACGTCTAGCGGACAGCGCAACTGCAGCAAGAACGACGACTGGGGCGCTCTTTTGATTTGCATTCTCGTTGTGAATAGTCGGGTTTGAGTCGCTTCGATTCACTCGGCTTGACTACGTGGCGCCGTCAATTAGTTTAACCTATAACAGCGTGCAACGCTCAATTTTTTCCGCCGCGATATGGTAACGCCTATTGCGCCCTCTGTTGAATTTTTTGCGAAGCGAGTTGCCTATTAGCCCTTCTGCCAGAAGTGTGCTTAGAGCGAGCGCCGAAACCACCACTAAAAAACGCCTTGGAGCCAGTATGGAATAAAAAACGGGCATAACATGATACAAAAAAAGTTATCATTTTGCCTAAGTACGCACCGATGAGGAAGCACACAGCGCAGTGAATCGAAAGACCCGTTTTGACGCACACATTTTACTCAACTTCAAGATAATCAAGAAATGGATTCGAACAAACACATCATCACGGCATGCGCTTTGAGGCCGAAGGGCGAAATTAACAGGCGATCGATTGCATGCATCTTGTTCGAACGTGCGCTCGAAGTGCGCGTGCTCGATCGCTCGGCATTTTCTTGGTATTGTAACTGCAGACACCATACACAAACGATTTGCTCAACAGCAGCTTCGCTGGGAAAACAGAAAGTCGACTCCCCCGCGGATGTGGCAGTCGTTCACGGCGGAGCACACTGCCGATCCTCCCGGTGTCTTTAGAAAGGGAGGCGTTCCATAGCGCGAGTAGTTTTAGAGAACTTGTTTGCTTAAGTTCTTTCATTGCTTCTAACCTGCCACGGTGGCCTGTTCATTAAGGCGTTGTGGTGCATGAGCCCAAAGACGCGGATTCGATCCCGGCCTCTGTGGCTGCTATTTTTAGATGCAGAGCATCTGATTCACTCGCCTTGTCCCTCCGGCGTCGTCGTCGGCGTTGTCCGCCCCTCCCCCATTCTCCTCGCCGCGCCAGCTGCGCTCTCCGCCGCTCACCCCCTCTCCTCTCCGATAGCGAACACTATAGTGCCTGGAATATACTCTAGGCACTATACGAACACTCTCTCGCGAGGGGCATTGGATTGGATTAAAGTGGATTGTGTTGGATTGTGTTGCGTCATAGCCGCGGCAGACGCGCTGGGGCCGGCGCATGTGCAGTACTCTCTCTTCCGCGGTTTCCTCTCCTTCGGGCGCGCTGCTCACATAACCGGTGTGCCGTTCTCCGGCGAAGCAACATCCACGCTTGGCTCAAACACCTAGAGTCCACGCCGCTTTACAAGTACGCCAACGTCGTCATCGACTGGGACCGGCTTACGCAGTCCCCTCAACGTTATGCGCGCTATAAAACGTGGTCCCTTCACCGCTCCGCCTATGCGTCGCATCTACACAGGGGTTCCCGCGAGGGGAGGTGGGAGTTTTTATTGACGCATAGGGAAAAGCCCGTGTGTCCATATTCCCGTGCACCTTAAAGAGCCCCTGCAGGTGGTCAAAATTATTCCGGCGCCCTCCACTACGGCGCACTTCACAGTTCAAGTGTAGCTTCGACGAGGTATGCCCCCAATCAACCAGTCATTTTTTACTTCGGTTCACACTCTACATCGATAGGTTCCTCAAAGGTTTGCCCCTGTACGCCAGGCACCGGACGCAGCTACGCTCGCGCTACCCTCTCTTTGCCGTAGTACACACCGACTGTGGGTTTATTTTCCTCTCCTTTCATTATTCCGCGGTGGCAGACACGGCATGGGTGTCTTTTCTGCCGCCAGGTGACCTTCACGTCGAAACGTTACGCCTGTTTGGTTTCAATCAGATTTGCGGGGTGGCTGTTGTCGTCTGCGTGAACGCGTGTAAAGCTAGAAAGACAAGACAACAATTAAGGTTGAAAGTTGGGCTAGTTGGTGTCGACTTAGAACCATTTTCCCCGCGAAAAAGACAAGGACTTAGAGAGAAGCAAACAGGAGAATCGGTAGGCTAGAAAGAAGAAAACACGACAATCGCTAGTCGCAATCGCAACAGGACAACGCAACAGGACAGTCGCAAGAGAATAATCACTAGCGATTCTCCTGTTTGCTTCTCTCTAGGTCTCTGTCTTTGTTCGCTGCTGAAACGATTCTAAGACAAGACAACAAGTGCGGTGCGTACGTCTCGCCACGATAACCACCGATGAATAGAATAAATGAGCGAATGCATGCATCTTCTTTTAAATCCCCCACTGAGCTTCGCCAGTCGCCCACCTTCACAGAGTCGGATGACTCACTGTTCTTTGTTCAATGTACTAACTGAAGATCAGAAAATTGCTCCCGTTACGCGGAAAAATCAAATAAATTGGATAGGACAGAAACTTCTTATCGGTTAATTGCCCCACAGTGGATAGCTTTCATAGTTGAATCGTCTTGGCGAAGCTTCATTTTTATGCGGCCCTTTCTGCCTTCGACGCAACCCTCCAGCCGAAGGTGTGAGAAGACGACACGCAGCGAATATTTTCTCCGCATAACACGAGCTGACCTTCCGTTATAGTCTCAAGAGAACGACTCCTGCGCACTTCAAGGAGCTGCCAAAGATGGCTGTGAATAGACGCCACACCGGGCCGAAAAGGCTCGGCAACGCATTACAACCGCTGCGCACCCTAGAGGACAATTAATGAAACGAAATGCTTTATAAGTAACCACAGAATTGTGATTTGTTCGTTTGAGTTAAAACCGAGACAAATGAAATAAATATAACACAATTTTCACAGACAGGCAACCGAGAAAGGGAAAAAAAATGAACCCAGTTTCAGCCAGTGCGACATCTGATGATATAGTGGGGCTGTGGTTTTCTTGGGTCAGCTCTAACGTAAACGGTTGCTCAAGCGAGAAAGGCAGCGCCGCCGCCGCTAAAATTCCGCTGTTCACGCAAAAATCGATTTTGTAGAATTCAAATTTGGCGCCCTTGGAAGACCGCCTCATAGTCTCTACAATGGCAGAAAGAGGGCGCCAGGAGTCCGCTAGAAGTAGGAGTTCCTGTATAAACATCCCCCTCGCGAGGGGCACGATCAAATGCAGAGCATTTCCGGGGGCGCACGACGTTAAGTAGTTTGCGTTACGTTAATGTTGTTGCACTTGTGGCAACTGCTGACGAGAGAGCGCTAGTCAGCAGTAATTTGAATGAGTCAACGATATAAGGCGCGTTAGTAGCGTCCCATTCTGTGTCGGCTTTGTGGCGCAGTGGGTAGAGCACCATGTACATTGCGTTCCGCCCGCAGGGTCGAGGGATCGAAACCTGGCGTCGGATAGTATTTTCTTTTTTATATAGTAGGGACAACGACGGTGCGGACTACGGACGTCAACGCGGGTGACATCGTAAGTTACTGAAATGCTCTGCATTTAAAAAAAACGCCAGCAAAATGCCAGCCGCGGGAGGATCCCTCTACCTCCCCCCTGACGGGAGGGATGGGAACCCGATCTGCGAGATCACTGCACCTTCTATCGGTAGGTTTGGGAGGCCATCGGTTGGTCTGGGAACCTGCTACTACCCTTGCGTGACGCAGGACCTACAGCAGACGGACTAAAAGGCTCCACCTACAGCAGTTCCGCTTTTAAAACACGTTCGCGGAAATGCCTGCACCCGTAGTAAATCTGTGACTTTTTTTTCACTGCCTAATGAAACTTTTCATGGTGGTAGAGGAGAAACAAACTTGGTGATATTTTTTCGGCCATTACAATTGTACTAAAACAGAAATCGAAAAGAAATGCCGCGTCAGCGATTTCCTTACCAGGTCGTATACTTCCGGATGGGATCTGGGCGGCTTCTCATACATCGACGGCGGAAGCGAGACACACAGGCTCAAATCGCGGCTGCCGAACGGGTAGTGGCCGTATGCGATAAAAATGTCCGGCTTGAACGTCCTGGAAACAAGACGTCACCTCAGTTGCGACGGCGTCACATTGCTAGTTTATGACGATGGTATTGAGAGTTAACCAAGCGTGCGGTTATATCCGGAGAGAGTGCGGCCGCTTTTGCTTCCGATCTTCTATGGCAGTCTCGTTTAATCCACGGACTAAGTCGTAAAAAAGTAACACGGGTAAATTTTAATTCCCAAGCGTGCTACTGCCACAACACGAGCTTAGAAGTGCCAGTTTCGTTTCGAACGCTTACCCTTTCGGGCCTGGTGGTGCCATTTGACACCATCACGTAAACGTTCATCTAGCGCATAGAGAACGAAACCAAAACTGCTAGTTTTCTGGGGAATTGTTCTTCAATTATGTCTATGGCGATAAACGTCACCGTTGTCGCGTTTTAAAGGAGCAGTAAGCTACGAAGAAGAGACAAACTCCGGACGTTGACTTTAAAAAAAGCAGAGGTCCTAGCTTTGTTCGCAAGCTTGTAAATCTATGAGTACGTGCGCTATGAACCTAATTTTTTGTTTGCAGGTTCACGTAGTCATGACGTTTAAGAAAAAAAAGGTGTTTCTGCAAAAACGATGTTTCTCGTCAATGTAAAGTTTTTCAAGGCAAGCTGCCCTAATTAATTTTTCATTAATAAATCACCTAATATTTGCGCTAACAGCGCTATTTCTGGTTTGTGGGCTTATACGTTAAACTTTAAAAAGACACTTAAAACATTCTTTTTCCTAAAATAAAAAAACCAGGGCTGAAAAGACCTTACCACCCTGTGCCAAAATCTACACTGTGCGTAAGCATGCTTTACGATGTGATCTCGGTTAACTTTTATGGCGAAGCTCTGTATAGCTAGGATCCAGCAGATCATCGCCGGCAAGAGAACAATAAGACAATTTTCTCACGCGAGCGTAGCGCCACCTTGTGGCGCCCACTAAAATCCCCAGGATAGTACAACTTGACACGCTCTTTCAAATTATGAAAAAAATATATATAAAGAAATAACAATACCCCAGCTAGCCCTAGTGCTGCAAGGTTGGATAAACAGCGAAGCTGGGGGCCGACCTAACTTTTTCCGGTTTCGCTAAGTTTTGCCAAGCTCTCCTAGGCTTTCCTAAGTTTTGTTGGATTTTACAGTGTTTTTGCTACACTAGGCTAAGCGTTGGGGGCTGAGGCCAATCTAAGCCGGATTTTACAAGGCCGTTCCGGTCGGCCTAAAACACTGACAGCGAATCCCAGGTCAAACACTGACAGCGAATTTCAGGGGGGGGGGGGGGGGGGGGGGGGACTAAGTCGACCTGCAGCTCCGCTGTTTCTCCAGGCACCACCAGTGCGACCTCTGCCAATCGTTTTGAGCGCACGGCCATGGCCACTCGATGAAAAGTAGGAACGGCTTAGCGAATGCGCCGCCGGTGACGCCGTTTGTTCCCTTTTCCGTCACAGCGTTGACACTGGCGCTGATCATCGGTGATCACCGGCCTACCCGCAGCGCCACCGAGATATCACGACGGGGAGGCCGGAGTGTCAGGAGATAGATGGTGATAAGCTCAAGTGGAGAAAAGCAGATGAAAAGGTCCCCGAAAATACCGCAGTAGGCACGGATGGGATACCGATAGAGCCAATTAGGGCCAACCAATTAGGGCCGATCAACCAATTAGGGCCAATGTGTAATGAAAAGCTAATACAAGCCACCAGCCAGGGATAGAAAAGAAGGCAACAACGGACACGTGGCAAACTAGCAGGATGAGCTTAATGTAAAAGGGCAAAGGAGAACTGACTAAGCCGAGATTGTACAGGCCATACAGCGTCACGTCAGTGCTGTACAGGTTAGGAATGCAGGCAGTGAAATTTGAGGTTAGAGCAGTGGGTAGAAGAAAATAGGTTACTAGGGGAAGTTCAGAATGGGTTTCGAAAAGACAGAAAACTAGACGACAACCTATTTGTAGTAAGCCAATGCATAGAGGTGGCCAAGATGCAAAACCGGCCTTGGTGGTTAGCCTTTCTGGAAATCGAAGCGACGTATGATAACGCAGAAAAGGAGCGGCAATGGAATATCCTGGAGGACGAGGGAGTGGGGGCAGAATTTTTTAACTTACTCAGGGAACTATACAGGGAGACCCAAGTGCAATTATTGTGGGAGGGGGTAACATCCAATAGGCCTGCATACACCTATAAATAAGGGTTTGAAACAAGCATGTCCTCTCTCTTTACTGCTTTTCATGATCCACATGGCGGGGTTAGAAAGGAAGCTATAGGGCAGTGCGCTGGGATTCGACGTATCACACATGAAAAATTGGCAGGTGGTGGAACAACGGGTTCCATGATTAATGTATGCAAACGACATACTGTTTATGGCGGAGAACTGGATGGATATGCTGGACTTGATGGATATATGCGCTGCAGAAGCGACGCATCTAGGGCTATCTTTTAGCAGCGAAAATTTGGGGACCATGGTCTTTAACGACGACACGGAGCACAAAACAGTATCACTGCAACAAGTAGAAATACCACGGGTAAACGAGTATAGATATTTAGGAGTATGGCTTAACGACAGCGAAGACTACACACGGGCGCATGAGGCTCACCTTAAGATGAAATGAAGACGGAATGAGGCTATAATGAAGCATAGAGCACTGTGGGGCTACAACAAAACACGAGGTGGTAAAGGGGAGTCTGGAAAGGGGTCATACTAGGATTGACTTTCGGAAATTCGATTCTCTGCATGAAACCAGAGACTCAAGTGGGCCTGGAGGTAAATCACAGGCAGTATGCAGACTGGCCTCGTGGGCCCACAGCAAAACTACGAACGAAGCGGTACAGGGGGATATAAACTGGTCGCGTCCTTCGAGGCAAGGGAAGCGCAGAGAAAGATGAAATTCTAGGAGCAACTTCGTGACATGGAGGAGAAAAATGGGCCACGAGAGTATTTGTTAACTGTATATGAGGAGCATGGACACGCGGTGGAGACGGAGGACCAGACAGCTGGTACGGAAAGTCGGTGGGGGAAAGTGGGGTGTACACAACAGTTTAAAAGCAGGCAAACGCAGCAGAGACCACGAATTGGGCACAGAAGGGAAGCGAAAAAAAAACCCTGTAGTCCTATGGAACAGAGAAACTGGAAGTCAGGAAGGAAGGTTTATGGCAGTACGAGAGACAGCGCATTGCTCTTTGAAGCACGGGCGGGATGTCTGAGAATACGGGCACACACGGGTATCTACAGGCAGCAGGATGAAACGTGTATGCTGTGGCAGAGATCGGGAAACCATAGACCACATTGTCATCGACTGCCCAGAATTAGACCGCCTAGGGTCGATGAAGAAACAACGTTGGCGAAGGCTTTAGGATTTGGGTTGAGGGGGAGCCTCAGCTTCAGGGCCATAGAGGTGACGAAGAGGCCGCTGGAATTGTGGTGGAAAAACAGTAGTAAAGAAATGGCTACGTAGGGGAGTAATCATACGGATGGAAATTTAGAACAGCGGGTAGACGAAAAGGGGGGGAAGGAGCGATTGGAGTTTAAAACAGAGGTGAGGGGAGATGGGGGGAGGCAAATCTTAAGCTAGCAAAGAGTAGGGCAAGTAAGTGAAATAAAACAGGCAAGTTTGTTGCTGACAACCGACGTCCCGACTCAAAGGGAATGCCACTCATCATTATCATCAGCAGAACCGCGGCGTCCGCCGGCCGCGACAGTAACCGCGTAGACGAACCGCGAAGTTGATCACATCGTAATTTTTTTTAAATACGGCGATTCGTGAGCGTCGCAGAATAATCGGCATTTCCAAAGTAGGCACGGGGTCAGTTTTTATTGTTGTCAGACACGGCGTGACATTGCTTTTCCTCTTAGCGCAGCTACGTAGCTTGCGGCGTATTAAAAACGTCCCGTACGGGGCGGTTTATTTCTTCAACATTTTTTCTGAGGCTTATGCATGTGATGTTTGGCGCGTCATATTGCGCTATTTTTTCTAAGAACTCTTTTGAACCGTTCTTTTGTTGATGCTTCACACACAGCGTGATCATCGAAAAACGATCAGAGAAGACCGCGAAAAAATTAGTTCCGTTTAACAGGAGTTCCGCTTACTGAGATAGATGTGTGGAAGTGCAAATTAATGTGCGTACGAACTCTTAATACCATTTCATGGAACCTTAGGCAGTGAACGTAGCTGATAGTTTTTGATAAAGCAAGAAAATTGCAAGAGGTTTAGGCACAGCATTCACAAAGTTGACTTGGCAGGAATGACTCACTGTGCGCTACAAAATGCACCAATTATTTTTTTTTAGTCATTGCAACTGCATCTTCACGGAGGCTAGAGACCTCGACTTGGCGAGTGCTTACGAGCCACGGAATTTAGAAGACGGCAACGCGGTAATGAAGCGCGAATAGCACAACGATGGCCCGAACGAGGCGGCACGAGCTGAGCCCTGTAACCTCGCGACTTCAATCGACACCGAATGACTGGAACAAGAACCGCGTTGTTGCATTCGTTGCGCTAACACGGCTGACCACAAACGAGACGAGGCTTACGAGGGACAGCGAGGCTAAAACCACGTGGGGAAAGAAAAAAACAAAACTAAAAAGCCGTAACCGTAAAAGGTTTATTCTCATGACAATGGGTGTCACAAGAAGTTCCATTTCTGGTTCCGTTTATACGGTGACGCCAAAATTTTACTTCTGATTACCGAGAGTTTTTCTTTTTTTTACGTTATCTGAATACATAACCAACCAACTTACACGCTACTGTTCCGTTTAAGCGGCGATTCCTTTCAGGTGATTTCCGTTTATTGAGATTCTGCTGTAGAACAAAGTTGTATTTTTTCGTCACAGCCCCTTTAAAAGCCCCCGGAACAAAACAGGGCGACTCACTGGAACTTGTTGGAGTAGTATCCGATCCCTGTGGTGCCGTAACACAGGCCACTGAGCGCTATTACCGATGAATGACCCTCCTGCCTCAATGGTTGCGTGTAGTCGCGCAAAAGCTGAAAAAAAAGGTTAGTTGGAACGACCTCTTCATTTGCCGCTTTTAATAAACCGACAAAAATCGTCTTGCATGCATAATATGTATGCCCTGTAAGCTCAACACTTAGGCGATGGGTTGCAACGCCATATGGGAAGCGGAAACCACACATCAGGCCTATTTTTACAACTAGACCTCCTTTAAAACTGAAGATCAAGAGACTCTAGTAAACACTTTCGGGTGGAGTACTTCCCGACACGTTGCCGTCGGAAACCAGTTTGTGAGGTTACTTCAAGATAACAAAAAAAAAACACTTCCAGGGCCACAGTTTTTGACAGCGGTTACGCTCGTTACCGACGCCATTTCTCCCACCTTCCCGTTCTGCTTTATGTTACAAGTGGATTGGGGGCAGACATATCTGCCAGTTCTTCACTGAGTGCCATGTCGTCGTCACAGATCAACGGAGCTTTGAAGTGAAGCATTCATTTCTCATACGAAAAAGAGCTACGACTCCGCGCTTTATTTGAGAACCCCGCAGCGACGCAGCATTCCCACGAGACATAAAAGTTCGCTATTGCTGGAGACATTAAATGCCGTCACCATCGAAGCGGGCAGGGGTGGTCGGGGTGCGGATACGCCCCACCCTGGCGCCAGGCCTGACGATACCTTGAGGTCTAGCTTCGTCAAACGGTACCCGCCGATATACGTAGCTTAAAATGCTGCTTGGCAGGTCGTTAAGCTTAAGGGTACCGCTGGCAGATGTTAAGCGGACCGTCAACCAACTTTACCCAAGTATATGCCCTCTTTCACAAACGAAAGGACATTTCCTGAAACACCCCGAACCAAAACAATTCCCCTATAGGGCCCCGAAATCTTTGAAAGCAAAATTTAAGATTTACAATTATTAGTATTCTGCCAAAATGAATGCTGCTTCTATGACAGTCAGCCGCGCAGCAACTTACTTTCAACTGAACGTCCGACAACACGAGGTATTTGGTACATTTCTCCACAGCTAAAAAATAACAAACTGTAGCCTTTCCCATTCCTTATTCGGTTGTTGAATCACGCATTGACACAGACGGAGCTGTTTTTATACGTACGGTAATTTCACGTATGGGCACTGCATTCCGCCAGCTCTCAGCCTCAGAAAGTCTAGCAGCAAAATTTAAGAATATTTCGCCAGTTCATTTAGATATTTCCTGCTGTTACCCAATATATGGAGCGTTGGCTTTCCTACAAGCTAGAGGAAACGCACCAAGCGAAAATCGATTGTCTGGTCCTTTAGGCTTACGCGTTAGCCTCACCAGGGGGGTAGATAAGGCCCTTAGCCACGGAAACTGAGAGAAGAAGAAAAAAGACACGAAAGGAAAGATGATCATGCCTTTCTTGGGCCCAAGAGTTGCGGACGTGCCTTGGAACTCGAATCAAAATTGCTGAGAGAAATATATTTGGACAGTGTTTGTACGGTATTCAACAGATGTGTATTCACTGAATGATTATGGTATTCAGTCAGAAACTTCAATCCCTAAGCCAATTGAATTTACTACAACTGTCCGTATTAGAGACGATCGACTGCTGACATCTAGTCGCCATGCTGAATTCACTGCATGTATTTGAAGTTTTAAAGAGGATAGCTTTCTGGGGTACTTAACCGGAGAAATTTTGGTGTCTGTCTGTCTGTCTGTCGATCCTGTCTGTCTCTTGTGAACTCGAATTCACCCACCCGGATAAGGGAAATAGAAGCTTCGCAATAGTCTTATATACCCACAGCCAAATCTAAACGTTGAAGTCTGGTGCCAGTGGTTCATACTTGTCAACATTGTTGAACAAGAACCAAACATTACGCACAATATAAGGCATAAAATCGATACATGAGTGATATTTTGCAGTGTTCCTTTATTAAAAAGTTCACGGATGCTTGCTTTTGCGATAGCAAATAAAATACTACAGTCAACTGCAACAAAATCCTCGCCTGCTGTTGCCCGCGCTACAGGGAGGGATTTAAAAAATCAAACGGCAACAGAAACTAAAAATTCCACAAGATACGGTTTCACGAGTAGGGCAAAACGTGGTTCTATAAACGGTGTAGCAGGGTGCCTCGATTTACGAGCGCGTCTCCGGCGTACGGCAGCGCTGGCATCGAGGACCCAACTTGGAACAGTGGAAAACCGGTAAATTTAAATTGGCTTGAGCAAACCTCTGACGTGTTATCTTGCGAGGAACGAGACTGGAGAGGAACAGCATGAGAGGTGAGCGGGAAAGAGAAGGGAGGCATTACTTGCCAGGGGCGGCAGTCGACTTCGTCTTCTCCGTCAACATTTGAAACGAAAAGAGCAGATAGGCGGCCATGTTTTTTTTTTTAAGTATTACCGCCCACATAGTAGTAACACACCCACCTGGTGTAGTTGGACCTCTACAAGCCTGTTGCGACTTGTGTTTCGTGGCGAATTGTTGTGGTTGCAAAGATTTTATTCACAAGCAACAGAGGGAGTGGGGGGGTAGGTTTAGTTCACATTATTGAGGAACGGGTGGTGGTTTAAATGTCCCTAGGGAAAGGAATTATACTTTTTTTAAGTATTACGGGCGCCCGCGTAGTAGACACACCCACACTGTGTATTGGAGCCTCTACAAGCACTGTCGCGACTTGTCGTTTGTGGCGAATTGTTGGGGTTGCAAGATTTTTATTCACAAGCACAGAGGGAGAGGGGGGTAGGTTTAGTTCACATTGTGAGGACGGTGGTAGTTTTATGTCCCTAGGGAAGGAATTATAATAGGCTTCCGGGAGAGCGGGGGGGGGTTCATTGTAGACCTTCGGCAATTCCGCAATGAAGTGTACGGCTCCAAGTGCTCAGGAGACCGTAACCAGCAACGTGGCACGTGTCAGACCACTTTGTAATCCGAAGCAGAGTGCGGTTGCCGAGGGGTTTCGGGTCGACCTGAGTATCGGAATCGGGGGTAGAGGTCCGGAAGTTCTTAACCCGTGGCTGATTTGAAATTGTTTCGCTTCCGGCCAATGTACCGGGCGGAAGGAAGGAGCACTTCATGAAGTATTTATATCACTATACGTTCGCAGCACTTAAGCATCCGCTGCTGTGGTTTCGCGGTGTCGCCGTTCCTCGTAGACGAGCGAACGAAAGGGGCACCGAAGACAGAAGGAAAACGGAAGGAGAAAGAGTGACGAGAATGTGAGGGGGGGACGGCATGCCGACGCGGCGCGAGAGGCCCCCCGCCGGCGACGGACCATTATAAAACCGGGGAAACGAAGAGGCCATGGAAGATAAGCTCGCAGGAAAGCGCAGAATGAAAGTATTGCGAAATCGTGAAGCGGAAGAAAGTATGACGATGCCGCGACACAGAAGCCCAGCACTCGTTCGATGCTCCACCTACATGGGTCCTTCGTCGACCTCCTCGTTGAGTGGCTCATCCGAGCCATGTGACATTTGCGCGGGAGGTCCAAACAGGATTTGCAACAACATGTTCGGCGGCTGCGACACGCTGCGAGATAACGGGAGAATGGCGCGCGCCGCCGTGCGTTCACTGATCACGCGATGACTTCTTGAGACTTGAGACGCAGCAGCTATATGCGCCATGACCGAGAAACTGCAGGTCGCGCTGCGCACTAATCTCGCATTGTGGAGTAATGTAACCATCAGTATTTTTTACCTTTCTCCTTTTATTAGCCCTGATTGCATCAATCTGGATAATGCTCACAGTTATATATCACGTATGTACCCACTCCCCCTGAGATGACACCTTTCTCTCTGACAGGTGAACTTCTGGTTGACCGTGATGGCGGTGTCCGCCGGAAAGGACAAAGACGACGGGTCCACTAAGGACTTAAGGAACCCCGAAGCTTGGCGCCGTATGGCTAAAGGAGGACAGGTGGGAACGCTTTTAAAGGGACCCTGCAACACTTTTGATGAACGCTTTCACTCATTCCTTCGCGTCTGGAAGCAGAGCGAAAGCTACAGTTATCGCGAGCATGGAGCGGCACTGCGTTATTTGCTCGTCGCACCAGATACGCCTTCCGTTTCTGTTTTGTTTTTGTGGCTTTATTTTTAAAGTTGCTATCGAAAAGTGCTCATTGCTGCGACTGAAGGAAAACCGGCCAACAGCCGCTACATGGCCTCATTGACGTAATTCGAGCCATCGAAGAACGTCAAGACCGGGAAAGACAGAAAAATCTTTTGAGCGAGTTTCCAAGTTATCCGATGGGCATAGAGCAGCATTTTTTGGCTGAGGTACTTTGCGGCCTCCTAATCTAAGTACTGGGTGTGTTGGGTGACTACATTCTGCAGGCATTTTAAATTTCAAGAAAGTTGAAAAAGTGTTGCAGGGTCCCTTTAAGGTTTCCGGGCTAAGGGCTTCGCTGAATCGCCGCGTACTCAGTGTCGTCAGACCACGCTGCAGAAGCTGGACACATCTATGCCATTGTGCGCCGCCGAAAAGGAGGGCGGGGTGCGATGCGTTGTAGTCGCTTCACGAGCTCGTTTGCGATTGCTGACGGTGGCATCCCAGAGGGTTTGGGTGGTCCAAGTTTAGGTGCATGTGAAGACACTATGACAGCCTTGAAATGGTTGATTCTCCTGCAGCTACGTTCAATAATCTGTGTTCCGCGCAGCCATACCATCTGTCATTTTAGCACTGCTTTTTTTTTACAAAAGTAGACATTAGGCAGGTAATGTCCCCTTCTGTACATGCAGTTATTTGGAATGGTAGCAATATGAAAAACGGTGACCATGCAGTTATTTCGCATAGTAGCAATATGAAAATTTTTGGTGGCATTGATGAGAAAGGGGTGAGAAAATGTATTTAATTTTGACATTTTTGGTGGGGAAATGGGCACGTGCAAGGTAGCAAATCATCAAAACTCTTCTCAATTCCGAAATGGGTTCACGTCCGGTATGGGGCGAAACAGTGCTACGCGGCCTTCTCATGTATGGAGACTCTCAGTTAGATCCACGCACACTTTAATTAGCTGACGTTCGTGTTGACACTACAGGAAATGTGCCATGCTAACACGCACGTGACACGGACGCACCTTGAGCGATGTGAAAACTTGGTCCATCTTGCTTGTGGTGACTCTGATTGCAGGGGAGTCCAGGATGCCGAAGTGGTAGATTCCGAATTCATTCCAAATTCTGTCCAAAGTGCCGGGAATTCCCAGGTCGGCATCCAACTTTTCGAGGTAGCTAAATAAAAGGCAGCGGCTATGAAGTTTAACCCTAACTCGGCAGCAAGAATAAATTAACAAATAACGCAAGACCAATCGGGGCTATTCTTTCTACCTCGTGAAGACAAGTCACAACCTGATGCGCACGACTCGCTGCGGCCTTAGAAGACCGACACGCAGCTTTTATCAGAGGTCTTTTGCATACCGTACAAACAGTAGCGGTGGTCATGCCTGCCCCCGGCACAGAAATGACGCCAGTACAACGAAGCAAGTGGTCTGTAAAGGGTGCACCCCTGCACACAGGGCCTTCTTGCGGGGAAGCAACCTTTAGTACTAAAGAGTACGTTATACTTAGGGCTGTTCGTTTTGCGGGTTTTATATTTTAACACGAAAGTGTTTTATGCCGGGATACACCAAGCATTTCGCTGACGTCATATCCGTCACGGAAATGACACCGGCACACCTTTGCCGAAGCGACCCGCCCGCAGGACGTTGCTCGCCAAGCCCACCCACAAGACAGCCGCCGACCCGCAAATCATGCTCAGCTGCAGATTTCGCTGCACATTTCAATTTCTTGTTTTACCGATTCCTATGACAGAGGAATCAACCACAGTTTTTTTTTTTTTTTTGTTCGTCAGTGCCGGCATTTCATCGCCGGTATTTTCACGTACACCGTAACACTTCCTACTCAACGCTGCACTTTCGCCGCTCCTTCTCCGCTGGTACACGGTCTAAAATGAAGCACGACGAAGAGAGCGCCTTGCAGTAGCAACGCTACCTGTATGACATCTCATACCACGCCAGCTGAAAATGACGAAGCTTCCCTTTTCCTGTGGCTCTCTCCTCCGCGTCCACATTCGCTATCATTTACACGTGCTTCCCACACCTGAGAACTGTCCGCCGGGAAGCGCCGCTTTGCAGAAAATATACGATACAATTTAGAGCTTTCGTACAGCCTTTGCAAGGTGACGGCACCACGCGAGTGTTTAAAGGAGCCATGAAGACAAATACAAGTTGGGTTTATTAGAAAGACTGCTTATTCCCGATAATTATGTACAATATCATCGCAATCTTCGAACAAATACGGATATATTAAAGAAAACGTGTGAAGCAGTCGCGACCCCCAGCCAATTTCCCGCAACTTTTCTATGACGTCACGGAACCTTGTTTGTGCGATTGGCGGCCGCCTAACTGACCTGTTGCAATGATAGACATGACTGACGTCTGTAATGGGGCCTCTAGTTCCATTTGACCGCATCACTTAAATGCTAACGTGTAGTTAACGCACTGAATATTATGTTTTATTGTTGGCCCGTATGACGTCATTCTTGCTCATAACACGTCACTGTGGCGCAAAATTTGAAAGTTTTTAAATACTTCTTGCTTTTTTTTTCGTTAAAAAACAGCTTTTGGGGCTGTGATGGAGCTGAGTGAGATACTAAACCCTAGTTCTTTCAAATTACACGAAGTTGTATTTTCTCTTCATGGCTCCTTTAAATTCCCATAGAACGCCTAGTTTCCCGGTGTAGTATTGCCGCTACTTCCTAAACGAGCCATATTGGGGCAAAGTGGTCAACGCCTACAGTTAATACTACGCCCATTGTGGTCGGTCACGTGCCTTACTGCGCGAGGCCGCTTCTGGTGCGGTGTTCTCGAGTAACCTGCACTAGAGCCACTAGATCAGGTTTAGTGGTTCTAGCTGTAGTTTCCAGGTCTACTCCGTACTTTCAAGGCGCTTGTGGTTTTTTCACGGACAACTGTTCGGATAACCCAGCGTAAAATCCCACCCGAAAGCAAACAGGTTTTAATATTATTTTCTCATTACAGCCGTAGCCTTCGTGGTATCATACGCGTTCTCGACAGCCACTATTACGGCCACTTTTCGCGTTTCATTGCTACGGGGTTTAACGTTCCGAAGGTGCACCTGAAGTATATGCGTGATGTAGTGGAGGGCTCCGGATCGAGTTTGACCACCTGGGGATCTGTAACGCGCGCCGTAACCTCGACACTCAGGTGTTTTAAACATGATAGTCTTTCTTGGGCTATAAAAGGGAAAATTGAAGTCTGTATGTTCGTATGTCTGCCCCTCTACCTGTCCCTTGATTCAGCCGCCCGGCCGAAAGTTGAGCGGAATACTGGAACACTGGAGCGGAATACTGGAACTACGTTCACATAGAAAATAGAAATATTTCCAAGCCACTAAATCTGTGGGGAAACGTAAAGCTTTTCAAGATTGTTCAGCAAAAATTATACAGTAGGCATATTTGAAGCAAAACGTATACACAAAACGGATACTGGCACTGTTCTTGTTATTTAAGTAGACTTGGGCCGAACTCTTGGCATAGCAAAAACAAAAAAAAACGCGCTGTAAGCAGTATTTCGACGACAAACTACAAAATTGGCTGGCGATTACGACACTCCACGACAAACTACAAAATTGGCTGGCGATTACGATACTCCTAATGCGATATTTGGGCGCAGGAGCAGTGCGCTGCGGCAGCACTCATTCGTGGGTTCTCTCGACGGCAGCTATGATGAGCCTCTGCGTCGGCCGCGCGAAATTCGTCTCAGAAAGGGCCCGCGAACTGCGTCTTAATTTATAAGCGAACGCACGTCACAGTCACGCGCACGCCCCCTTACGGTTTCGCCAAGCGTCGCGCTGTCGAGCGCCTCGGGCGGGCACAACATACTGCCCCCTCTCCTCCTCCAGCGCACACTTTCGGACGGCGCTGGCTCACTCCGTCACGGCGAACCGCCCTCCCCTCCCAAATTCGCGGCACTCTCCTCCTTTACTTTCTTTCGTTGTTCGCTTTTTCTTTCACTCGTTGGTCTTGCCATCTTTCACTCGGTTACGCCGACAACTCGGCTCAGCCCAGAGGCGGCCGGAAAGCGGCTGCACCCTAAAAGGCTCGTGGTGAAGCCAGGAGCTCGTGTCTCTGCTCGAACGCTAAGCAAAACCGTATTAATAGCCCCAAACACGTGGCGGGCCACCAGTGATAACGCGGGAAAATTGAATATTCAGTAACCATCTACTGCGTATATCATCGGAATATCCAAACATAAAAAGAAGAGCGTGAGAGGCGGGTGGGTAGCTATGAGAGGCAGCCACGTGGCAGAGGCGTCAGTATACGCTATCGTTTCCCGACGACATTTGGACCGAAGCGAGCAGATACACGGCCAAAGGTTCGCTTTTTGCATTCATCTAAAAAGCAGCCACCGCGGGCCAAGATCAGACCAGCGTCCTTGGGTTCAGCAGCCCAGCGCCTTAGCCATTGCGCCACCGCAGTGGGTACTTTCCATGTATCATGACACACCTAATGGTTTCGCACTCATGTTGGTTATATCGCCCAAAAACGTACTCTCCATCAGCGCTTGTTAATTTTACTTCTTTAATATAACGTCAGTCTGCATGATATCACTAATATACGAATAGTCAAGCGTTCGCAGTACCGGTGTGAACATCTCCAGTCGAAGTCAGAACTGACTGCAAAAAGAAAGGTTTTCAAACTGCGATGGAAGCCCCTTTTTAACAGAAAAAAGATGTCGTTGATCCATCTTTCATACGAGTCGGTAAAACACGAAAGTGAAATGTGCCTTCACAGGACCATTTGAATGTTCATTGTGCATCAATAAGAGCTTGCACATAGTTATTTATATTTTGTCGATATGGCACCTAGACGCATCAACATTAGACACTGGATTACCCACGCCGGAGCATTGTGTAAATCCGATTGAAACCCCAGGCGGTCGCAAACCATGTGAACGAAACCGAACGGGTATTCAGCGAATCGTTTGCAGGAGTCACGGTCGGCTACAGCGAAATGAGCATGATTTACGGGTCGGAAGGAGTCTTATGGGTGTGCTTGGCGAGCAACGTCCAGCTGGCGGGTCGCTTCGGCAAAGGAGTGACCCATAGGTCCTGCTCCGTGGCGTGTACGCCAGACGCTTGCGTTGCGACAAGCTCAGCTTGTGGAACGCGGGTCAGCTTGTGGAACGGCGGCGTTCCACAAGCTGAGTGGCGTTTCCTATTAGGCGGCGGACGGATAAACACAGCAGCTTGTGTTGCTTTACGCCACCCTATCGAGGCACCAACTATCGGCGCTCATTGGCGTCATGACTTACTATTTCGCTTCACCTCTCCTAGATGGCAACACCATCTGAATGGACAAGTTAGAGGGAAGGACATAAGGCACGTTCGTACAGTTATCCGGGCAGTGATTTCACGGCTCAGTTGGCAGAGCATTGCACACCTCCCGTTGCGGCCAGACTCCGGGGGCCAGACTGATCGTGGGTTCGAATTCTAGCGCCGCCGCGCCAACGGCGTAACTTTTCTGGTGATGTCAATTCTGTGACGGATATGACGTTGGGGAGGTTTCTGTACCCCGGCATGGAACACTTTCGTGCTAAAACAGAATAACTATTCAGAAACTTCCGAATTTCGCGCAGCTTACGTCCGCACCTGCGCATTATAAGGGACACTAAAATGGTTACCCCAAAAAGTATCTTGTCCTTGAAGCGCGAAGTTCTCAAGTGCGATGCGTAAACGAGTGTCCCGGTCTTTTAGTACCTTGACTACATGATACGACGATTACGACGACGACAGGAGACGCCAACAGCCCCAGCCCCTAAGGGGTTTCGCTCCTAAAACCAGGTTACGGAGGAGTTTGTATTAAGGGGAGAGATATCAGCTGCGGCGTTTATCGCAGAGAACCATCGCAGACAGAAACTACTGTGTGAAGCACAGCTCCAGCGACAATGGCTGGCAGAGGTGGCGGTGGTGAGGGTTCATCCGCGTCAACCTGGTATGGATAAATATCGGCTACACGTTACTTCCAAACGCGCCACGCGTCATACGTAAAACAACCGCCGCACGTTTACAGATTTCCTGGTTAACCCTCAGTACAAAATGCCTGGGCGGAAAATTTGTTGCAAGGGCGTCTTTGTAATGAACCAGGCTGCCATTTTCTCTTCATGGCTACTCGGCTACTTAATTTAAAGAGAACGTTTCCTTAGCGTTTTCTTTTAATATGATGTTACCATTCATCTTCCGGCTGTGTGATAGATCTGTGTCTCCACCTGCATCCGACTTCTAACCCTTCGCTTCCCTTTCCGCTCCCTTCAGATTGTTCGGTTTTAAGACAATAATTTGCCATAAGCAAAGAATCCTCTCTCGCTATCTCTCGCTTCCTTCAGATTTCTCGGTTTTAAGACAATAATTTGCCATAAACAAAGAATCCTCTCTCTCTATGTCTTTATCTCTGTCTCTATCTCTCTATCTCTCTCTCTGTCAAGGTGAAACTGTTTGGCTGCAGCACCAAAGGCCAAAGAAAAAACGGCTAGGCGAATGCCTGCCAACAAAAATATTTGTTCGAATGAAAGGCTGGTTAAGATGTTTTGAAGCTCTAAGAGGGTATGTACTTTGAAAAGTTCTGGCGATGCACTGCACTAGTGGTCAGTCTTCACGCCCTCAAATATTCTGAACATCCCGCGGAAGCGACGGCAGCTACTGAAAATCTATCACCCATTCTTCAGAAGTAGAAAAACAAAAAAAAAACATCAACGTAATGAGAGGAATAGGCAAGAATTGCAGGTAAGAAAAGGAATCTTTGACTGCACAAGCACTGGGGCTTGCTACGTACACAGAGCGATTATTGTGTGGATATAGCGCTCTTTTGTAATGGACGTTTTAACCGACGCTGCAGCTGGCCTCTCGTTGGTCGGAAAAGTTTGCGTCGTAAACAAAGAACATAGGTAGGACCCACCAGCTCTCACCCAAGACGCCGAGCGCACCGAACATGAGTCAGGAACCCAGCATTTCCCGTCAGAGAAGCCGAGTGCAAGCAACGAGCGCGTCGAGACAACGAGGAACATATACCACATCCTCATGTGTGGTGGTTTACAACAACTGCGCTGGCCATCTACTTGCGCAGAGCGGGATGGCGTCCATTTTTTGTATGTTTATTTTCTGGTTTTTTTTGTTTTTTTTTTAATGAGGCTGCCTCAGAACATCATTCTTTATTGGCCGGCTCGTTTTGAAATGTTTCCTTTGGTTATCACGCCGCGCATGCGCTCTGAAAGACGCCTAAACCGTAAGCGAATTTGCTTGGAAAACAACTAGAGTCAACCCTTACTGGGGTCATTTTTCAGCAGCTTTCATAAACGCCCAACTTTGTTGCGAGTCAGTTGCGCCATTCATTCATTCACAGCTGTGTGGACGCGGGTTTTTTCAGATGGAGGCGAAAAGCAAAAACACCCGCGCGTGTTCGAGATTCTGGCACATGTTATTAATGAGCCCCAGGGGGTCAGAATAAATCCGTAACGCTCCACTACGGCGCGCTTAATAACCCAGGTGTATCTGCGGCGCATAGTTTCATTAAAGCTGTTTTTCATCAACAAAAAAAAATTTCCCCGCATTTCCCCGAGGGGAAGAATGTGAAAGTGCGAATGCAGGAGTTGAATTTGCGCGGTTCGTATTTGCGGAAGTTCAACAGCACAAGGAAAACTAAAATGTATAGATACACGCATTTATTCACGAAAGGTTGTCGGAGGCAGAGCGGCCATTTAAAATGTGGTCCCTTTGTTTTCCCCACGCCTTTTGGGAATCTGGGTGGCCGTCCGGGGCGCGGGCCGCAGGTGGCCATGTCCCACAGCGCGTAGGCTTCGCGAGCAGGGCAACGGCCACGCCAGGTGCTTGCCCGTACCCTTTTGGTTTTCAAAAGCTGATTGTCGGGTAGCACCAATAGCGTGCATGCCGTTGGATTTTGACAGGCATTCGTATTGAGCTGCGCCAGAAGCAATAAACCTCGTCCCCACTGCCGTGAGCCCTTTGCCTCCTTCAAGCGTAGACGTTCTGAGCCTAGGCCGCGTCAATCTTGGCGGACCGCCTGCCGGTGACTCGGATCGCGCAGGAAGGTAGAGAGCGCGCGGAAGCAATGGCAGTAGACGTCTATCACCTTGCCTGGCAGGCGAACAGGGGCCGTTGCCGAGGTGCAAGAGCGACGGATTTGCTCACCACGGGTGGTTCGCACGCAGCGGGCATTGCGGGGTGGCTTTCCGTTGGCGCTACACGCGACGCGAAGTGCCTTTGTCTGGATTTTGCGAACTGACTAGGTTTACAAGCTCCGAAGCGACGACAGTTAAATTGTACCACTTGGTGAAGCGTGGTTGAGTAGCAAGAGGACAAAGCATCCCGCACAGCAGGGGTTCTGCCGCGTTGATGGCCACTTTCCGTTTTAAAGTGCAGGTCCTGGTCGGGAAGCCACAGCGGGCAGAGTAAGAGCCGAGAAGAAGATCGGAACACTTCGTCGACAAACACAGCGTAGACAAGGGCTACCAATCCTAGGCGGTGGACACCAACTGCCGGGGATTACGGCAACAGTCGTGTATCCGTTATTGGTGTTATGGGGCCGTATATTGGTGTTTGAATGTGGCTGGTAACCGGCATGCGCTGCAAGACGCAACGCAGGGCGTTTTTGGAGCGCTGTCACCTATGCATTAGCTCATAAACGTGTTGAGCTGCGCTTCTGTTGCAGATGGACGGGGGTGAGGGGGAAACAAACCGCATGCCGAATGTTTATTATGAGTCCCAGTCTGACTTTGTAAGCATGGATGCGCTTATAACTATGCGGGCTGAAAATGCTCGACAAGCATCGGGCCATTGAGGCGAATGCAGGAGTTGAATTTGCGCGGTTCGGTAATGTTCGCGAAAGAGAGATCACACACACACACACGCAACTACAAAGAAAGAAAGACGCATTTATTCACAGACACCTATTTGTGTTGTCGTTGTACTTGATTGCTAGAGGGGATCTCAGCTTTGAAATTTCGTGTCAGTACTCCTTTAAGCGGGTGCATTAGCCCTTCTCACGCCCGATTCCTGGCCAATCCCCACGTGGGTATGTGCCATGTCAGCGGCCAGGCAGCGCGCGCCCATCTCCCCCCGTTGCCAAGGAAGACGAGGAGATTCCTGGCCAATCCCCCACGTGGGTATGTGCCATGTCAGCGGCCAGGCAGCGCGCGCCCATCTCCCCCCGTTGCCAAGGAAGACGAGGAGCGCGCGCACCCGCAGCTGTTGCTATGCGGACGGCGGCGGACGCTTCAGGCTCGCTTAAAGGGACCCAGAAAAGCCTTTTGTAAAAGTTACAAAAGGCCTGTATTGTCACGTAGCACCAATATAGCGATGCAATGCCGTTGGAATTATTGATCTACATTCAGTATTAGCTGCGGCAGAAGCAATTAAATGCACCTCTCCCCACTTGCCGATCGACTCCTCCTCCCTCTCTGCCTCCTTCAAAGCAGCTAGCTACATTCCTGCGCCTAGGCTCGCGTCAATCACTGCGGACCCGCCTTTGCCGCCTATGCCTCGGGATCGCGCAGGAAGGAGGAAGAGCAGCCGGAAGCCAATGGCAGTGACGCTGCCGGAGGTCGACCTTGCCGGCGATTGGGCGAATCAGGGGGCGCCTTCGCCGTTGCGTCAGCAGCGATCGCCGTTGCGTCACCCGCGGTCGCCGTTGCGTCAGCCGCGGTCGGCTCGCTGCGGCGTCGCGCTCATCGGCTGCGAAAGGCGATCTTCAAAAATTGTTTACAAATTATCTGTACAACGTATGGGGCTCACACTTGGCTCAAAAATCCCCCGTTATGTGTTCTACCACGTGAATGCATTTGATTGCCACCTTCACAAAGCTTTTCGGGGTCCCTTTAAGAAGTGCATTCGCACTTAAAACGCCACCGCAGTTAGTTAAACGACTTAAGCCTGTCACCGAAGAGGTGCTCTTACACTCACTTGGAGGAGAATGATGTGCCGAACTGCGTCTTCCTGTGCGTGTTGGCTCCGTCGAAGATGCTTGCGACGTATGGATCGAAGGGGGTCATATTCAGGCTGGTGAGGTTGTTCGCGTATATTGAATCGTAGAAGATGTAGTCGCAAATCCCATCGGCGGGCAAAGTGGCGTTAGTGATGTAAAATTCGTACATTTTGTTCTTGTTACCGTAGGTGCAAACCAGCGTACCCTGAATGGGTGGCGTCGGCGCTGGAACACAAAGAAAAGCAACGGAAGCACTCATGGATAATTTAGCAACACCCCCATACCAAGCAATTTCGGACGACATCGAGTACTCCTGTCTGCAACAGGGCGAACCTAGCGTCACTAAATAAAGGCTTTTAGAGTATCGGCACTCTTTTCTCTCATTGTTATGTGCCGCCGGGATTTCCATTGGTCGGTCGGCATCACGTGATGTTTGTTTACATATGGGCGCAGCCATTTTGTTTTTGGGCGCCTCTCCTCTCTCTCTCCTCGGCTGCGCGGGCGCTAGAGCGGCTGGTCGCACTCTGCCCGTCACAAGTGGCGGCGGTTTCGTTCGGAGAGATGGCAACACTGCAAGCCAGAAACAAAATGGCCCCCAGATGCCTCCGGGTGCGCGTAGCGTCACCAGCTTATTTAGTGACGCTAGGCGAACCCTTGTGCAACATGGACGGTGTTCGGCTACTTTCTGAAAATTTATGGACCCGTGCCCAGGTCAATAGTGCAAGTTCCTTCTGGCAGGAAAGTAAACTTTCTCGAGAATGTTCTGTAATTTTCAACCTGACGTACGTGCCTCGAAAAAAATATATGCTGAAGCTGGCCTCCAGGACGACTCTATGATTGAGCCGAATTTGAATTTCTTGTCGTGATTGTTAGTTCACAGCGGAGCTATAAACGTTACAGAAGACGTACTGTGGATACTTGGCAGTTTACGGTGGGAGTATGGTTTCATTAAATAGCTGTAACGCAAGTTTCATCGAGACGAACCCGAAAGAAATGTATGACAATTCGTCCCTAAGGCCTATTTTGCCATTGTGCGGAGTATAAATTACTTTAAAAGCTATGTAGTTCACAGCGAAGTACTCAATTGTGGAATCACCGACAGCTGTATATAGACGGATTTGTAAGACAAAAAACGGACTGCCCGAGGTTCTTGTGCTAGAGTAAAACTCTAGGGGAAGTTAAGGTCTCTCGCGAATTACAAACAAACGTGTTTTGTTTCACGCACATCTTCGACTGGGTCCAGCTTCGCTGGTTATCCTTCTTAACGGAGAGGGAAGGCAATATATCATTTAAAGGACGTATAGTGTGCGGACAACAAGGTGTTCTTGAAGCAAATAGATTAGCAAAATGATTTTATTGGGATCTTCAGTAAACTTTGCGAAGTCGCCGTCAATATTTCGAGATATTTAGGTTCTGCCTTTTGTCTTTCAGCTCTGTTGAACTAAACACAATTCCATAAACATTGGGCTATCGAGCAGAAAGCATGGTTTTCGCTCCTATGTTTATTTTGGGAGAGTAATTCGTGAAACACTCAAATTTCTCAGCAAGGAAGCTTAAAATTATGCTGATTTTTTGGAATACTGGACATAGGCTCCTCCGATTAACATTATGAGCCAACTCATTAAGTAAAAAACGTTTCTCTGAAATTCAGCCGTAATTTTGAGGGCAGGAGCGAGTCAGCGAACGAGAGTATGTGGGGTGTGGTGACGCGCAACGAGACGTTACTCGCGTAGAGTTCCATACTTATACGTATATCTGCTAGAGGGAAATCTGGCGCTGCAATCGCGGGCCGTCGTGCGCGCCGCCATTGCAGCTAGTGTGGTTCCTCGCGTGTTTGGCTTGGCTGCCCACAAGGCTCCTTTTTTGTCTCGAAGCCAAAATCAACAATAAAGGGTAATATCTTTTTCCTTGTTACTCTTCCATTAAGCTTATAAATAATCACTGACAACTACATCTTTATGGAGCTTCAATTTCATGATAACAAAATAAATTTTAATAATCTTTTACCCTAATATTGTTGCATGTTTGCAGCCAGAGGCAACTTTTCAGCCTATTTATGAGCCATGCCAAGGACAAGTGGAACGTGCCTGCCCGGTACACGACGGAACGCTCGGTGAAGTACGGCTCCCCTAGACAGTTGCGCCAGATTTTCCTCTAGTATATATTCCATTCGCACCTAGTTATAACGAAGTACAATCGGGATAGCGAATTAGTTCGTTATATCTGATATTCGTTGTAACACTTGAGGTAAAAATCGGCTCTAACAAATCGAAAATCTGGTTCGCGCAAAAATACCTGATACAAAAATGCATATTATAGGCTTCGAATCCACTACAAACAAGGTCACCCTTACTTTTCTCCTTGTTGCATTTCAACCTCAATAAACCGTAACATGCGTACGGGAATTCAATTACAACAGAACAAAGTTCACTCGAACAAACAGGCCAGCGTCCTTATTCATTTGATGAAGCATGGGATCTTCGTCTAGTGGCTACTCACAGCACTGAACAGGAGGAAGTTTTTCGCAGTGTCCACGGGCGAAAGGCCCTTTATGCTTCTGCAGTTCCGGACGACGACGTTTTTTTTTTCCAAGTAGCTTCTAAGACTCCTGGTCAAATACGTCTTCGTTATATCTGATATCGCGCACGGTTATCCCGGTTTCAGTTTCGCTATTAACTGAAAGTGTCATTGAAAAAAACGTGAACAACCACGGTTTGTATTAGTTCGCTATAGCCGATAACTCGCCATATCAGGGTTCGTTATAACGAGGTTCAACTGTGGTATGAAACTCTGCGGTGCCTGGCTTATGTCGGGTAGTCCTCCTGGCCAGCCGAACCGGAGAAGTCGCTCATCGCAGCAAAACCGGGATAGCTCAGGGCCAATCTCTTGGCTTTGCTGAGAAGCGGCTCGAAACGGAAAAGTGCAGTTCCAGGATCGTCGAAGAGCTGACGCAACGTGTCAGGCGAAGACCGAATTGGGAATTGCTTACTTGTTACGTAGAGAAATTCATAGCAGAGATTTGTATGGGTGTGTTCGGCTCCAGCGTGGGGAAATGGCGTCAAGGACACGAGTGTGATTGCTTACGGGCAACACAGAGTTGTGGATTGCGACGGATGCAGAGATGGAAGGAGGAACGTCACAAGTGGTTCGGCAGGGAGGAGGGAAGCACGACACATTTTATGTGACCGCAGTCAAAGCCGTCCGTGTAGATATACTCCGGAAAAAAAATTTCACGAAGTTACACCCAGTTTGAAATCTTCTGAACCTCGGAGCTGTGAATTACCTTTCCGAAGATTCCGTTCAGCTTGGGCTCCTTTCTTGTTCGTAATGTTAGAGTCGTCTTAGTGGCTAACAGTCAGGATTTTGTGGGGGGATAGTTCCGGTGAAACAACAGTTACATGCGCCTTCTGCAACCATACTACCTTCTTAGATGACCATTTATTGACGGCGTTCAGTAATTCTGTAAAGTTTAGAACTTCACTGTGGGCTGTGAATGGGATATTACTCTTTCGATGATCGAAATGAACGTAACTCAAACCTTTTAATATCCACCAGTGATGCTATGAGTGGGGAATGTTCCTTGGTGCAGAAAAGAGTGTCTGCATGCGTTTGACACGTAGGAAAGTTCCGCTAAATATTACGTACCAGCTTGGGTCTTCAACTCTGAGAGAGGTTGCTAGCTACAAATATTTGGGCCTAACTATAACTACTAATTTGTATTGGACCTTGCATGTATACAACGTATGCTCAGCTGCCTTTCGAAAACTTGGCTTTGTAAGACATTAACTGCATACCTGTCCTGCCAATTTAAAGCCCCTTAGTTATTATTCTTTTATACGACTTAAACTGGAATACGCCAGCTTTGTATGGCCCCCTTACACTAAGCTTAATATTAACAAACTTGAGCGTATTCAGAAGAAAGCCGTTCAGTTTGTATATTCCAAATACTTACCTTCCGGTTCACCTTCCGTCGTAACGTCTGCAAACGACATTCAGACCTCTGAGTCCCGCAGACGCGAACAACGGCTGGATTTGCTTCAAATATTACTTAATGGTAAACTCGCCATCGATCCATCACCGTACTTATCTTTTCTATCCACAACGAACTCACAACATCATCATCACCATTTTCTCACTCCATTTCTTGCGAGAACCGATGCCCTTATGTATTCTTGTTTTTACAAGAACAGTGTCTGGCTGGAACCAGTAACTCGAACCTCATTTATGGTAAAGTATGCAAAATGAAGTTTATTCTATTTTTTTGGCGTAAGTTACTACTTGTATTGTAGAACAAAGTGTAATGTAGCGTTCTACAACCAGGTGTATTGTTGCAGTGCACACCTAAGTCTATCGTAGTGCGTAGAACGAAGCGTATTGTTGTGTTACGTAACGAGGTGTATTGTAGCGTGTAAAAGAAGTGTGTCATTTTTGTTTGGTGTACGTCATTGCTTTTGTGGTTTAAATGACGTGCCATTCCTGCTTGGAACCCGTTACAGTACGCAGTACGTATTAAATAAGTTAATTAATTATTTAATTATCAATTAATTAATATCTTAAATATTACCACAAGTAAAAAACGTAGAAATGATGGTAGAGCCAAGTTACCGTCGAACTTTCAAATAATTTCTTTCGGGATCCTTCAGATGACAACATAGTTAGAGCCGTTTTCTGTAATCCTACTTCCTCCGTAGATAGCCATGCTTCACTGCGTAAGGGTAAATGTGGGAAAGCCAGCTTACAAAAAACAAGCGCACAACCAGTGTTTTTAAATTCTGCTGCACCACAAAACAACATGTGCGTTCATGGAAGATAGAAAGCGAGAACAAAACTTTATTTAAAAAAAGAAAACCGGGTTAGCGAGGGGGGGTGGCGGAGGACCAGAGGTCCGCCGCGACCGCCAGAGCTCGGCAGGTGACCAGCACTTGGCTGGACTTCTCGGAGCTGCCCTAGGCCTGCTCCCAGTGGGATGAGGAGGGGAGTGGGGAATGTGGGTTAGCAGGACATTCGCAAAGAGAGTGATACAGAGTATCCAGCTGACCGCACTTGGGGCAGTGGGGTGTGTGGAATTGATGTGGATGTGTATGTATTAGTTGAGTACGATGAAGGGAACGTGTGCGTTTCTAGTATCCGCCACATGTGGGCAGCCTCGGGGGATAGGTGTGGATGGGGGGGTGGGAGAGCACGGCGGAGGAGGTGGTAATGAAGGGTAATTCCCCTAAACTGAGGAGAGACTCGGAGGTCTCGGTCTCGGGAGGCCCGTGTATAGGTGTACGAGAAACAGCGGCCCGGGAAGTAAGAGCTCGAGCGTGTGCATTCGCTGCCTCGTTAGCACCTATGCCGGTGTGGGCCGGGGTCCACAACAGTTGCACGGGGTCGGTCGGGGGACTTTGGAGAAGAATTTTAAGGGATACGGGGGATATAAAGCCTTTGAAGAAGTGCCGAATGGCCTGCTGCGAGTCTGATAGGACGGTGATTGGGGTGGGGCTCTGGGAGAGCGCAAGGGCAATGGCCGCTTCCTCCGCCGTAGTTGCACATGAGGTGGAGATGGTGGCAGTGTGTGTCGGGACATTGATGTCAGGTCCGGTAACCGCGAGGGCATAGGCCGGTTTATGAGGGTATTTGGCTGCATCTACGTACAGGGTGTGTTTTGTCAGGGGGGTGGAGTTTTGCATGATGACTTGCACGAGCTGCTCGGCGGTTGGCATGGAATATGGGGTGCATGTGACGGGGAAGCGGTTTGATGCGGATGAGAGCTCGGATGTTGCGTGGAATAGGTTGGGGGGTAGTGGATGTTGTGAGGGGTGAATGACCTGTGATTTGGAGTATGTAATGGCCCGTGGGTGTGGTGGAGAGTCTGGCGAGTTGGGCTGTCCGGTGGGCCTCAAGAAGTTCAGGGATTGTGTTATGGATGCCTAGGGACATAAGGCGATTGGAAGGACCCTTTTCAGAGGAACATACGCCGGTTTATATAAGAATGTGAAGGCCCTAAGACCCTTGTTAATTTTTTATTTTATATTTTTATACGGGGAAGCAGTGTTAAAGCAAAGCTTTCTACATCTAACTGCCAACGGTTCTTTCATGGCGTGCGGGAAGAGAAACTCCCAACGCGCCTGGGGATGGGAGGACGCTTTTCTCTCACGGAGCACAGTGTAAAGGGTGCGGTGACAGGGCTCCATTACCCATGCGTTGCCCGCACGCAGGTGACTGCTCGCATGGCGGGCGAGTCGGCGGGCTGGCTTTGTCGTCTGCGTGCTTGCTTTGTCGTCTGCTTTGTCGTCTGGCCTGTTTTGGCGCAGTTACGCGTCCATTTCGCGCTTCCGTAGCACGGCTTCATTAACTTTTTCGACAGCACCTCCTCGGTAACCCGGACCCGACGGGACTAAGTAGGCGTACAGCAAAGAGGCCTTAAAGGAGCCATGAAGCGAAAACAAAAGTTTGTTTTATTCCAAAGATTAGGTGTTTCATAGTACCCTAAGCGCTTTCCCGGAAGCAAATGATGCTTTATTCGCTGAGAAATAAGGAAATTTAAGCCAAAATTTTAAATCTCCCGCAAAATTGCACATTTTGTGACGTGAACAATGGCGTCATACGAGCCGGTCCATGAAACAGATACTTAGTATGTCGACTCCATATAGCACCCACTCGCAGGAATCCAACAGGAACCGGAACTCGTGCCGAAACCGAGACGGCAGCCATTTTAAAAATACTAGTAAAACCTAGTGCACCCGCAGCCCTAGTCATGGAATCGCCTGATCGGGAGAACAAAACTCTCGCCGAGAAGCTCGGGCTTGCATTTAACAAGCTCACACCACTTCAACGCGCAATGCTTCGAAGTGCACAAGCGGCAGGAGTTGTGGGATACGCGGATGGACCGGAAAGCGACCATTCCGCGATAGCCACAACAGACGAAGGCCCAGCCGTCGGCACCGCTTCCTCGTCAGCCTCGTCGCGACGGACGAATACAGACTGGTACGTATGTGCCGTATTTTTATTACGGTTAATAGTAGTTCAATTTCAGTAGCAGTATCGCTTATGCCAGTTGGGCCGGTGTCGTGTATGGAAAGCCGTTCGCGCGAGCTCTCTGCTCCGACCAGAAAGATACGAGCGTCAATGCGCGGTGTGTACGGCATTTTTTTTCCCCAAGGTCAGAGCGCTTTGACGGCGATTTGACGAAGTCGGCGACGAGCGCCAGTTTGTCCCAGGAGTGAGCTAACGTAAGGGTCCCTGCCGTAATCACTTCCTCGGAAATGAAGCGAGCACACTCGTACTTCCTTCAGCTCTCTTTCTCCTCCGTTTGCAAAGTTCACAAAACGCAGCCACTTGCTTCGCCGAGGTTCGTCGTTGGGCAGCACATGAAAGGAGATCTCCTCACCGGCGGGGATGTCGCACTCCCTCGACGATTTGCCCGTACTACATGGGCATTTCAAAACGCAGCAACGAAATTGCATTGTAAAGTACTCGAACAAACTGAAGTTTTCAGTGGTTGTAAACTGGGAAAGAGCTCCTAACAACAGAAGCAAGCACAACACCATTCCGAAACTTCTGCGACGACTGTCACTATCTCGTCGCTGCTTGCTGTTCCTTACTCCCCTCGTTTCTATTTTTACCTTTGCTGGTTGGCGATATGACGGCCAACCTCCTGTGAAGGGATTACGATACCAAGCAAGGTCGCGGCTGTGCATGCTGGGATGGTTCATTGGCCCCGAAGAGCCTCGAACCCGAAAATTCGTCTGCGCCGGCGAGATGTCGAGTTCAGCTGGCGGTAGTTTCGTACGCATTGGCATACACGCTTGCGTGTTTATTCGGAACTTCAACCGTTTACTCCACCGTTCTTAGTGTCATAAAAGGAACGTGCAGTATGTTTAACGGGCATATAGCTCACTATGCAAACTGGTAAGCCCTGCCTAACTTACGTTTGCTTTTGCCGGCCTCCGCCAATCGCTGAGCATTCTCGTGTGACATCATAGGTTGTGTTGCGGGAAATGAGCTGGTGGGTCGCATGGTCATTCCCTTTTTTCCTAATTATGTAGCTTATTTGAGCGAAGTTTGGGTTAAAAGTGGTGTCAGTATGGTTCTAACGAGGCAATCTTTCGAATGAACCAAACTTGCGTTTCTCTCCATGGCTCCTTTAATGATGGGTTTGCAGGGCGGGAAAACAAAATGTAGAGACCACATACAGGCGCCTGGCCGCTGAAAAATGCTACCATTTGCGCACTGTTTGCCATGAATGCGACCCAGTTTTCTAAATTGGTAAATACATTATCGGTTGTGCTTTAAGAGGTATTAAAAATGCGATAGGACAACTGGATCTGACAAATATTGATTATAGAAGTTCCCTAAGCTTTCTCGCAATGCTCAAACTTACTAAAAACTCGTTTAAATCTGTATAAATGAGAATCACTAAGTCCACATGCCAAATTGTTTCGGTGTCTGCGCTTGTGTCGCACGATAGCCCCGTCATAGCACATCAGGATGGCTAGGTTCCGCTGCTCTGACCCTTCGAAAGACAATCCTCTGCGTTTTCTTTCTCCCGACTCACGGCCGGGCTACAGCGGCGGCGTCCGCCCCTCTAGCACGGCCGTGGCCGACGCTGCTGCTGCGTTCGAGACACCGCCACATTGAATTCCAGGTAGCGGCTGGCAGAATCTATGGTTTCACTCTTTGTAGAGTCACGTTATGAATTTAAGTGACGTCGCTAGGCCAGTAGTGGGCGCTCTTTAAAGCTTTGCTTTCCAACCACCTTCATAGCGGGAATTGGAGCCATTTTTTTACTCCGCGGAGAAACCCTGCTCCGGAGGGAGCGTGACGCGATACCCCGGTACGGTCTAGGCCAATGAAGTCCATAAGGACTATCGCAGTAAGGTCTAACGCGGGCCTGCAAAGACAATCCATTTATTGACGGCATACAGTAATTCTGTAACATTTAGAACTTCATTGTGGGCTGTGAATTGGGATATTACTCTTTCGATGATCGAAATGAACTTAACTCAAACCTTTTAATATCCACCAGTGGTGCTATGAGTTGGGAATGGTCCTTGAATGCAGAAAATAGTGTCTGCATGCGTTTGACACGTAGGAAAGTTCCGCTAAATATTACGTACCAGCTTGGGTCTTCAACTCTGAGAGAGGTTGCTAGCTACAAATATTTGGGCCTAACTATAACTAGTAATTTGTCTTGGACCTTGCGTGTATGCAACGTATGCTCGGCTGCCTTTCGGAAACTTGGTTTTGTGAGACATAAACTGCATACCTGTCCTGCCAATTTAAAGCCTCTTAGTTATTATTCTTTTATACGACTTAAACTGGAATACGCCAGCATTGTATGGGACCCTTACACTAAGCTTAATATTAACAAACTTGAGCGGATTCAGAGGAAAGCCGTTCGGTTTGTATATTCCAAATACTTACCGTCGGATTCACCTTCCGTGCGGTTGTCTGCAAATGACATTCAGACCCTTGAGTCCCGCAGACGCGAACAACGGCTGGATTTCCTTCAAATATTATTTAATTCAGAGGAAAGCCGTACGGTTTGTATATTCCAATACTTACCGTCGGATTCACCTTCCGTGCGGTTGTCTGCAAATGACATTCAGACCCTTGAGTCCCGCAGACGCGAACAACGGCTGGATTTCCTTCAAATATTACTTAATTCAGAGGAAAGCCGTACGGTTTGTATATTCCAAATACTTAATTACCGTCGGATTCACCTTCCGTGTGGTTGTCTGCAAATGACATTCAGACCCTTGAGTCCCGCAGACGCGAACAACGGCTGGATTTCCTTCAAATATTACTTAAAGGGACACTGAAGTGATATGTAAACATTGCGGGATTACTTGCTCAAATTGTAGTCCGGAGTCCCCAGGCCACGTTATGACCACTCTGGGCGCGTTTACGCGATTTTATTTAGTAGAAAAATTAATTCGAAAATGCTGTCCTCCTCCCTTTACGCTCGCCCATTTTCTGCGGCGTTTTCGTGTGACGTCGAGAGGAGCCGAGCTCGCAATTGGCTGCCCTACTGCACGGCTCCCCGGCCTTTCAGACAGAGTCAGTCGGCCCAGCGTTTCGTCCGCCGGCCGCCGACGGGTCGTCGCAATTCGTTCGCTCAATTGAAACGAAGCCAGGACACGTTTGTGAATGGAAGAATGGGCCTTTCTTTACTTGGTTAGTTTGTACACTGTATCTAGCTCCAAGTCAAGGTCGCTTCACACAAGCGCTGCACAAGCGCACATGCGACGCTTCGCTGACTGGTACGCCAGTAGGAAAATATAAGGCCTCTTGAAGGCGGGAGAAGAGTCAGCGAAGTCAATATAGGTACTAAGGAAATAAAATCAATTGATATTTTTACCGTACAGCGTAAAAATAGGGTGCGGGAAGCACTTTTTGTCGCTGGGCGAACAAGCACAGCGGTCAGCAGCACGACTACGCATCTGCGAACGCTTTTCCGTCTACGAAATGCAATTGCTAGACCTGAGCTATTGTGGAAACTCGGGGGACGCTTACTGCACGAGCGCAATACAACAAATAGTCACCTAAGCTGCTTGAAATGCCAAAACTAAATAAAAGTGTAAACCTGTTGTACAATAGATACCTTATATTACCAAGGTCAGAAGACCCCGTTCCGTGGCCGAGTGCTCTGAGGCGCTAGGTATGTTGCCGCAAGTGTTTTGCCAAGTCACGAGTTCGAGTCCCCGCGGGTACGTGCTTTTTTTTTTGTAAGTTAACTTTTTCGTTTTCTGCCGATGTTTTCTACATTGAGTTCACCTGTTGTACAATAGATACCTTATATTACCAAGGTCAGAAGAGCCCGTTCCGTGGCCGAGTGCTCTGAGGCGCTAGGTATGTTGCCGCAAGTGTTTTGCAAGTCACGAGTTCGAGTCCCCGCGGGTACGTGCTTTTTTTTTTTGTAAGTTAACTTTTTCGTTTTCTGCCGATGTTTTCTACATTGAGTTCACCTTATTTTGGGGGCCGCAACGTTCATGGCTCCACGAACTAGTTCACAGAACGGCGCGCAGGCTGGCACTGGCGTGCTAGCGAGTTTCTCGTTGGCGTGCTGTTGCCATAAGCACCGACTGCTTGCGGGCAGTGGGCACAGGCCAGAATGAACAGACCCTTGGCCTGGTGCGAACACGCTTTTTACGGTACAGGCATGAGTGAGGCAAGCTCCAAATATGGGGGGAAAAGCGCATGACATTTGTGCGTCTGCGGGTACGCGGAGGGCGTCCATGCACTGCGTAGGGCCTCGGCTATTGAATGCTACGATTCCAAGCCGTTCCTGGGAGGCTTATCTTTAGGCATTTTTACAGGTGACAACATGGCAGAAGCGCGGTACGATGATTACTGAGTTATTGAGAATGCCCATCCAACACACCACCAGTTGTGTTTTACAGAACCGAAACCGAAACCGAAACTTGTTTGGTTGCTCACTTGGGCATCGTCCAATCACGGTGCGGGTTTCCTCCTAACGTCACAGCTTTAGTTGGTGCGCCGCCGCAAACCGCGCAATGGGTAGTTTCTTCTTTCGCGCTTTGTAAAATAATTACCGATTTGTCAACCGGATAAACGATGAAAAGTGTGCTAATTGAGCCAGTCTACGCAGTGCAAGCAAAAACGGGAGCTTGACAAATTCACTTCAGTGTCCCTTTAATTCCAGAGGAAACGCCGTACGGTTTGTATATTCCAAATACTTACCGCGGATTCCCTTCCGTGCGGTTGTCTGCAAAATGACATTCAACCCTTGAGTCCCGCAGACGCGAACAACGGCTGGATTTCCTTCAAATGATTACTTAATTCAGGGGAAAGCCGTCCGGTTTGTATATTCCAAATACTTACCGTCGGATTCACCTTCCGTGTGGTTGTCTGCAAATGACATTCAGACCCTTGAGTCCCGCAGACGCGAACAACGGCTGGATTTCCTTCAAATATTACTTAATTCAGAGGAAAGCCGTACGGTTTGTATATTCCAAATACTTACCGTCGGATTCACCTTCCGTGCGGTTGTCTGCAAATGACATTCAGACCCTTGAGTCCCGCAGACGCGAACAACGGCTGGATTTCCTTCAAATATTACTTAATTCAGAGGAAAGCCGTACGGTTTGTATATTCCAAATACTTACCGTCGGATTCACCTTCCGTGTGGTTGTCTGCAAATGACATTCAGACCCTTGAGTCCCGCAGACGCGAACAACGGCTGGATTTCCTTCAAATATTACTTAATTCAGAGGAAAGCCGTACGGTTTGTATATTCCAAATACTTACCGTCGGATTCACCTTCCGTGCGGTTGTCTGCAAATGACATTCAGACCCTTGAGTCCCGCAGACGCAAACAACGGCTGGATTTCCTTCAAATATTACTTAATTCAGAGGAAAGCCGTCCGGTTTGTATATTCCAAATACTTACCGTCGTATTCACCTTCCGTGCGGTTGTCTGCAAATGACATTCAGACCCTTGAGTCCCGCAGACGCGAACAACGGCTGGATTCCCTTCAAATATTATTTAATTCAGAGGAAAGCCGTACGGTTTGTATATTCCAAATACTTACCGTCGTATTCACCTTCTTCGCGGTTGTCTGCAAATGACATTCAGACCCTTGAGTCCCGCAGACGCGAACAACGGCTGGATTTCCTTCAAATATTACTTAATTCAGAGGAAAGCCGTACGGTTTGTATATTCCAAATACTTACCGTCGGATTCACCTTCCGTGCGGTTGTCTGCAAATGACATTCAGACCCTTGAGTCCCGCAGACGCGAACAACGGCTGGATTTCTTTCAAATATTACTTAATTCAGAGGAAAGCCGTCCGGTTTGTATATTCCAAATACTTACCGTCGGATTCACCTTCCGCGCTGATGTCTGCAAATGACATTCAGACCCTTGAGTCCCGCAGACGCGAACAACGGCTGGATTTCCTTCAAATATTACTTAATGGTAAACTCGGCCTCGATCCATCACCGTACTTATCTTTTCTATCCACAAGGAACGCACTACATCATCATCCCCATTTGCTCACCCCATTTTTTTAGAGAAACGATGCCTTTATGTATTCTTTTTTTTTTTTTTGCAAGAACAATGTCTGACTGGAACCAGTTACGCGAACCTCATTTATTGTAAAGTATGTAAAATCGAGTGTATTGTTTTTTTGTTTTTTTTGACGTAAGTTATTACTTGTGTTGTAGAACAAAGTGTAATGCAGTGTTCTAGAACCAGGTGTAATGTCGCAATGCACAGCTAAGTGTATTGTAGAGTATAGAACGAAGCGTATTGTTGTGTTACATTACGAAGTGTATTGTAGCGTGTAAAAGAAGTGCGTCATTTTTGCGTGATGTACGTCATTAGTTTCGTGGTATATATGACGTGCCCTTCCTACTTGGACCCGTTATGGTCCGCATTATGTATTAAATAAATAAATACATAAATATCTTAACAAATATATAACAAGTAAAAAATTAGGCGTGATGGTAGAGCCAGGTTAGCGTCGAACTTTCAAATAATTTCTTTCGGGATACTTTCGATGACACCACAGAGCTGTTTTCTGCAATCATACTTCCTTCGTAGATGGCGATGCTTCACTGCATAAGGGTAAATGTGGGGAAGCCAGCTTACAAAAACAAGCACACACCAGTGTTTTTAAATTCTGCTGCACCACAAAACAACATGTGCGTTCTTGGGAGGACAGTTTTCACGGTAACATACGCCGGTTTATTGGCGGTGAGATGTTTGAGTGGCGCCCTCTGGCTCTGACGTCAGCTTAGGGACTCGGTCCGCTGTCGTCTGCTACACTCAGCTTGTGAGGGGCAGCAATGCCTGTGCTGAAATCGCCCGCTTTGTTGATTTTGGTGCATTAAAAAGCGTATTTCTAGTAATTCAGCTGTTTTGCTAGCTTCTGCCAGCTCTGCATAATTTCAAGCTGTACCCCGCACAAGTTTTCCACACACGAGGAAAGAGAGAACAACTTTCTTCAGAGCATCGGTCAGAAGATCGTGTGTAACTCGTCCTTTCTAATTTGCGAGGTGTAGAGCACGGGGCTCCTCGATAAGTGTTCAAAATGCGTAGGTTTCGCTGAAGTATTTTTTTAGATTCTCTCATGAAGACTCAAGAGTATAATGCTATCAAGCAGCAAGCCCCAACACGCGCATCGCACAGCAGGAAATAAAACGTCTCTCCTCTATTTTTTTCGCTGATCTTGACTTGTATCAGATGGATGTTTTTGTGTTCCCAACACATTATTTTCTTCATCGTGACAAACGTGTTATTAGGAGGTTTGGGGATGTTTGGGGGGTTCACAGAGTTCATGTAATATTTTCTTCAGGCTGTATGTCATTCATTACTTCTTCACAAATTCGCTTATGTTATTTATGGCTGCGTGAAAGAATGTGCACATCTAAAGCGTGTGTTGTTTATTTACATGCAAACGCAGTGAGAAGGTTTGTGCTACGCCATAGCGATAGCGCCTCAGACAACGTTGTCCAAAGTACTCGAAGGCGGCGTTTGGGATCCCAATTTCTATCGTAACCATCGTTATCATGACGAACTGACTCACAACTAGAACAGTTATGGCATGATTGCGGCGTTGGAGGGTTGATATACTCGCTAACGAATACAATGAATAGTATACGTGCTGGTTTCCAGCATAACAAGAACGGATGAATATTTCCAAGCAGCTCTTTGTTGTTTTCCAACACTTCCAGACGTAAAGAACAAATCCTGGAATACTCGGGATGACGTTCTATGAATTGAAGAAAATTACTCCCTTGATATGGACTGAGGATGCGGCCCACTAATCAGCTCGATTTTACTGTTGAATAAGTTTTCTCCTCCTTCTCCTCCCCCTCTAGAGTGCAGTTTTCCTGTAACGCATATCTGAATATCGGAAAGATATGGCTGTGGGAAATGTACGGAAATATCCCTCCAGGTCTGAACAAACATCGTGTCACTGTATTTGTACCGTAGACGTGAATCGTTTGGCTCAATAAACCTTCACACTGGTTAGAAGCCTGATGTAAAAAAAGCACGTGCTTATTCACAAAGTGGATTATTTGGCGCTCAACCTACCGTTTTTGCGGCCCATAATGCATGCCGGCATACTTTCATGGAGTGACAACATAAAGTGATGTGATACAATACTTTCGAGCTTTTCGGCAAGGTTGCGAAAACTATTTTACTTTACGTACGATTAAATTCCTTCTTTCAAAGCCGAGAGCCCCGAAGGGCTGGAATTTGTTCTGGTCTTGCATTTTAGCTGTTCTCGGTTATTAGCAGGTGGCTGTCCCCTTTGTTCCAAAGATTGCTGAATACAGAGGCTGACGCCTAGCTCCGACTCTTCGCGCTCCGCGCAGGACCGGCTTCGCAAGGAATGGGGCGACGCCGGCAATGTTTCTTCCGCAGCGGTATTCAAAACTATACTTCAAATCACGCCTTGAGGTAGTGTATGCGATTTTAGGTCTATTATTATGATAAAAAGTTACGCAGACGCAAAATCTGCTGCGGACAAGCATCACACGTCAACCGAGCGCAAAGAAACAGCAGGGAGAGCGAGCCCGGGTGAAGCAGACGACAAATGCGAGAATCCCTAAGCCGACGTCACGGAGGCGCTCTTCGCAGCGCCGCCCGTGGTCGCGCTCACCGAAGAATATGAAGGCTTTAAGATCATTGGGAATTTTTATATTATTTTTACACCAGGAAGCAGTTTTGAAGCAAAGCTTTCTACCTCTAACTACCAACAGTTCTTTCATGGCGTGCGAACAAGAAACTCCCAACGCGCCTTGCATGGGGAGAACACTTTTCTCTCACGGAGCACAGTGTAGAAGGTGCGGTGACAGGGCTCCGTTACCCATGCGTTGCCCGCACGCAGGTGACTGCTCGCATGGCGGGCGAGTCGGCGTGCTGGCTTTGTCGTCTGCTCTGTCGTCTGCTGGCTTTGTCGTCTGCTTTGTCGTCTGGTCTGTTTTGGCGCAGCTACGCGTCCATTTCGCGTTTCCTTTGCACGGGCTTCATTACTTTTTCGACAGCACCTGCTCGGTAACCCGGACCTGACAGGACTAAGTAGGCGTACGGCAAAGATGCGTTAACGATTGGTTTGCAGGGGGGGGAAACAAAACATAGAGACCACATACAGGCGCCTGGCCGCTGAGAAATGCTACCTTTTGCGCACTGTTTGCCATGAATGCGACCACATTTTCTAAATTGGTAAATACATACTCGGTTGTGTTTTAAGAGGTATTAAAAATGCTAAAGGACAACTGGATCTATAAATAGCAATTATAAAAGTTCCCTAAGCTTTCTCGCAATGCTCAAACTACTAACTAACTAGTTTAAAATCGGTATAAATGCGAATAACTAAGCTCACATGCCAAATTGTTTCGCTGTCTGCGCTTGTGTCGCGCGGTGTGTAGGCCGAGATAGCACATCAGGATGGCTAGGTTCCGCTGTCTGACCCTTCGAAAGACGCTCCTCTCCGTTTTCTTTCTCCCGACTCATGGCCGGGCTACAGTGGCGGCGTCCGCCCTTCTAGCCCGGCCGTGGCCGACGCTGCTGCTGCGTTCGCGACGCCGCACATTGAATTCCAGGTAGCGGCTGGCGAATCTCTGGTTTCACTCTTTGTAGAGTCACGTGTATGAATTCAAGTGACGTCGCTTGGCCAGTAGTGGGCGTCGTTTAAAGCTTTGCTTTCCAACCACCTTCATAGTGGGGATTGGAGCCATTTTTTTTTACTCCGCGGAGAAACCTGCTGCGGAGGGAGCGTGAACGCGATACCCCGGTACGGTCTAGCCCAATAAGTCCATAAGGACTATCGCAGTAAGGTCTCACGCGGGCTGCAAAGTCAATCCGATGAAACCAATCGGTCAGTGAATATCCCACGCCCACATATCACCCACATGAATCCCGTAATGCAGTCTACGGGCGACGTCGATGAGAGGTGGTAGTCCAAGAAGTTCGTGGAGAAAGAACGAAGGGCCAAGGTCCGATAACCGGGATATGCCTCGCTCTGGGGCGCTATTGGAAGATGAGGAAAGGTGGGCGAAATAAACCTAGCCATGCTATTGCTGTGGCAAGAGCCCCCGTAGCTGTATAATTATCTCCACAGCTGGTAGAAGATGGTTGGAAGAACATGGGGTAATGGGTATAGTACCAAATTATTTGGGGAGGTTGACCGCAAAGAGCTCTCGGTAGCTTAAGAAGCGATGGCCATAAAATCTCTCTCCCATTAAAAAACTTAAACCATTCCACTCAATATGAAAGCTGTCGGAAGTGCACACAGTGATTCGCCATAATGGTCTGCAGCGCCGTTATCCGCTCACTGCTGCTACCCAATGCGTTTCAAATTTCCCGCCTTCGCAGTGCTCGCGCACCCCCTCTGAAACTTCGCAAGCAGGAGTTCAGTTCTTTAGGTGCTTGCTTTAATTTCGGTTGCTTTTTAAATTTCGTATGCTCGGGCTGTTTACCGTCATTTTGAACGTGTATTTTTTTTTTCTTACGCGGCTGGAGCCTTTCTGCAGCATTTCGAACGCTCTTTTTTTTTTTTTTTTTTGCGCAGCTGGAGCGTTTCTGCGTCATTTTGAACGCGCCATTTTTTTCTTGCGCGGCCGCTTTTTTCGCTTACTATCGTAAAAATCAACCCAATGAGCGTACCTAACTAAATGAACGCGGAGGCTGCTGGTTATCTACGCAGATTTTGCCCGAAATGTACCTTCAGTATTCTTTGGGCTAAACAACGGGGACATGTGTGACAAGCGCCAGCGGTTCACGAGGTTCGAACGGTTATGAATATTTCAACCGCATGGTTTTCGAAGCGACTGTGTGACCCCCTGACGTCGGTAGAGAAGGCTCTACTTGGGTCCATTATATCGCTGCGTCGCCTGATTCCGGCAGTCACATTCGACCGTTAGCGAGCTACGACGACAAGGCGAGCCCAGAAAGTGCTCTGCACTTAAAATGCACCAAAATAGCAAGCATTTTGATCTAACAGGTGAGCATGTTTACATAGATTCTACGTTTCACAAACCTTCCCTTTTTGTGAGAACCCTGGGTAATATTCTTTTTTTTTTCGTTTCTTTAATCACGCGAGTGCACCCTTCTGGATACACCTTTGTCATGTCCTAACTTCGTTTTGATCTTTCTTAGCCCTTTCTGCCCTGATTTTTTTTTTATTTCAAGCAAAACACTGTTGTCTGTGTAGTTTCCCATATTTTCAGGTCCCATAGGCCCACAAACGAAAAATAGAGCTGGAATAAAAGTAATCACAGATTTATTAGTGGGGCAAATAATTGGGACATCTGGCTATTAAAAATTTTGTGTAGAGCAATGACATCACTTTGGCACATTTTCCTAAACGTTATGACTATATGAACCTACAAACAAAAATTCAGCTTTGTAGTGCACGTTTTTATAGATTTGCAAGCTTGGGAATAAAACTGAGACCGCCATTTTTTTCACCCTCAGTGTCGTAATTTCGACTTCACCGGAGCTTTTTTCTTTTTTGTAGCGAGTAGCTCCACTAAAATGGAACAACAGTGATATGTATGGCAACAGGCATCATTGAAGGACAATTCCCCCCAAAACTAGCAGTCTTGCTCTCGTTCTATATGCGCTAGAGGGACTACAATGTGATGGCGTCAATTGACGCCACCAGAACGGAAAGTTTTAGAGACAGATTTGGCCATGAGTAGCCAAACGGGGGGACTTTTTATCGGGTTTATTTCCGTTGAGCCACTTCTGGCAATATTGCGCTAGATCCAGCTTCGGTTGCTGACATTTGCGTTGTTTTTCAATGATGAGATTTTTAACAATGATCTACTTCCACACTATCAGAAAGGGCAAACCCCTAAAATTCCTTTTTCACGGATTTCTGTGCTGGTACGAGGGAATTACGGGTTTATGCCTTATTACGAATTCTTTATCTTTCTGTCTCCTAGATTTCTTTTCTTTCTTAAAGGGACCCTGCAACACTTTCGATAAGCGCTTTCACTCTTTCCTTCGCGTCTGGAAGCACTCCGAAAGCTACAGTTGTCGCCAGAACAAGGTGCGGCACTGCGTGATTTGCTCGTCGCACTAGATACGCCTTTCGTTCCTGCTTTGTTTTTGTGGCTTTATTTTTAAAGTTGCTATCGAAAGCGTTCATTGCTGCAACTGAATTATAAAACCGGTCAACAGCCGCTACGAGGGCCTCCAGTGACTTAATTCGGGCCTTCGAAGGAACGTCAAGAACGGGAAAGAAATAATCTTTAAAGCGAGTTTCCAAGCTATCTGATAGGCAAAGAGCAGTAATTTTGGCTGGGGTACTTTGCGACTCCCTAATCTAAGCACTGGGTCTGTTGGGTGACTACGTTCTGCTAGCACAGCTATTTAAGATTTCGAAAAAAGTTGAAAAAGTGTGGCAGGTTTCCTTTAAAGAGACTCTGCAATACTTCCGGTAAACGCCTTCACTCTTTCCTTCGCGTCTCGAAGCCCTGCGAAATCTTTAGTTATCGTAAGGTCGGAACGGCACTGCGTCATTCGCTCGTCCCAGTAGATACATCTTCCGTTCCGGCTTTGCTTTTTCTAGATTTCTTTTTAAAGCTGCTTGGGAATGCGTTCATTGCTGCAACTGAAAGAAATCCGGCCAATAACTGCTACACCGCCGCTAACGACGTAATTCGAGCGGTCGAAAAACGCCTAGTCCGACAAGGGCAAAAATTTTTTCCGCAAGTTTCTGAGTTACCTGATGCGCATGAAGCCGTAATGACTGGCTAAGGTACCTTGCGAACCCCTTGATCTAGGCACTGAATGCGTAAGTTGACTACGTTCTGCAAGCATCTGACATTTAAAAAAAAGTGGATAAAAGTGTTGCGGGGTCTTTTTACTCGCCTTAGGACGGAGGGTTAAATAGGCCTCCAATATTTCACCAGTTCAAATAAATATGCATTTTTGGGCAAACTCAATGAAGTGCAGTTTTGGTGGATAGGCTCCACAAAAATACAGTCAAACCCGGTATAGCGAATTGCAATATGCGGCATGATTAGTTCGATATATCAATAGTTCGATTAGCCGAACCCGCCTATAACGAGTTTATTGTTACGAGTTCGCAATACGCGGGAATCCCCCATGCCATCCCCGGGCATGCAGAAACCGAACAAAATAAAGAAATGTCATTACCATAAACAAAACAATCGATTTATTGCAAATAATAAAGCTACTTTCCGCCTTAACTGCCGACTCCAAAAAAAAACCGGTGCTTTTTGTTTTCGCTATCGTTTTGGCAGCGTCAACTAGCACAGCATTCTTGCACGAGACTATGTTTGCACCAGTTCAGTGTTGTCTTAAACTTGAAGAAATGTTGGCGGAGGACATCGACTGCCGAAAGCACTTCATTAAGCGTCGGATCTTTCACTCGCGACATCTCGCCTCCTCGTGCTTCAAGCATTAGCGGGCCTCTACGGTCCCCGCCGGGATAGCGAAGGAGCTTCGTCGACAATCAGAAATCGAAGAACAATTTTGCACAGCATCAAGTTGCTGATGCGTCTGAAGTCCGAACTGACTGGGCTAAGGTACCGTATGTCGACGCCCGTGATCTAGTGTACGAAAGTGCTGGGTAATTTACGTACGTTCTGCACAGTGCGTCTGCACTTCAATCAACATCATAAAACGCTGCTCCGGAGGTCGATTTACTCAGCCTTCTAGGCACGCGAGTTCGAATAGGCCTCCATATTTCAACTTCATTATAAGGATATTGCTTTTTGCGAGCTGAATACTTTCATATGAAGCTGCTTGTCTTCCTGGTGTCGATAGTCGGTCCGCGTAATGCTGACGCACGGGCCGACACACGTTGGGAATTACTGGGCCTTCTAGCTATCACCCGGGCTATCAGACACGCCGTAGTGTAGTGCTCCGGGTTAAGTGTGGCCACCTGGGGTAAATTTAAAGCGCACCAAAATATCGACCACACGTGCGTTTTCCACTTTTCGCCCACCATCAGAAACGCTGCCCACTGCAGGCGTTGAACTCAGTAGTACACTCTGACGCGCAAGAAAGCGACAGCTGGCCGCCGCATAGGTTGCAACTTATTCCGACGAGGCACTGTCTTACTCACCGTGGGTAGCATTCGGGATAACCTACGCGAATTGTTCACGAACTCTTTACTGCTGCCTGCGCGGCAATTTCAGTGCCCCTTCAAAAACATTTCTTCTGGCTTACTTATCGGTGGTAGGCACAAAAACGGAGTATAAATTATTCTCGTACAAAAATAACCACCAAAAAATTCTCGCCCTGCGTCGCAACGTGGGGTGAATTAAACGAAATACATTTTTAATCGACAACAGCGTAGCACTGAATCCGCGGTCACGGCCGATGCACGATTCTCACTGAACCGTATCAGCACACGTGCATCAGGGTGTCCGACCACTAACAACATGCGGAAGGTTTCCGCCGCAAAGGTAGAGCAAATTTTATCCTTGTAATACTTTCCCACAGAGATATGTTATTCCCTCGTGCGACATCGAATCGAAGTTTACGAATGAAATAGATAAAGATACAAATATTCATTCGATACGAAACGTATAGTTCTAAACTTACTGGTCGTCATCGGTATATAGTGTAGTTGTCGTCGTGGTTGTGGTTGCCGTTGATGGACTCACCAGCGGTGGTATCGATCTCGCTTCATCCGCTAGTAGCACTTTCAGTGGGCGGAAGATTGTCCGTCGTAGGTGTCGCACCAGACGTAAGAACCACAGGTGGTTCTGTACTAAATCGTGGGCGCGGGGGTCAGTGACGGAGTCGGATGAAACTTCAGGCTCGGACCAGCCGCTAATCTCGGGTGAGGTTGGGTAATTGTAAAAGCCGGTTCGTCATCATCGTCACTGAAGCGGCCTGCGAAATGAAAAGCAGGGGCACAAACTTTCATTCAATAAGATGCCCCACGACGACATTACTGGAACTTATCTTTTAATGTTTTTATGCCAGAACGAGTACAGTCATGCTGCTCAGGGACAGAGGAACAGATTTTTTTTCTGTCATATCTTACAAAATCTGAAAGTATTCGGCATTGAGAAGACAGCGAGGAAATTTTCCTCGCGGAATTTTCACGCAACGAGTGTAGTATGCATACATTTGTAAGTTTGACAGTTTGTTCCGCCGTGAGTGGTCCTACAAAGCTAGGAGGACAGTATAGTTGCACTAGAAATTGCTGCGGGATGATGTAGAGTCATGGCGTAAGTGGCTATCAGAGAATTTTTAGTTGCTCAGCCTTCCTGGTGATTTCTTTCTTGAGAAAAAAATGCGGAAGGCTGTAAGATATAGAATATCATTGTGTAAAAACATATACCACCCAAATTTGATTTATAGGAACATTACTTTGTGTGCGTGCGTGCGCGCAGCATGTGTGTGTGTGTGTGTGTGTGTGTGTGTGTGTGTGTGTGTGCGTGTGCGTGTGCTGTCTGTGTGTGTGTTGTGTGCGTGTGCGTGTGCGGTGTGTGCGTGGGCGTGTGCGTGGTGGGTGTGGTGTGTGTGTGTGTGTGTGTGGTGTGTGTGTGCGTTGTTGTTGCACGTCTATGTGTGTGTGCCCGTTCGCGCGCGCGCGTGTGTGCGTGCGTGCGTGCGTGCGTGTGTGTAATGAGTGAGTGAAACACTTTATTAAGGACGAGAGGCCCTGAGACCCTCAGGGGAAGTGAGGATGGCGGAGGGGGAGGAGAAAGGGAAAGGTCAGAATTCATCACAATTCATACAGTGTACACAGTTCTAGTTCTGAGGTCCTATTCACAAGATGCACAGTTCACTCTGTTAGTGGCACCAAAATGCACAGTGGTGTGTGCGTGTGTGTGTGTGTGATGCTGGTGTGTGTGGTTGTGGTGTGTGTGGCGGTGCGTGTGTGTGGCGTATGTGTGGTGTGTTGGTGGTGTATGTGTGGTGTGTGTGCTATGTGTGTGTGTTGTGGCTTGTGTGGCGTGTCGTGTGTGGAGTGTGATATGTGTGTGCGTTGTGTGTGGTGGTGCGTGTGTGTGGTGATGTGTGGTGGGTGTGTGGTATGTGTGCTGTGTCGTGTGTGGCGTGTCGTGTGTGGTGTGTGATATGTGTGTGCGTTGGTGTCTGTGTGGTGTGGTGGTGTGTGTGTAGTGTATTGTGTGGGGGTGTGCGTTTTGGCTGTGTGGTGTGTGTGTGTGGTGTGTGTATACGTGATATGTGTTTGTTGTAAGGTGTTGTGGTGTGTCTGGTGTGGTGTATGTGGTGTGTGGTGTGGTGTATCATGGCGTGGTGTGTGTGGGGTGTGTGGTGTGTGGTTTTGTGGTTTTGTCATGTGTGATGTGTGTGTGGCGTGTGTGGTGTGTGTGTGTGGATGTGTGTGTGTGTGTTTGTTGGTGCGTGGTTGGGTGGGAGGGTGTGTGTGTGTGGTTGGTGGTGGGTGGGGGATTGTGTGTGTGTTTGTGTACGTGGCGGGTGCGTGTGTTTACGTGCGTGCGTGCGTGCGTATGTGTGTGTGAGTGGATGCGTGCTAAGTAGTATTCCAAAGTAATACAGACATACAAAGTATACCGAGGACCTTTTAAGAGAAAGCTTTCTCGGTTGGACCAATGGCGTTCTGTGAAAAAACTAATGCAATTCCCAATAGACCAGTTGGCCGACCGAGAAGCTCTTATAAGATCTCCTGATGCACGGCGCGTGCGTCAAACCGGGCTTCCATTGTGTCAAAGCGGTTACATGACAATAGCGAAAAGGGAAAAGTTCTAGATAAGACAATATACGCGTCGGTAACCGAGAAGGAGTACAGTGTAAAACCATTATCTCAAACCAAGTACCTGTGTACATTTCGATCGTTCGTAGAATAGGGCCCCTATTCTCGACTGCACAAATTGCCGGCATTTCGCCCATGTTTTTTTGCGTAAGCACGACGTAAGCAATCAGTGACGTGCTGCACCTATAGCTATGACGACATGCAGTGTAATTTGACGAGTCACTCAAAAGATCGCTACCAAGGTATCAAATATTGTGCAAGAAAGATATAAAAACACTTGTCATGTACTATAAAAATTAAGACGGTAGCTGAGGCTGGCAAGAAAAACACATTTCTGGAGGTCAAATTTGGCGCCAACACCCCAAGGCGATCGAGTAACGTTGATCCAAAAGCGAGCGAAAGGCGGATGTCGAGCTAAAGAACATCCCACAATTTTTTTACCGTATCTATTTACTTATTTCAATCGCTTCTAGTAACATAGCTGGGCTCTCTGCTTCAATGCAAGATTTGTTGCGTTATCACCTTCCCTGCCGCCACCGCCGCCACGCCATCGTCTGCTGCTATGTTACAAGTTTGTGGCGTGATCACAGAAAAAGACGGCCGCGACCATCGCTTCTATGACACATAAGAGCAACGAAGCGCTACGCCTGATAACCTCGGAGCACACCGATGTCGCCGATTCAATCATTCGTCAAGCTTGACTGCAGTCACCGCTGTAATGAACTAGTCACTTTTCATTGTTATTTTTCTCTTGAGTTCGATCATGTGACCCAACAGCTTACTAGGACAAGTATGGACAAATGCCATGCATTGGGTTCTCTTTGTCATGGAGAGGCTTGTACTGCCCTCTTATGTTGCGGTTACGCCAAACAAATAATTTTTATTTCATTGGCAAACATAAAAGCAAAATACTGCATGTTATTTGTATGTTCCATGATCGCTGACTTGGAAGCAGTTAAACTATAATTTGTTTCGGTAGGAAACATGCTTTAAACAGCGCGCATGCGAAACTGCGCCTGCTGCAAATTGCCGCACATTTCGCGGCGCCGTAAGCCGGGGCAATATTGTGCCCTATTTTGCTTGTATTTTGCGACAAAAACAGCCGCCATTTTCAAGCTGTTACGTAGCATTACGTCACTTTTACGCAGGCTGAAGTTGCCAATGCATGACGTAATTGTTCCCGCCAACTGTTTAAATTGCGTCACGCCTTCTCATCCAATCACAGAAGGGGTGTGTATTACAAGCAGTATTGTTGTTGAATAGCAAAGACAGGCTTACGTTGTCATGTCCGCTGCATTTAGTCTGGTTTTTCATTGCCGGCCAAGAATTATGCGCCTTTAGTAACGAGAAATAAGGCAAACTTTAGAACTGGTGTCCGCAGACGACATGAAACGTCAAAATGACGACAGCACACACAACCGCTTTGTCAACCAGAAGCACGTGACCGAAATTGAAAGCCAATCAGAAAAGACTTCCGGAAAATTGCCTGAATTGCCGGCAATTTCTGCAGTCGAGAATAGGGCCCCTGATCTGGGGGCCGGGCGCACAATGTCGCCTTGGCAACAGACGCTTGGCCACAGATATGGCGGCGCTCTCGCACGGTTGCCTGCATGCATTCCACGCTATTTAATACCGGCTATACGCCGGCGCCGCCATTTTGGGTAGCGCGCTCGCCGCCGAAGCAAGTCATTGCATCAAAACCGCGCTAAAATTATCGCCGCAACGAGGTTTACTGGCGAAGCTTGAATCATCTCACCTGTTTCGCGTTGCTGAGACTCGTTGGAAACGAAAAGAACAACGCGTTGAGCACCTTGACCCAATTGCAGCGGCACGAGGCCGTTCCAAGGGTGTCTGCATCCTGTACGGCTGCGCTGGCATCGAGGTATTCGCGCGTTTGTTTACGTTACTGAACCTAGATGGCGCCACAATACCGTGGCAAACCATTTTCAGCCTTTGGTTTGTTTTTGACCGTATATAAATAGTTCTCGCTCGACAAATATGGTCACGTAAGACACCGTTCTTGCGTCAATCGGCCAGTGTGGTCTGAGACAACCCCAAAGCCCCAGTGCTGTGCAGCTAAACAAAGCACAGTGCACGCAGTACCAACAGGAGTACGCATCAGTACTTCTATGTTACATGTGCTTTCGTAACTTCCACTGTTTGTCCCACCATTCTTATAAAGAATGTGTCCTAAATTTAAGCACAAATATCTCGTTGTGCAAGCTTATAAGCTGAGCCTAATTTGCGTTTGCTTTTGCCGGCCTCCGCCAATCGCAGAGCAGGCTGGTATGACATCATAGGTTCTGTTACGGTAAATCAGCGAGTGGGTCGCATGGCCATTCCCTTTTTTCCGAATTATAAAGCTTATTTGAGCGAAGTTTACCTCAAAACTGATGTCAGTATGATTCTAGCGAGGGCGTCTTTTGAATAAACCAAACTTGCGTTTTTGTCTTCATGGCTCCTTTAACAGGCGAAAAATCCTCGCATTCGGTCGTTCTTCGCTTGTGATTTTGATCTTTGAAGTTTTGACGATCCAGTGGACACACTTTCGGCAAAGGTTGGCCGTACTTTTCTCTTTCGCCCTTCTTTCAGCTTTCTTTAGAAGGAGACGGCAATTTTTTTTTTTTTCAAGTGTTTTTGAGTGTACCTATCCAATGCTGGCGCCTCTCAGCCGAAATTTGCGGGCGAAGCTTATAGTATTAAGCACGAGTCAAGCTGTGGCACCAAGGGAAGGCAGGAGAATTAGTGCCGGCACGCTGATTCGGAAACAAACGCACTTTAGGGTGTCGTGAAACACATCTCACACTGTGTAGTGTATATAGAATGAGGATTCGAAAAGCATACGTTGCCATAATTATCATAGCAATGCTTCGCCTCTCGACTTCGCTCTCGCAAAGAAAGTCCTTCCATTGTTCGTTCTGTGCGCGAATTCCCTCTTCCCTCCTGCCCTTTTTACGCACACCTAAGTTTTTCTTTTGTATTGCAACCAGTGGAATCACAATAATCAATGAACGGCGCAATAAAAGGGACACTCGTCGAGTCTACAACAATGCGAAACTCCGAAGTCACGCCCGAAAGGAAATTCCTCACCGCAAACACCTTTAGTGCACTGTAAAAGTACAGGATTCTTGACATTACTTCATGGGTACTGGTGGCTTCTGTTGACTCGTTATGATGGGAATGATAACGTTTGGGGGCGGCCACTATGCGAAAGCACCTTAAAAGCCTTTAGATGTCAAATTTCGAATGGCTTGACGTAGCGTCGCCGGTATGCGCGCCTCTCTGTGAAAGCTATGCCATTTCAATTGGGTACGTACTTCGCGAAGACGAAGTTAATACATCTCCCGCTAAGGGTCTAAGACCGGTTGGCAACTCACGTGTAGCCGCCATTACCACGGAAAGGCAGAGAAGCAGGCTGAGTATGCCGCAGACACTGCAAAAGGCAGCCAGGGCTGCCCGGTCGTCGCGCCGATCCCTGGGCGGGGACGAAAAGTGCAGGTTCATGACAGACAATTCGAAATGCTTTGCTTTCGGAGGTAAGCTCGGGAATAGGGCAGTTTGTCATGCATCATAGCTAAGAGGATGGGGTTACGATCAACTTTGTAGTACTTACCGCTGTTGGCCTGTAGAAAAAAAGGATAGCATATGTTCTCAGACACGGTAAGTAAGAAAGGAACGGACGAAGCAACAGAAGGTCAAAATCACAAGGTAGGAATGGAGATAGCAAGGAAGGTGGGAAAAAGGGAGTACGAAATAAAATAAAAGAAGCCCCTCGTTTAGCGACGAAGATGTTTGAAACGCGAAGTCCAATCTCGTGAGGATTCGTTTGTTGTCGCCTGAGTTGGGGCTTTGATGGTGACGATGCCATTGAAGTGTTTGGCACGGATAAACTGTTGGCTGTCGACAAGCGCTTGATGTGCCTTTGTAGAAACCAATTGTGTAAGTTGGCTCGGTGGTAGTACGTCCATGTGACGATTTCGATTTTGGACTTTGAATTGGACTTTGGACCTGCACGCAAGAATTGCGGTCTGCAGACCCTATCGTAAACCTTCCTTCACCATTAAACAAATACGATTTCAACGACGCATCACGGCGTTCTATGCTTACAGCACCCTTCGGAACATAATTCCACCACTCGACGTGAACGCCCCAATTTGACTTTGCGAGTGTGAACAAACGGACTGCTCTTGTGCTTGTCTTCAAGGTTGTCGTTTACTTATTACAGCAAAGCTTTACTACTTTCGTCCGGCGATTTCGTGGAGGATGCGCAAGGTCCCCTTTTTAACGAGAGACGCACCCCCAGCGACACACCCCCCCGAAGCACGTCGTGTGATTCACTTGGCCCGTTGTTGGCATCTGCGGGTGCCGACAGCGGTCGCCACCGCCGCTGCCGCCAAGGCAGCCGACCACCCCCGCAGCCTCCCATGCATGCGGCGCTGGGATGTTTCGGGAAACGTGACTCGTGTCGCACCCGGGAAACTCCCTGACCGTTACGTTAACTCTCCCACCCAGCCACGGCGGAAGAGGCGGCCCTGGCGTTAGCACTCTCAATGAGGCCGACCCCATCAATCATAATCTCTGATTCTAAAACGGCCGTTCAAAATTTCGCTAGCGGCTTAATATCAACGCTGGCCTTCAAAATTCTGCAACAAAATCCACCCAGTTCCTCAGTAGAGATTATCTGGACTCCGGCACCCGCTGGTCCCGAGGGAAATGAGGCTGCCCACAATACGGCTCGAGGGCTTACGATCCGAGCCGGGGCCAGTCACGTTCCCTACCACGGGGCCAGATCTACCAGGGACCGACTAGACACGTACAATTAAATTACTACCCATTACCGCCTCTCCCGCCGTATATACCCTCCCGCCCATGTTCAACTCGACCTTTCCGAAGAACACGCGTGGCGTCTTCTGTAGACGAACACTTTTCCTAATCCCGCAAAACTGAACCTCATCCACCCTTCTATATACCCCTCCCTAGAATGCCCTGCATGCGGTGCCCTCGCCACCCTTCCTCACATCCTGTGGGGATGTCCTAAAGACCCGTTTCCTTCAATTACTTGTGAAGAGCAGTGGGAGAAGGTGCTGGGGAGCTCAGACCAAGAGGTACAAACCGCTGTGGTCAACACAGCTACCGAAGTCGCCACTCGGCTCAAGCTGGGGGCCACTCAGACCCTTAGACCAAACAGAACGCTCAATAAAGTGATTCTCTCTCTCTCTCTCTCTCTCCTCTCTCTCTCTCTCTCTCTCTCTCTCTCTCTCTCTCTCTCTCTCTCTCTCTACTCTCTCTCTCTCTCCTCTCTCTCTCTCCCCTCTCTACTCTCCCCCTCTCTCTTCTCTCTCTCTCTCTCTCGCCCCGGCGAACAGAAACGGTGCGTTCGCCCGGCCTCCTTCTGTGAGCCTTGCACGGAACCGAACGGCTTTGAGACGTGGTCGGCAATACAGCTAAATCAAAGGTTTTACAGAAGAAATAACAGAATTACAGAAATAAATAAAGGTACAAATAGCCTGGTTATTATGTCTAAATTGTTTTAAAATGTTCATGCACGTGTTACGAGACATCCGAAGTTATGGTCGGTCTCTTTCAACAGAACCACTTACGGAGACAATATGCTACGAAGCAGAATACCGGTATTGCTAAACGGCCTTCACAGATTGGGGAAGGACATAGATACTTTATCAATTAACACGTGTTTGAGCTATACCTTCATGATTAATTATTTTGAACTTTGTAATATTTTCTTGTGTCATACGCCTGATTTTATTAAATAAATTGTGTGTTTACTGGAAGATCGATGCCGACGTATAAGTATGAAAAATTGTATTGGTCTTTCTAGCATTCGTATGTTGTAAACACTAGTCACACTTGTGACTTCCAATCATCGAGTTACATCGGTATTTCGGCATGCACGCCAAGTTGATTTTACATTTGCGGATGTATGTATCTAATGTATCTGTGCCTAACTATGTATTTATACAATGTTGAAAAATTGACACATAGTCTTTTGTCTATGGTTGACAACAACATGCTCTTGTATGTACTGTGCTCAATGTTGTCCATATTACAGGAGGCAGGGGCCTCGTCAAGCTACCGTTGGGTGGCTTTTTCTCCCGCCTCCTTGTGTACCAAAAAGCGTGAAAATAAATAAACCAAGCGAAACCAAGACTCAACCAGACGAAGCTAAGCTTTTGCTTTGCATATCCAAGGTTAGCTGAGCTAAACTGTAGCCTTTTTTTTTTTGCTTCTTTGCATGTTGTTTTTTTTTTTCTTCTCGCTTCACTCTATGGGTATCTCGAGGTCAAGAGGAGGGGGGCGGAGAGAGCTCCCTCAACATAGAGACCTGCTGCTTTTCCCCACCTATAACTATTCGATCGATCAATCAACTAATCATCCAATCAAACAAGAAATTAGCGTCAAATGCTGACGTGCCGTAGAAGCCGGTCCCAGAAATGAGCATTCTGCTGCGCCTTTCACACTTGATAGCTGGCCAACTAGCTCGTATGGTTAAACCTCGGATGAATTTTCAATGCGAAATTGGTTTCACCAGTGCCTGTCGTTATTTTTTCACTTAGACATCGAGATTCATAGAGCGGATCCTGTCATAAATGCCATATCGTAGTCTCTTGTGATTGTTCGTACTTCCTTCTTGAAAGCGTCCGTGAAGTGACAAAAAACGTTTTTCAGTCCTTGTCGTCGCGTGTGACAGGATTTGTTCAGGGCTTGCGCGGCCATGACACTCCAAAGTAAGAGCGCCGAGGACATAGAGATGTGACGCTGGAAAACACGACTCATTTTCTAGGGGAAATGTTATTTGAGCTATTGCAAGCGACGTACGGAGCTGCAGTATGTAAATTACTATAGATTGAGAAAAGAGACCAGCGATTGTTGGAAGAATTGTGAGGATGGGAGCTACGTGAAATAAGTAAGATGTTTGCTTATATTCAAGCGTATAGCTAAAATAATAATGCGCCAGCGAGCGCCTCTTAGAAACGGGCGAAGAAACGGAAGCCAAGGCTGCATGCGAGATCCCTAAAGTTGCCCGCGTTTATCGCAACCCCTGCCCTCAAAAGCACTGGGTTTATCCCCCCCCCCCCATAAAAAAAAAAATCTGAAGGAAAAACAGGAATCGTAGATGAGCTGCGTTTCTTTTTCGTTTTTCGCAAACCCTAAACCCTTTTGAAGCCCATACACCCGACATTGGTAATTCAGAACGCTCCTCGTCCTCACGCTTTAAATTCATCCTGTTCGAAGGTACGATTTGAGAAAAGTGACAAGAAGTTAACTCCCCATTCCTTAGATAAAGCTGGTTAAAATGCGACGCTTTCTAGCTTGCAGCATGAGTCAAAGTACCAAATTGAAAGTGCTTCGACCGAGATGTAAGGACTCAATCGGATAGACGTTGGCGTCATAACGCAAGGGACCCACGTCCAATTCCTACAACGGGAAGAGTTTTTAAGAATCGACCCCAAGACCAGACCCACCATTGCACGAGGACATCCCGCGAGGCCTCCTGGTCCTTCTACACAAGGCCCGCTCCGGCACAGCGGTCACTCCTGACGTCCGCGACCGATGGACCTGGTACCACAGATGGCTCCGCACCTGTTCCCCCTCCTACCCTTCCCTGCCCCCTGTGCAATGCCGACCGACCCACCATACACCACCTTCTCTGGGACTGTGCCGGACTTTCCGAGGAACGCCGTAGGTGTCTACCTCCTCACGTCACGTCCCTTCAAGAATGGATAACGCCTTCGAGCGAGGTGAAAGAAACTTTAATGACTCTGTGGACATTTGCTGGACGTACAGGTCTAGTGAAAATTACCTAAATCAAGTGGTCCGTATGCGGGGCGGACACGCGTTGGGATTGAACCCCATCCTCCCGCTGGTTAACTTCCCCTGCCCCTCCTCCTCCCCGCACGAGGCGTTCGACCTCTCCCTTTTTTAATAAATTCATTCATTCATTCATTCATTTATTCATTCATTCTTGAGGCGCTCTGCGTTTCATCGTCATCAACATCATCATCATCATCATCATCATGATGTTTGGAGTTTAATGGCGCAAGGCCGACTAAGGGCAAAGAGCGCCAAACAATATCATCATCATCATCATATTGTGGAAGCCCTTTGTGGAAGCCCATTGTGTAAATTTGGCTTTCCTGGAGTGCGTCCTGGTGTTACAATCTACGGCGCAAGTGAGGCATAGGCAGCTTTGCTTTGAAAAAACAAACAAGAAAAACACGCACTGTAGAGGATTCGAACTTGCGACTTGCAAAAAAAAAAAAAACTCTGCAGAAATTCAGAGAAATATCTACTACTACGTAGCTCTAATGCGTGGCATTCTTATGCCGTGTATCTGCAATGTGAGTTTTTTTTTTTCAGCCTTTTTTTTTGGGGGGGGGGGGGGTTCTAAATCCTATCCGACCAATTATCTCCAATTACGCCCTTATAGCGATTTCAGGTGAAACTTTCCTGAAATATTCATTGTTGCGGAAATGCAGGGCGTCGCAAGGGTCGCCATTTTCCGTAATTATTCTAAATTTTTCTTGTATTTTGAGTATTTCAAAATTTTGTTCAGCATATTCTCCATTTACGCTATTATAACGATTACAGGTGAAACTTTCGCGAAATCTACATTATTGTGGAAATGCCATGCGTTGTACATTTTGCCATTTTCTTTATTTATTTAACATTTTTTTTTTTCAAAATTTCTTCCGACCAATTATCTCAATTTACGTTATTACAACGATTACATTTGGCACTTTTCCGAAATCTGCATTATTGTGGAAACGTAGGGCGTTACACGGTCCGTCATTTTCCGTAATTATTTTATATTTCTGTTATTTTTTTTTTTTACTTTTAAAAATTAGTTCGACCAAATATTTCCATTTACGTTATTATAACGATTACAGGTGGAACTTCCCCGAAATCTGCATTGATGTAAAAATGGCATGCGGTATACGTTTTCACATTTTGCGCAATTTTTTAAATACGTAAACTCGTGCTCCTCCTGCTACACACCCTTGACTGAGCTACCAAATCGACGTCTATATATTCGCTGGCAGCACAAGGTACGCCACAGGTTACGATTGGAACCACTTACGAGGGTTGGTCAACACTGATACTTCGGTGTCGTTCATTTCCGGGTGGGGGCTTCCAAAGAATGCAGTTTCCTCGAAAGACAGTTTCCACTTGTCCGTTGGGGACGTACTGCGATAGAAATTTACGTTTATTCAACCAAAACGCCTCATTATACCTTGAATCTGGAGCACACGGATATCAGCATTCCCAACCTCTTCTCTAAAGTTCACTTTATGGTAGAGCGGCAGTGGAGCACTCCGAATTTTAGACAGTCAGTTGTGTCTCAGCAATGCGGACAGTTTCTAAGGAGGGCAGTCAAACAATATTGTTAAAGGGACCCTGAAACACATTCGATAAGCGCTTTCACTCTTTCATTCGTGTCTGGAACCACTGCGAAAGCTGAAGTTATCTTGAAGAAGCGGTTGTCCTTGACTTCTCTGTCCGTGGGTTTCTTGTGCGCTTAAGATGAACTTTATGGAATACCAACTAGAGTTATCGCCAGCACGGAGCGGCACTGCGTGATTTGCTCGTGGCACCAGATACGCCTTCCATTTCTGCTTTGTTTTTGTAGCTTTTTTTTAAGTTGCTATAAAAAAAAACTCCTTGCTGCAACTGAAGGAATACCGGCCAATAGCCCCTAAATGGCCTCAGTGACGTAATTCCAGCCGTCCAAGAACAAAAAGACCAGGAAAGAGAGCAAAATCTTTTGAGCGAGTTTCCGAGCCATCTGATGGACATAGAGGACTAATGTTTGGCTGAGGTACTTTGCGAACCCCTAATACACTTCCAGACGTAAAGAAAAAATCCTGGAATACTCGGGATGACGTTCTATGAATTGAAGAAAATTACTCCCTTGATATGGACTGAGGATGCGGCCCACTAATCAGCTCGATTTTACTGTTGAATATAGTTTTCTCCTCCTTCTCCTCCCCCTCTAGAGTGCAGTTTTCCTGTAACGCATATCTGAATATCGGAAAGATATGGCTGTGGGAAATGTACGGAAATATCCCTCCAGGTCTGAACAAACATCGTGTCACTGTATTTGTACCGTAGACGTGAATCTTTTTGGCTCAATAAACCTTCACACTGGTTAGAAGCCTGATGTAAAAAAAGCACGTGCTTATTCACAAAGTGGATTATTTGGCGCTCAACCTACCGTTTTTGCGGCCCATAATGCATGCCGGCGTACTTTCATGGAGTGACAACATAAAGTGATGTGATACAATACTTTCGAGCTTTTCGGCAAGGTTGCGAAAACTATTTTACTTTACGTACGATTAAATTCCTTCTTTCAAAGCCGAGAGCCCCGAAGGGCTGGAATTTGTTCTGGTCTTGCATTTTAGCTGTTCTCGGTTATTAGCAGGTGGCTGTCCCCTTTGTTCCAAAGATTGCTGAATACAGAGGCTGACGCCTAGCTCCGACTCTTCGCGCTCCGCGCAGGACCGGCTTCGCAAGGAATGGGGCGACGCCGGCAATGTTTCTTCCGCAGCGGTATACAAAACTATACTTCAAATCACGCCTTGAGGTAGTGAATGCGATTTTAGGTCTATTATTATGATAAAAAGTTACGCACACGCAAATCTGCTGCGGACAAGCATCACACGTCAACCGAGCGCAAAGAAACAGCAGGGAGAGCGAGCCCGGGTGAAGCAGACGAAAAATGCGAGAATCCCTAAGCCGACGTCAAGGAGGCGCTCTTCGCAGCGCCGCCCGTGGTCGCGCTCACCGCCAATATAAGAATATGAAGGCTTTAAGATCATTGGGAATTTTTATATTATTTTTACACCAGGAAGCAGTTTTAAAACATAGCTTTCTACCTCTAACTACCAACAGTTCTTTCATGGCGTGCGAACAAGAAACTCCCAACGCGCCTGTGCATGGGGAGAACACTTTTCTCTCACGGAGCACAGTGTAGAAGGTGCGGTGACAGGGCTCCGTTACCCATTCGTTGCCGGCACGCAAGTGACTGCTCGCATGGCGGGCGAGTCGGCGTGCTGGCTTTGTCGTCTGCTCTGTCGTCTGCTGGCTTTGTCGTCTGCTTTGTCGTCTGGTCTGTTTTGGCGCAGCTACGCGTCCATTTCGCGTTTCCTTTGCACGGCTTCATTACTTTTTCGACAGCACCTGCTCGCTAACCCGGACCTGACGGGACTAAGTAGGCGTACGGCAAAGCTGCGTTAATGATTGGTTTGCAGGGCGGGAAAACAAAACGTAGAGACCACATACAGGCGCCTGGCCGCTGAGAAATGCTACCTTTTGCGCACTGTTTGCCATGGATGCGACCACATTTTCGAAATTGGTAAATACATACTCGGTTGTGTTTTAAGAGGTATTAAAAATGCTAAAGGACAACTGGATCTCATAAATAGCAATTATAAAAGTTCCCTAAGCTTTCTCGCAATGCTCAAACTAACTAAACTAACTAGTTTAAATCGGTATAAATACGAATAACTAAGCTCACATGCCAAATTGTTTCGATGTCGCGCGGTGGTGTAGGCCCGAGATAGCACATCAGGATGGCTAGGTTCCGCTGTCTGACCCTTCGAAAGACGCTCCTCTCCGTTTTCTTTCTCCCGACTCATGGCCGGGCTACAGTGGCGGCGTCCGCCCTTCTAGCCCGGCCGTGGCCGACGCTGCTGCTGCGTTCTCGACACCGCCACATTGAATTCCAGGTAGCGGCTGGTGAATCTCTGGTTTCACTCTTTGTAGAGCCACGTGTATGAATTCAAGTGACGTCGCTAGGCCAGTAGTGGGCGTCGTTTAAAGCTTTGCTTTCCAACCACCTTCATAGTGGGGATTGGAGCCATTTTTTTTACTCCGCGGAGAAACCTGCTGCGGAGGGAGCGTGACGCGATACCCCGGTACGGTTTAGCCCAATGAAGTCCATAAGGACTATCGCAGTAAGTTCCGCGGGCTGCAAAGTCAATCCGATGAAACCAATCTGGTCAGTGATATCCCACGCCCACATATCACCCACATGAATCCCGTAATGCAGTCTACGGGCGACGTCGATGAGAGGTAGTAGTCCCAAGAATTTCGGGGAGAAAGAACGAAGGGCCAAGGTCCGATACCCGGGATATACATCGCTCTGGGGCACTATTGGAAGATGAGGAAAGGTGGGCGAAATAAACCTAGCCATGCTATTGCTGTGGCAAGAGCCCCCGTAGCTGTATAATTTATCTCCACAGCTGGTAGAAGATGGTTGGAAGAACATGGGGGTAATGGGTATAGTACCAAATTATTTGGGGAGGTTGACCGCAAAGAGCTCTCGGTAGCTTAAGAAGCTATGGCCATAAAATCTCTCTCCCATTAAAAAACTTAAACCATTCCACTCAATATGAAAGCTGTCGGAAGTGCACACAGTGATTCGCCTTAATGGTCTGCAGCGCCGTTATCCCTCACTGCTGCCACCCAATGCGTTTCAAATTTCCCGCCTTCGCAGTGCTCGCGCACCCCGCCCTGAAACTTCGCAAGCAGGAGTTCAGTTCTTTAGGTGCTTGCTTTAATTTCGGTTGCTGTTTAAATTTCGTATGCTCTGGCTGTTTACCGTCATTTTGAACGCGTATTTTTTTTCTTACGCGGCTGGAGCCTTTCTGCAGCACTTCGAACGCTTTTTTTTTTTTTTTTTTTTTTGCGCAGCTGGAGCGTTTCTGCGTCATTTTGAACGCGCCATTTTTTTTTTGGCGCGGCCGCTTTTTTCGCTTACTATCGTAAAAATCAACCCAATGAGCGTACCTAACAAAATTTAACGCGGAGGCTGCTGGTTATCTACCAGATTTTGCCCGAAATGTACCTTCAGTTTTTTTGGGCTAAACAACGGGGACATGTGTGACAAGCGCCAGCGGTTCACGAATTTCGAACGGTTATAAATATTTCAACCGCGTGGTTTTCGAAGCGACTGTGTGACCCCCTGACGTCAGTAGAGAAGGCTCTACTTGGGTCCATTATATATCTGCGTCGCCTGATTTCGGCAGTCACATTGACCGTTAGCGAGCTACGACGACAAGGCGAGCCCAGAAAGTGCTCTGCACTTAAAATGCACCAAAATAGCAAGCATTTTGATCTAACAGGTGAGCATGTTTACATAGATTCTACGTTTCACAAACCTTCCCTTTTTGTGAGAACCCTGGGTAATATTCTTTTTTTTTTCGTTTCTTTAATCACGCGAGTGCACCCTTCTGGATACGCCTTTGTCATGTCCTAACTTCGTTTTGATCTTTCTTAGCCCTTTCTGCCCTGATTTTTTAATTTCAAGCAAAACACTGTTGTCTGTGTACTTTCCCATATTTTCAGGTCCCATAGGCCTACAAACGAAAAATAGAGCTGGAATAAAAGTAATCACGGATTTATTAGTGGGGTAAATAATTGGGACATCTGGCTATAAAAACTTTGTGTAGAGCAATGACATCACTTTTGCACATTTTCCTAAACGTTATGACTATGTGAACCTACAAACAAAAATTCTTTGTAGTGCACGTTTTTATAGATTTACAAGCTTGGGAATAAAACTGAGACCGCCATTTTTTTTACCCTCAGTGTCGTAATTTCGACTTCACCGGAGCTTTTTCTTTTTCGTAGCGAGTAGCTCCACTAAAATGGAACAACGTTAATATGTATGGCAACAGGCATCATTGAAGGACAATGCCCCTCAAAACTAGCAGTCTTGGTTTCGTTCTCTATGCGCTAGAGGAACTACAATGAGATGGCGTCAATTGACGCCACCAGAACCGAAAGTTTTAGAGACAGATTTGGCCATGAGTAGCCAAACTAGGGGACTTTTTATCGGGTTTATTTCCATTGAGCCACTTCTGGCAATATTGTCCTAGATCCAGTTTCGGTTGCTGACATTTGAGTTGTTTTTCAATGATGAGATTTTTTAACAATGATCTACTTCCACACTATCAGATAGGGCAAACCCTTAAAATTCCTTTTTCACGGATTTCTGTGCTGGCACGAGGGATTACGGGTTTATGCCTTATTACGAATTCTTTATATTTCTGTCTCCTAGATTTCTTTTCTTTCTTAAAGGGACCCTGCAACACTTTCGATAAGCGCTTTCACTCTTTCCTTCGCGTCTGGAAGCACTGCGAAAGCCAGGGGTTTATGCAGAATTTCGATTTTGGGGGGGTGTCGGTGGGATGTTTGGGGGGGTGTTGTATAAATCCCTAAGCAGGGTGCTTGTGGTTGGGGAATCTTTTTTGGGGGGTGTCGAAGTCCTTCTGGGGGGGTGTCGGGGGGGGTGTTAGGGGTGTGTGTATAAATCCCTGGCGAAAGCTACAGTTGTCGCCAGCACGGTGCGGCACTGCGTGATTTGCTCGTCGCACTAGATACGCCTTTCGTTTTAGCTTCGTTTTTGTGGCTTTATTTTTAAAGTTGCTATCGAAAGCGTGCATTGCTGCAACTGAATTAAAACCGGCCAACAGCCGCTACATGGCCTCAGTGACGTTATTCGGGCCTTCGAAGAACGTCAAGACCGAGAAAGAAGGAAAATTTTTTGAGCGAGTTTCCAAGTTGTCTGATGGGCAAAGAGCAGTAATTTTTGGCTGGACTACTTTGCGACCGCCTAATCTAAGCAATGGGTGTGTTGGGTGGCTACGTTCTGCAAGCATTTAGGATTTCGAAAAAAAGATGAAAAAATTGTTGCAGGGTTCCTTTAAAGGGACTCTGCAATACTTCCGGTAAACGCCTTCACTCTTTCCTTCGCGTCTCGAAGCCCCGGGAAATCTTTCGTTATCGTAAGGTAGGAACGGCACTGCGTCATTCGCTCGTCCCAGTAGATACATCTTCTGTTCCGGCTTTGCTTTTTCTAGATTGCTTTTTAAAGCTGCTTGGGAATGCGTTCATTGCTGCAACTGAAAGAAATCCGGCCAATAACTGCTACACCGCCGCAACGACGTAATTCGAGCGGTTGAAAAACGCCTAGTCCGACAAGGGCAAAAATTTTTTCCGCAAGTTTCTGAGTTACCTGATGCGCATGAAGCCGTAATGACTGGCTAAGGTACCTTGCGAACCCCTTGATCTAGGCACTAAATTCGTAAGTTGACTACGTTCTGCAAGCATATGACATCAAAAAAAAGTGTTGCGGGGTCTTTTTACTCGCCTTAGGGCGGAGGGTTAGATAGGCTTCTACTATTACACCAGTTCAAATAAATATGCATTTTGGGCAAACTCAATGAAGTGCAGTTTTGGTGGATAGGCTCCGCAGAAATAATGCTGACGCACGGCCGACACACGTTGGGAATTACTGGGCCTTTATCAGTATGAAGCCGACGAAACTAGCTACAACCAGATGAAGTGTTGTCATTAGAGCAGCCTTCGCCCTTACTTCAGTTGCCCGTGCTGCTGAGCTGTATGCAGGCGAAAAGTAAAAATTCCCTGTGTCGAGATTTTTGCGCACGTGCAAGACCCCCCGTAAGCGAAATTCATCCGGAGCCCTCCACTACGGTGCGCCGCATAGCCAAGGTGTAGCTTCGGTGCAGCAAACCAATCAATCAATCAATCAATCAATCAATCAATCAATAAATCAATCAATCAGTTGCTTATGACGTTGAATGTGCCGAAGCTACACCCGGACTATCAGACACGCCGTAGTGTAGTGCTCCGTGTTAAGTGTGGCCGCAGAAGAACGGCCACCTGGGTAAATTTAAAGCGCACCGAAATATCGGCACACGTGCGTTTTCACTTTTCGCCACCATCAGAAACGCTGCCCACGGCAGGCGTTGAACTCAGTAGTACACTCTGACACGCAGAAGCGACAGCTGGCCGCCGCATAGGTTTCAACTTATTCTGACGAGGCACTGTGTTATTAGATGCGACGCTGAGAGGAGCATCTCTTGCCGCGGCCCTGTCCTTCCTGCGTCGTCGTTGTCCGCGTCCGCACAGCTGCGTCTCTCCTCCGCTCACCCCCTCTCCTCTCGCCGTGATAGCGCGCCCTCTCCCCCAACATCTGTGACGCGCGGTGCGGCGCGCTCTCTCCGCCGGTGGGAGTGCCGCGCTCCGGCCTGTCTCTTAGTCGACGGTCGTCCGCGAATTTCCCCTTTGCTCTCTCTCTCTCTCCCCTCTCCTCTTTTCCTCTCTCCTCTCTCTCTTCTTTCCTCTCTCTCTCTCTCTCTCCCCTCTCATTACCCGAGGGTTGCTCACGCAATTCGAGTAATCGACCCAACGGAAACGCTCAATGGAACCCCCTTTAGCGTCGCATCACACCAGGGTTCCCGTGAGGGGAGGTGGGCGTAATTTTTTTCCCGTGGGTAGCATTCGGAGTAACCTACGCGTAATTACCACAAACTCTTTACTGCTGCCTGCGCGGTAATTTCAGTGCCCCTTCAAAAACATTTCTTCTGGCATTACTTATCGGTGTAGGCACAAAAACGGAGTATAAATTATTCTCGTACAAAAATAACCCCCAAAATTCTCGTCCTGCGTCGCAACGTGGGGTGAATTAAACGAAATACATTTTTAATCGAACAACAGCGTAGCACTGAATCCGCGGTCACGGCCGATGCACGATTCTCACTGAACCGTATCAGCACACGTGCATCAGGGTGTCCGACCACTAACAACATGCGGAATGTTTCCGTCCAAAGGTAGAGCAAATTTTATCCTTTTAATACTTTCCCACAGAGATATGTTATTCCCTCGTGCGACATCGAATCCAAGTTTACGAATGAAATAGATAAAGATACAAATCATTCGATACGAACGTATAGTTGAAACTTACTGGTCGTCATCGGTATATTAGTGGTAGTTGTCGTCGTGGTTGTGGTTGCCGTTGATGGACTCACCACGGTGGTATCGATCTCGCTCTCGCTAGTAGCACTTTCAGTGGGCGGAAGATTGTCCGTCGTAGGTGTCGCACCAGACGTAACAGGTGGTTCTGTACTAAATCGTGGGCGCGGGGGGTCAGTGACGGAGTCGGATGAAACTTCAGGCCCGGACCAGCCGCTAATCTCGGGTGAGGTTGGGTAATTGTAAAAGCCGGTTTCGTCATCATCGTCACTGAAGCGGCCTGCGAAATGAAAAGCAGGGGCACAAACTTTCATTCAATAAGATGCCCACGACGACATTACTGGAACTTATCTTTTAATGTTTTTATGCCAGAACGAGTACAGTCATGCTGCTCAGGGACAGAGGAACAGATTTTTTTTTCCTGCCATATCTTACAAAAATTGAAAGTATTCGGCATTGAGAAGACAAGCGAGGAAATTTTCCTCACGGAATTTTCACGCAACGAGTGTAGCATGCATACATTTGTAAGTTTGACAGTTTTTTCCGCCGTGAGGGGTCCTACAAAGCTAGGAGGACAGTATAGTTGCACTAGAAATTGCTGCGGGATGATGTTAGAGTCATGGCGTAAGTGGCTATCAGAGAATTCTTAGTTGCTCAGCCTTCCTGGTGATTTCTTTCTTGGGAAAAAAATGCGGAAGGCTGTAAGATATAGAAAAACATATACCGCCCAAATTTGATTTATATGAACATTACTGTGTGTGCGGGCGTGCGCACATGCGTGCGTGCGTGCGTGTGTGTGTGTGTGTGCGCGTGCTTTTGTGGTGTGTGTGCTGTGTGTGTGTGTGGTGTGTGGTGTGTGTGTCGTATTTGGTGTGCGTGTGTTGTTTGCGTGCATGTCTATGTGTGCGTGCATGCGTGCGTGCGTGCATGCGTGCGTGCGTGCATGCGTGCGTGCGTGCATGCGTGCATGCCTGCGTGCGTGTGTGATGTGCGTGTGTGTAATGAGTGAGTGAAACACATTAATAAGGACGAGAGGCCATGAGACCCTCTGGGGAAGTGAGGATGGCGGAGGGGGAGGAGAAAGGGAAAGGTCACAATTCATCACAATTCATACAGTGTACACAGTTCTAGTTCTGAGGTCCTATTCACAAGATGCACAGTTCACTCTGTCAGTGGCACCAAAATGCACAGTGTGTGTGTGCGTGTGGTGTTTTGTGGGGGTTTGTTTTTGTGTGTGGTGCGTGTATGTGGCGTATGTGTAGTGTGTGTGTGTGTGTGCGGTGTGTGTGCTGTGTGTGTGTTGTGTCGTGTGTGGCGTGTCGTGTGTGGTGTGATATGTGTGTGCGTTGTGTCTGTGTGGTGTGGTTAGAAGTATTCTAGTTCACTCTAGTGTGGTGTGTGTGCAGTGTGTGTGTGGTGTGTGTGTAGTGTGTGTGTGGTGTGTGCGTTTTGGCTGTGTGGTGTGTGTATACGTGATATGTGGGGGGCTGTGTGTTGTGTTTTTTTTGTGGGTGTATGTGGTGTGTGTTGGGGTGTTCATGCTTTTGGGTGGGGTGTGTGTGTGATGTGTGTTTTGGTGTGTCGTGCGTGGTGTGGGGTGTGGTGTTGTGGTTTGTCATGTGTTTTTGTGTGTGGTGTGGTGGGGTGTGTGTGTGTGTGTGTGTGTGTGTGGGGGTTTTGTGTGTGTGTGTGTGTGGGGTGTGTGTGTTTTTGGTGCGTGGTTGGGTGGGAGGGTGTGTGTGTGCGGTTGTGGGTGGGTGGGAGATTGTGTGTGTGTTTGTGTACGTGACGGGTGCGTGTGTTTACGTGCGTGCGTGCGTGCGTATGTGTGTGTGAGTGGATGCGTGCTAAATAGCATTCCAAAGTAATACAGACATACAAAGTATACACGAGGACCTTTTAAGAGAAAGCTTTCTCGGTTGGACCAATGGCGTTCTGTGAAAAAACTAATGCAATTCCCAATAGACCAGTTGGCCGACCGAGAAGCTCTTATAAGATCTCCTGATGCACGGCGCGTGCGTAAAACCGGGCTTCCATTGTGTCAAAGCGGGTACATGACAATAGCGAAAAGGGAAAAGTTCTAGATAAGACAATATACGCGTCCGTCACTGAGAAGGAGTACAGTGTAAAATCATTACATCAAACCAAGTACCTGTGTACATTCCGTTCGTTCGTAGATGTTTTTACTTAAAGGAGCCATGAAGACAAAATACAACTTTGTTTTATTCGAAATATTTCGTGTTTTATTATGCCCCCAGCGCTTGTCCGGGCACAAATGATGTCTTATTCACTAAAACATTATCAATGGAAGTTAAAATTTGATTTTCCCGCTAAATCGTGTGTTCGAGGTCTGCAATGCCATCACAGAAACCGACCGCTGTGCAGCCTAGAATCCCTTGATTCGCGCGTCCGCCGGCCGTACAGTGTGGAGAAACGTATAGGCGGTATTCAATGAAAAGTTTAGCGGGCGATTTCTCCGCCTGGCAACACTGAAAACCGCCGTGTTGGTGGCCACCGTGCCAGCGCATGCGCTTTGCGCCCGCATCTCGAAGAAAAAAAACACCAGCGCATATCGTCTGCTGCGTTTCAGCCCGGTTATCGGTAGTGGCGTCAACAGATATAATATTATTCGCACTCACACTATGTACTCGCGCTCTACCTGCCCTCGAGCACTTCGAATCCACGGAGGATGAAACCGCGGCTGCGAACAGCGCCTATAAGCAACATAAGTCCGACGCTCCATTTGGCTGCCGCCGCGGATGTCGACGCAAGTGCACGCGCACCGCATCCACGACTTTATGTCTGGTAGGTGCCCTCTAATACGTGGCTGAGTACAAAAATCGAATAATTTCTTTGGAGAAATGGTTCACGCGTACACCGATTTAGCGCTGGATTTCTCGTGCGCTAAATGTTTCACACCCAGCAAAAATACTCCCGTCTAACGTTCGAGCGCGGCGGCTGGCTATCAGCCGATCTGCGGCGGCTACATCCTACGCGTCTTGCGATCGGTAGATCGTACTGTGCTGCACTCAACAACACTTCGCGTCGAGGTATTACTTTGCGTTCAGAGGGCAACAGTTTGGTAATGATGCAGTTCCTGCTGTCAAACGGACCACTGCGTTCACGTTGCAACCTTTGTGCCACGGCCGACTCGCACTCGCTCGTAGGTGTGCGCGGAGGCTGGGGTTGAATTGCAGATAAGGTTGTCACACTCATGAGCGGAATCGTGACTTTTCGCGTAACCCAACGCTATCGCGGCGCAACTGACTATCGAATCACTCGCTCACGCCTTGCACGGGAACTCAACGTCACTCGTGCCTGGCCGCCATGAAGGCATGGAGGAGAAGAGGGATGCCTGATCTGGGGACCGAGCGCACAACGTCGCCTTGGCAACAGACGCTTGGCCACAGATATGGCGGCGCTCTCGCACGGTTGCCTGCATGCATTCCAGGCTTTTTAATACCGGCTATACGCTGGCGCCGCCATTTTGGGTAGCCGCTCGCCGCCGAAGCAAGTCATTGCATCAAAACCGCGCTAAAATTATCGCCGCAACGCGGTTTACTAGCGAAGTTTGAATCATCTCATCTGTTTGGCGTTGCTGAGTCTCGTGGGAGAAACGAAAGAACGACGCGTTGAGCAACCTTGACCCAATTTCAGCGGCACGAGGGCCGTTCAAAGGGTGTCTGCATCCTGTACGGCTGCGCTGGCATCGAGGTACTCGCGCGTTTGTTTACGTTACTGAACCGACTGAACCTAGATGGCGCCACAATACCGTGGCAAACCATTTTTTGCCTTTTGTTTGTTTTTGACCGTATTTAAATAGTTCTCGCTCGACAAATACGGTCACTTAAGACACCGTTCCTTGCGTCAATCGGCCAGTGTGGTCTGAGACAACCCCAAAGCCCCACAGTGCTGTGCAGCTAAACGAAGCACAGTGCACGCAGTACCAACAGGAGTACGCATCAGTACTTCTATGTTTACATGTGCTTTCGTAACTTCCACTGTTTGTCCCACCATTCTTATTGCTTTAAAAAGAATGTGTCCTAAATTTAAGCACAAATATCTCGTTCTGCAAGCTTATATGCTCAGCCTAATTTGCCTTTGCTTTTGCCGGCCTCCGCCAATCGCAGAGCAGGCTGGTATGACATCATAGGTTCTGTTGCAGGAAATCAGCGAGAGGGTCGCATGGCAATTCCCTTTTTTTCCGAATTATAAAGCTTATTTGAGCGAAGTTTACCTCAAAACTGATGTCAGTATGATTCCAGCAAGGGCGTCTTTTGAATAAACCAAACTTGCGTTTTGTCTTCACGGCTCCTTTAACAGGCGAAAAATCCTCGCATTCGGTCGTTCTTCGCTTGTGATTTTGATCTTTGAAGTTTCGACGATCCAGTGGACACACTTTCGGCAAAGGTTGGCCGTACTTTTCTCTTTCGCCCTTCTTTCAGCTTTCTTTAGAAGGGGACGGCAATTTTTTTTTTTTTTCAAGTGTGTTTGAGTAGCCTCTCAGCCGAAATTTGCGGGCGAAGCTTATAGTATTAAGCACGAGTCAAGCTGTGGCACCAAGGGAAGGCAGGAGAATTAGTGCCCGGCACGCTGATTCGGAAACAAACGCACTTTAGGGTGTTGTGAAACACATCTCCACACTGTGTAGTTGTATATAGAATGAGGATTCGAAAAGCATACGTTGCCATAATTATCGTAGCAATGCTTCGCCTCTCGACTTCGCTCTCGCAAAGAAAGTCCTTCCATTGTTCGTTCTGTGTGCGAATTCCCCTTTCCCTCTTGCCCTTTTTACGCACACGTAAGTTTTTCTTTTGTATTGCAACCAGTGGAATCACAATATTCACTGAACGGCGCAATAAAAAGGCCACTCGTCGAGTCTACAACAATGCGAAACTCCGGAGTCATGTCCGAAAGGAAATTCCTCACCGCAAACAACTTTAGTGCACTGTAAAAGTACAGGATTCTTGACATTACTTCATGGGTACTGGTGGCTTTCTGTTGACTCGTTATGATGGGAATGATAACGTTTGGGGGCGGCCACTATGCGAAAGCACCTTAAAAGCCTTTAGATGTCCAAATTTCGAATGGCTTGACGTAGCGTCGCCGGTATGCGCGCCTCTCTGTGAAAGCTATGCCATTTCAATTGGGTACGTACTTCGCGAAGACGAAGTTAATACATCTCCCGCTAAGGGTCTAAGACCGGTTGGCAACTCACGTGTCGCCGCCATTACCACGGAAAGGCAGAGAAGCAGGCTGAGTATGCCGCAGACACTGCAAAAGGCAGCCAGGGCTGCCCGGTCGTCGCGCCGATCCCTGGGCGGGGACGAAAAGTGCAGGTTCATGACAGACAATTCGAAATGCTTTGCTTTCGGAGGTAAGCTCGGGAAATATGGCAGTTTGTCATGCATCATAGCTAAAGAGGATGGGTGGTTACGATCAACTTTGTAGTACTTACCGCTGTTGGCCGTAGAAAAAAAGGATGCATATGTTCTCAGACACGGTAGGTAAGTAAGAAAGGAACGACGAAGCAACGCAACAGAAGGTCAAAATCACAAGGTAGGAATGGAGATAGCAAGGAAGGTGGGGAAAAAGGGAGTACTGAATAAAATAAAAGAAGCCCCTCGTTTAGCGACGAAGATGTTTGGAACGCGAAGTCCAATCTCGTGAGGATTCGTTTGTTGTCGCCTGAGTTGGGGCTTTGATGGTGACGATGCCATTGAAGTGTTTGGCACGGATAAACTGTTGGCTGTCGACAAGCGCTTGATGTGCCTTTGTAGAAACCAATTGTGTAAGTTGGCTCGGTGGTAGTACGTCCGGTGTGACGATTTTGATTTTGGACTTTGAATTTCCGCTTTGGCGACTCCGGCTTTCGACCACTGAAAGCTTCGCGTTTCAACCATCTCTCACTTCACCCGCGATCAAGTTGGCTTCCCTGCGGTTTCGCCACCAGTGAGGGAAAGAAAACTTCGCTTTGAAATTGGAACTGCTTCGGCCGCATCTGAATAGCGCAATCGTATAAGCGCCACCTTCATAACGTGAAGCACTGAGGTCTGATCCCAACCACAGTAAGCGTTTCCTTCTTGAGGCTCTGTTAAGTTTTGTAGAGTTGACTTGCCTGAAGTGCGTTTCACCTTGCTCCGGACGCCGTCAGTAAGGCATCGAAAAATTCGCTTTGCATATATACGCTTAGCGGCACGTAAAGTTTGTTGATTAATCTATTATCTCATTTATTGATTGATTTATTGATTGATTGATTGATGACTGATAGAATTATTGACTGACTAACTGACTGTTTTATTAAATGATTGTTGATTGATTGGTTCGTTGGTTGATTAGTTGATTGATTACTCTGTTGATAAATGACTTGATTAACTGATTGATTGGGAAATTAGTCGATTTGATTTACTGGTTGATTTATTGATTAATATAATAATAATCTCTTGATTTAGTGGACGATTAGTTCATAGATTGATCGAAAAGTTGTTTTGATTTTGGATTGATGATTGATTGATTGATTGATTGATTGATTGATTGATTGATTGACTGATTGATTGATTGATTGTTGAAATTATAAAATTTATTGATTTATTGATTGATGATTGATTGATTGATTGATTGATTGATTTATTTTATTGATGATTGATTGATTGATTGTTTCATTGATTGATTGATCTCTTGTTTGATTGGGTGATTAGTTGATTGATCGATCGAATATTTATTTTGGTTTGTTGATTGATTGATTGATTGATTGATTGATTGATTGATTGATTGATTGATTGATTGATTGATTGATTGATTGATTGATTGATTGATTGATTGATTGATTGATTGATTGATTGATTGATTGAAGCGCCGAAGCAAAGCCTGCGCTGTGAGTCCACCGGTGTCGCGGACTCCGGAATAATTCTGCCCACTCGGGGATTTAACCGGTGCCGAAATTTGAGGCGACGGGCGTTTTCGCTATTCGCCCCCATCACAAAAGCAGCCACCACGGCCAGGATCGAACCCACGTGCTTGGGCTCAGCAGCAAAAGGCTTTAGCCACTGTGTCACCGCGGCGAATGTACAGAAAGAAGGCAACACCGAAAATTATTACGGAAGAGAGTAATACAAAAACATACAAAGATGAAACGAAGAGGGCCAGCCCCCGTCTGCTTGGCAAATATACAAGCGTTGTCTTAGCTATCAAATTTAACTTTTCACGAAGCGCGGCGCCGTAAGTACTGGCAAATACGTAAAACCTGCACGCAAGAATTGCGGTCTGCAGACCCTATCGTAAACCCTGCCTTCATCATTAAACAAATACGATTTCAACGACGCATCACGGCGTTCTATGCTTACAGCACCCTTCGGAACATAATTCCACCACTCGACGTGAACGCCCCAATTTGACTTTGCGAGTAGTGCAACAAACGGACTGCTCTTGTGCTTGTCTTCAAGGTTGCCGTTTACTTATAAAGCAAAGCTTTACTACTTTCGTCCGGCGATTTCGTGGAGTATGCGCAAGGTCGCCTGTTAACGGGAGACGCACCCCCGGCGACACACTCCTCGAAGCACATCGTGTGATTCGCTAGGCCCGTTGTTGGCATCTGCGAGTGCCGACAGCGGTCGCCACCACCGCTGCCGCCCAGGCAGCCGACCACCCCCGCATCTTCACATGCTCTGGATTAAAAGTTTTAGATGCGACTGCATCTCATTCACTCGCCTTGTCCCTGCATCCGGCGTCGTCGGCGTTGTCGTCGTCGGCGTCCGCCCCTCCCCCATTCTCCTGGCTCCGCCAGCTGCCGCTCTCCGCCGCTCACCCCCTCTCCTCTCCGATAGCGAACACTCTCTCGCGAGGGGCATTGGATTGGATTCGACTGGATTGGCTTGGCTTGGCTTGGCTTGGCTTGGATTGGAGGATTTTAGATTAGGATTGGATTGGATTGGATTGGATTGGCTTGGATTAGATTTGATTGGATTGGATTGGATTGAATTAAAGTGGAATGTGTTGGATTGTGTTGCGTCATAGCGGCGGCCAGACGCCACTGGCGCCGGCCGCGTCCCCTCACCGTTATGCCGCGCCTATAAAACGGCTGGTGCCTGCGCGCGCTCCGCTCCATCGTTCCAAGCGCCGTTCCTACCGCTGTCCAACGCTGCAACGTGAACCCCCTGTGCGTCGCATCTACACAGGGGTTCCCGCGAGGGGAGGTGGTAGTTTTTTTTCCTCCTCCGCCCATGCATGCGGCGCTGGATCATTTCGGGCAACGTGACTCGTCTCGCGCCCGGCGAACAGAAACGGTGCGTTCGCCCCGGCGAACGCCGCGTTCGCCTGTCCTCCTCCTGTGAGCGTTGCACGGAGCCGAACGGCTTTGAGACGTAATCGGCAATATTGCTAAACCAAAGATTTAACCAAGCGAAACCAAGACTCAACCAGACAAAGCGAAGCTTTTGCTTTCCATATCCAATGTTAGCTGAGCTAAGCCGTAGCCTTTTTTTTTTTTTTGCTTCTTTGCATATTGTTTTCTTTTCTGCTCGCTTCACTCTATGGGTAGTTCGGGGGGGGGGGGGGGGCAGGGGGGGGCGGAGAGCTCCCTCAACATAGAGCACTGCTGTTTTTTCTCTACCTGTGGAGCCATTGAGCACGTCAGGAATTAACTTAGTTCTGCTAGCGTCAAATGCTGACGTGCCGTAGAAGCCGGTCCCAGAAATGAGCATTCTGCTGCGCCTTTCACACTTGATAGCTGGCCAACTAGCTCGTATGGTTAAACCTCGGATGAATTTTCAATGCGAAATTGGTTTCACCAGTGCCTGTCGTTATTTTTTCACTTACACATCGAGCTTCATAGAGCGGATCCTGCCATAAATGCCATATCGTAGTCTCTTGTGATTGTTCGTACTTCCTTCTTTGAAAGCGTCCGTGAAGTGACAAAAAAACGTATTTCAGTCCTTGTCGTCGCATGTGACAGGATTTCTTCAGGGCTTGCGCGGCCATGGCACTCCAAATAAGAGCGTCGAGGACATAGAGATGTGACGCTGGAAAACACGACTCATTTTCTAAGGGAAATGTTATTTGAGCTATTGCAAACGGCGTACAGAGATGCAGTATGTGAATTACTATAGATTGAGAAAAGAGACCAGCGATTGTTGGAGAATTGTGAGGATGGGAGCTACGTGAAATAAGTAAGATGTTTGCTTATATTCAAGCGTATAGCTAAAAATAATAATGCACCAGCGAGCGCCTCTTAGAAACGGGCGAAGAAACGGAAGCCAAGGCTGCATGCGAGATCCCTAAAGTTGCCTGCGTTTATCGCAACCCCTGCCCGCAAAAGCGCTGGGTTTATCCCCCCAAAAAAACAAAAATCTGAAGAAAAAACAGGAATCATAGATGAGCTGCGTTTCTTTTTCGTTTTTCGCAAACCCTAAACCCTTTTGAAGCCCATACACCCGACATTGGTAATTCAGAACGCTCCTCGTCCTCACGCTTTCAAATTCATCCTGTTCGAAGATAGGGTTTGCAAAAAGTAACAAAAATTCAACTCCCCACATCTTAGAGAAAGCTGGTTAAAGTGCGACGCTTTCTAGCTTGCGACATGAGTCAAAGTACAAGAATTGCAAGTGCTTCGAGCAAGACGTAAGGACTCAATCGGTTAGACGTCGGCGTCATAACGCAAGGGACCCACGTCCTATTCCTACAACGGGAAGAGTTTTTAAAGACAATAGTCTTTCTTGGGCTAATTAAACCCAGAAATTGTGGTCTGTCTGTCTGTGACTCGATTCAGCCACCGGGCCAAAGTAAAATTTATATTGCGCAATAGTCTTATATACTCACAGCCAAATGTAAACGCCTAAGCCCGGTTTGTATGTTCATACTTGTCAACTTTCTTTGAACAAGAACAAGACATTACGCAAATATAGGAGAGGAAATTAGTACACAAGGGATATTTGCAGTCTTTCTTTATTTAAAAACAATTCATTGGTGCTTGGTTTTTCGATAGCAAGTGATATTCTACATCTGCTGCAGAAAACCACCGCCTCCTGGCGGCATATGAAAAATCACGCGGCAACAGCAACTAAAGGTTCCACTAGCTAGGTTCCACGTTCTGCTTGGAACGCACGTGGAGCACGGCCACGCGGTCTATAAACCATGTGGTCGGCCACCTCCTTTCACGCGCGTCTCCGCTGTACTGCAGCGCTGGCATCAAGGAACCCGGCCTGTAGCAGTGCCACGCGGTAAATTCAAATCGCCTTGCGCAAACCTTTAGTTTGTTTACCTTGGGATGAGCGTGACGGTTCAGGAACAGCATGAGAGGTGAGCGGGAAAGCAAAGGAGGGCATTTCCTTGGCAAATGTCTACAAAGACTATCGTCTTTTGACGACATTTGCAACAAAAGGAGCAGATACGCGGCCAATTTTTGTTGAGGCGCTTTGCGTTTGATCGTCATCATCAACATCATCTTGTGGAAGCCCTTTGTGGAAGCCCATTTGTGTAAATTTGGCTTTCCTGGAGTGCATCCTGGTGTTACAATCTACGGCGCAAGTGAGGCATAGGCAGCTTTGCTTTAAAAACACGCACTGCCGGGAATTCGAACTTGCGACTTGCAAAAAAATCTCTGCAAAAATTCAGAGAATTGTCTGCTGTCATCCTCTGCCCCAACCCCCACATCAGCAGGCGTGCCGGTGTCCACCCCTAGGTGTGACAATTTACGCCTGCTGGTGGTCTTTTCTTTCCTTTTTCTTGACAATAAATTCATTCACTCATCTGCTAATGCGTAGGTATCTACTAATGCGTTGAGCACGAGGTCGCGGGTTCGATTCCCGGCCGCGGCGGTCGCTTTTCTGATGGAGGCGAAAAGCAAAAACGCCCGTGTGTACGAGATTTCGGCGCACGTTAAAGATCCCCAGGTGGTCAAAATTAATCCGGAGCCCTCCACTACGGCGAGCCTCATCGCCTGCGTTGCGTCGGCGCGTTAAACCTTAAAATCAATCAATCAATCAATCAAATCAATCAATCTACTAATGCGTGGCATTTTTATGCCGCGTATCCGCAATGTGAGTTTTTGCAGCCAATTTTCTTGTTTTTTCTAAATCCTCTCCGGCCAATTATCTCCAATTACGCTATTATAACGATTTCAGGTGAAACTTTCCTGAAATATTCATTATTGTGGAAATGCAGGGCGATGCAAGGGTCGCCATTTTCCGGAATTATTCTAATTTTTTCTTGCATTTTCATTTTTTTCAAAATTTCGTTCAGCCGAATATCTCCATTTACGCTATTATAAAGATTACAGGTGAAACTTTCGCGAAATCTGCATGATTGTGGAAATGCTATGCGTTATATGTTTCATTTTCTGTAATTTTTTAATCATTTTATTTTTTTTTTATTTCTTCCGACCAATTATCTCAATTTACGTTATTACAACGATTACATTTGGAACTTTTTCCGAAATCTGCATTATTGTGGAAACGCAGGGCGTTACAGGGTTCGTCATTTTCCGTAATTGTTTTATATTTAGTGTTTCAAAAATTCGTTCGACGAATTATTTCCATTTACGTTATTATAACGATTACAGGTGGAACTTCCCAGAAATCTGCATTATTGTGAAAATGGCATGCGGTATACGTTTTCACATTTTGCGCAATTTTTTTAAAATACGTAAACTCCTGCTCCTCCTGCTACACACCCTTCACCCTTCACTGAGCTACCAAATCGACGTCTATATATTCGCTGGCAGCACAAGGTACTCCACAGGTTACGATTGGAACCACTTACGAGGGTTGGTCAACACTGATACTTCGGTGTCGTTCATTTCCGGGTGGGGGCTTCCAAAGAATGCAGTTTCCTCGAAAGACAGTTTCCACTTGTCCGTTGGGGACGTACTGCGATAGAAATTTATGTTTATTCAACCAAAACGCCTCATTATACCTTGAATCTGGAGCACACGGATATCAGCATTCCCAACCTCTTCTCTGCAGTTCACTTCATGGTTAGAGCGGCACCGGAGCACTCCGAACTTTAGACAGTCACTTGTGTATCAGCAATGCGGGCAGTTTCTAAGGAAGGCAGTCAACAATATTGTTAAACGCACCCTGCAACACATTCGATAAGAGCTTTCACTCTTTCCTTCGTGTCTGGAACCACTGCGAAAGTTAAAGTTATCTTGAAGAAGCGGTTGTCCTTGACTTCTCTGTCCGTGGGTTTCTTGTGCGCTTAAGATGAACTTTATGGAATACCAACTAGAGTTATCGCCAGCACGGAGCGCCACTGCCTGATTTGCTCGTGGCACCTGATACGCATTCCATTTCTGCTTTGTTTTTTGTAGCTTTTTTTTAAGTTGCTATCAGAAAAAAAAACTCCTTGCTGCAACTGAAGGAAAACCGGCCAATAGCCCCTAAATGGCCTCAGTGACGTAATTCGAGCCGTCCAAGAACAAAAAGACCGCGAAAGAGAGCAAAATCTTTTGAGCGAGTTTCCGAGTTATCTGATAGGCATAGAGGACTAATGTTTGGATGAGGTACTTTGCGAATCCCTAATCTAAGTACTCGATGTGTTTTGGGTGACCAAGCATTGAAGATTTCAAGAAAAAGTTGAAAAACGTTTTGCAGGGTCCCTTTAAATATGCGCAGCCAGCGCAGTGCTTAAGAACGAATTCTGCATTGACGCATATATTTGTCGCAATTGAATTTAGAAGCACTTTGTGCGCATCACTGTCATGTATTTGTGAAATATTTGGTTTTACGCAAGGCATTACTGCCCAGAAGCTTCGTTATTTTATTTTTGTTTTTTGTGTGTTTAATGTGTTAGTGGTGTCAGTGAGGGATAGCCAGAGACGGCAGGAAAATAATCTAGGTCTGCCTGAGATCGATTATAACAGCGAGTGTAATATGTTTTGACCGAGCTGTTCTCCCAGCGTTCAGGGAAATTCTCCTCCACATTGTTGTTGCTGATACATAAACGAGCGTTTTACGCAACGATGAATTTTAACAGCGGAGTAGTTGTTACTGGCCATAATTTTTGGGTTCGCGCGCGCCGAAAACTCCCCGCGATGAACGTTACCGCGCAGGCGTCGCTCAGCTGTCTCGTTACCCACTCTACAACGGAAAGACATGACAGCGGCCGCCGCAACACGATAGTAGCTTGCGCATGCGCTCAGTATCGTAGGAGAGCTTTCCACGCGGAAGCTCGCATTGTCGTGCGCATGCGGTCAGTAAAGTACAAGAGACCTCCCGCGCGACGTCTTAGCAGTTCTCGCCATGGCCCCGCCGCGGGTAGTTCGCATGGCCGTGAAGAGGCCGCGCACCGAAAGGCAGGGCGTGCTACTAAGACTAACTACGTGTCCGTCAATGCTCACCAACAACAGCTTCGCGATGCAAGTCTTCCGCATCAGTGCAATCTTCCCTAGATTTTTTACACGTCACTATTTGGTACGCAGGAATTAGTGCATGTGAGTTGCGGCTTACGAGAGTTTTGGGCTTGCAAATACACCGTAAATCCACGCCTTGACCCAAGTCATGAAAGGAGCATTGAACGCACAGCGCACACTGGAACGTTTGCTATTGTGAAGTTTCACCGGTAGCGACTTACACTTGGAAGAAAAAAACCAACTGTATAATAGAAGTATGCAATAGCGAAAAATATGTGGGTAATACTAGGCTGCGTCTAATCTCACGGCAGCCGTGAGAGTTACCTCCGGAAAATTCTCACGGCAGTTTCCATAAAAGCTGGCTGGCCTAAAATTTGCTGAATAATATTATGTCCCAACGTAGCCTAACGTAACAGAACCTCACCGAACCTAGCGTAACCTAACCGAACGCGATATAACCTACCCAAATTCAGCCAAACTGCAACAATCCTTACCTAACCCAGCCCAGCCCAACACAGGACACAACCTACATTAAACGTAATTCAACGCATTCTAGAACTCCTATGCGTCTATCTCTCGATATTGTAAAAACCAGAGTAAAGAAAACATTAACAAAGTCAGGATGACCGAAAAATTCCGAAAGTTACAAAAAAAACCGCAATGTCTGATTCGAACCGGAGCCTTCTCGTTTAAAACCAAGTACTATACTACGACGCTACAGGGTCAACTGCAAACACGGCTTTGTAGGGAATATTTATCGCGTAGAATCTCCGGGTAGCGTGCTTAGCCAATGAGAGGTGACTGCCGTGAGAAATTTCTGACGGTAATTTTTTTGCCGGGATAATAGACACTACCTTATTGTTTCCTGTGTGGTGGTATAAAACTGTGCCGTTGGGGCGCATAGCACTCCGATTCCGGAAGCGTACCCTACATCTGCGCTGGATTAGCAACTACTTGAGCAACGTAAACGGAACAGTAGGCTGCCCACTCCTGGTTCAGCAGCAGTGAGGGTGCAACTGCTTCGAGAAAATACTCTGTAAGGCGTAAGGTAAAGCAAACCGAGCAGCAAGACGCGGGGAAACCACGGTATTCAGCTAAATGCAGGTAGATACAATTTGCCCAAAAAGGCAAATCGCAAACTTTGCGCAAGTGGAAATAATTTCAGCAAAAAAACTGCAAAGCTCGCTAAAGCAAGATAAGTAATCGACAGCTACATCAAGACAAAGCACATATTACTGGCGAAATACAGAATCTTGCAAATACTGGAAAAGGCGGTCGGTAAACAACGCGGTCCCACTTACGCGCCTGAATTAGGTGTTTAAATACGCCGTGTAGGAACTTACAAATACAACGCATGCACAACAAAAAATACCGCAGTTAGAAATCCGTATAACCCTCCATAAATCACGCATAAATAGCCCTGAATCCACATGCTTGACCCGCACGATCTTCACATTTTTTCTAAGAAAGTTATCTGAACCTGGACCGGCATTGTGCCGTGCCCGTAAAAGCATGCACGAACGTCAAGGAGCCAGCGATGCTACACCCCAGTCGAAAAACACAACAGAAAAATACGACAGAATGATCCTGTGAGGAATGGGACATTCTGTAGTCTGTAGTAAATCCTGTCCTGTAGTCTGTAGTAACCCTGTCCTGTATGTCTGTAGTAAATCCTGTCCTGTAGTCTGTAGTAAATCCTGTCCTGTAGTCTGTAGTAAACCCTGTCATGTAGTCTGTAGTAAATCCCGTTCTGTAGTCTGTAGTAAATCCTGTCATGTCTGTTTTTGTAGTAAATCCTGTCATGTCTCGAATTTCAACTTGTTTTGCATAAGAAATTTACTTCCCGTGATGTTTTTTTTCTATTAAGTAACTGAAGTATGCAGGATATGCATAACAATTTCAATAAAATATGACCAACAAACATAAGCATTTGGGGAATTCTGCCTTTCTGGTACAAGCTTAAAATTGTTTTCAGTGAATAACTGATTTCAGAAAGTTGCTACCAAAAGGCAATGTAGGCAATTGCAACAAGTGGTACATTCATGTTACGCAGAATGTTACAGTTTGATGTTACGCAGATTGCACATGCCTGATGCATGTGCAGTCGCGGAAACGCGTGGACACGCACACTGCACACGCGGAAACTCGTGGATCCGGCAGCCGCAGAACGCAACGCTGGAACACGCCGGAGACAACGCGGTCTCCAGCGAATAGCGAGGCCGATGCTCGCGCTAGGCCTTTTTTCTTTAATAGCCGTTGTTTGTAATTACAAACCCGCGTAGCTGTTAAGAAGAAAATACAGAAGTCTTTCCTTCAGGAACACCTATAAACGCCTACAAAATTAGCTAGACTCATTTGGGCACTTTTCAGCTTGATTTGGCCGTGCTTCTGAAGCAGGGCCAAATCGCGTCCCATCATCGCGTTCCGTCAAAGACGCTCAACCTGTTCATGAAAGCAAATTTATTCTCCCGGATAGAAAAAAAAACTATTAAACGAGCATGGACAATAACCGTTGGAAAATTCGTTCCTTATACTAGTTACGACCATTAAAGCAAAGCAAACAAATATTTCTTGAACCTGATTTATTTAAACAGCAAAACTCGAATAACGTGAGAGAATTAAAATGGAAAGTCAATATTACTGGAATGCTTGCCTTGGTGAACCTTGATTCGTTGACAATGCATTCGCACAGCAAAACGTGGAGGGGTATCCTGTGGCGAAAAGCGCACGTCTCTGTGGTGCTGCACTATCTCCGAAGAGTATGCACGCCCGGTACCCCTGCCGAAGTCACGCAGGGGTCATTGCCAGTTCAGTCGATTGTCGAAGCACATCGCACGTATCGAGATCACACTGCCGGCCGAAATTCGTCGTCATTCACTCGCATTAGTGTGCAATAATCCCAAGCACCACGGTTAGTCGTGGCTAGAGGAGTCCTCACTTCGAGATGCTTGAAATCCGGACCACTGATCTTGCTTTACCACAGCTTCGAAGCTTCAAATGTTGCTGCTGATACTTCGCGGAGACATAAGATGCACCGTTTTTACAAAAGTTAGGCGTAACTTCAGCTAGGCAAAGCGCCGATGTTAAATGTGAACGAGCCACTCGGCCACGCTGCCACCGCCAAACTTTGACCGAAGACGAAAAGCAGGAGCGAACAAAGGAAGGGTAAGTAGGGAACCGGCCGATCACGAGAAGTTGTTTCGCGACCCCTCGCACCCCTCTCGATTCTTCGTATTGGGGTCTCCCCGTCCCGCGAGTGCTGTCGCGCCGCGACATGCCTTTCAGTGGTGACGATGCTTCCCCGAACTTCTTCCGAAGGGCCGGGCTAGAGGGAAGGCGCGCGTTTTCTTTCTTTCTGCATTTATTTTTTTAACACATCTATGTAATGCAACGAGTTCACTGACGCCGTTTCTTTTTTTTTTCACACAGCTAGCGGCAACTGGTTCGCTGTTTTTAAAATCTTATTTTAACTATTTAGGCTTGATTGGACACATGTTTCGCGTTGAAATAAACAAATTGCGTGCTTAAAAAAATATAACAACAGCACGCAGATTGAAACAATGGGGCTCTCTACACCCAGAAATACGTGTCAGAATGTGCACTGCAATTATTACACCACGTCTTCAAAAAGCATGTCTTGCTTGTCCTTTATGCGTCCGCTTTGCCTACGGGCTACCCTTATTGCCTCATTCTTTTATCAAAGATTGTCCACAGTACAATATATGCAATTGCAATTCCCTCAAAGAATTAAAGGAATTTGCGGAAGTTCTTTATGTATCCATTTCTTTGGTTATGGGGCTACGCTTAGATGTTGCAACATTACAGTGTTTTGTGCTAAGTTGCGTTGTTAATTGCAAATTTGTAGCGAAGGTTTTTTCAAACACGGCCGGAATGCTAATCGGCAGTAATGCCAACAAACGTTCATTACAACAGACGCTTGCGATGCAATTCAACGAGATGACCGTCACTCGCACCGCACCTTTGTTTCCTGCAGCGCACGCTATAAAGTGGGAATTCGCTGCACCGCCACAGGACCGAAAACACCAAGTTTCGGAGCATCTGCGTCGATCGCGGCGCTGGAGTACAACCAGTTCAACCCTTAAGCGGCGCGCGGCATTCCCGTGTCCAGCCAAGCAGCGGTACCACACTAACTATCCTGTTCGTGCTATCCCGTTTGCCCTGTCTGAAGCTCTGTCCTCAAAGGCATTGGCCCCGTGTTATTCGATGCTCTCCAGCAACCACCCCGCTCGTTCAGCGCGGCGTTTTCAAATGTTTTACATCGCTCTCTCGATGGAAAATGTGGTCCCCGCGTTGATGTTGTCCAGCTCTGCGTTTTCCAGTGTAATCCGTTCTTTCCGGCGTATTCCATCGCTCACCTAATGCTGGAAAGCGCGGGGTTTGCCCACAGGGTAAGCAAGAGATTTTGTAGCAATGCTGAACGGTCTGTCGTGTGACACTTTTGCAATGAATCTAAAATTCTCTTTCAGACTGTAAAATCTGCAGGGACTACAAAATGTTCGGTCGCATGGCAGATAAAAATAGTGATTACGGAATCCAGTCGTAGTGGCTGAAGGACAGTCTGTGGTGCAACAGAAATGTCTCATGCGACAGACATTTTGTAGTTCTACTACAAAGGTTTTTGTAGTGGGGCTACACAATGTCTGTCGCATGATAGATATGTGTGTTGTACTACATAAATTTCTGTCGTACGACAGACATTCTGTCGTCCTACTACAGAGATTCCGGTCTCACAACAGACCATCCTGCATTGCCAACAGAAATTCCTGTTGTGCGACAGAAATGCCTGTCGTACGACAGATTTTCTGTAGTTGTACTACAGAAATTCCTGTCGCACGACTGACCATCCTGTAGTCCCAATAGAAATCCCTGTCGTGCGACAGAAATGCCTGTCGTACGACAGATTTTCTGTAGTTGTACTACAGAAATTTCTGTCGCACGACAGATTATCCTGTAGTCCCAACAGAAATCCCTGTCGTGCGACAGAAATCCCTGTCGTGCGACAGAAATTTCTGTTGTGCGACAGAAATTCCTGTTGTGTTTTTCGACTGGGACTAACGACGCTTCCAGCACTCACCTAAAACCTTGGCGTTGCTCGTTGGAAGGGGCAACAGCTTTCAATCGAAGACGATGTGAATCGGCAAACACGATGTAGAAAAGGCACAGTGGCCTCCAACCGCGGGAGATGCAGGCAGGAGGACGATTCAAACGCTTCTTCGTCTGTCTCGCGGCACGCTCGTCTCGCCCTTACCTCGCACTCACGCGCCACTCCGATGATTGCCACAATGATGATAATGTTGGCGTAGGTTAAGATCATAATACGGGAGAAAATTTTAAGTCGCCGACTTCGACCGTGTTCAGCGGGATCCTTCGAGTAGACCACACTAGACAGTGCCAATCTATATTGTCGAGCAAACAGTTCACACCGAATTTCTTATCAGCCTTGTATAGCGTTGAACAAGTGAGCCCTGATTGAGTCGCGGCAGCGAGGACCATGTTTGCACCGGTTTGAAGTGTTTCTTCAATCTGGGCATCGCTTCCTCCAGAAGTTTAAAGGGTACTGTCGTCCGCGTACAACCTGTGTCGAAGGTAGAGTATTTGAGAAAGCTGCTGTGGGAGTTGGAGCAGGGCTATGTTAAAGAGCAAGGGTGACAAGATCGCTCCTTGAGGGGTTCCATGGATGACATTTATATTGGCGCGGAGGCGACATCTCCCAGGTGTAGCTCGGCGGTAAGGTTGGTCAAAAAGGAACGGGTGGGGTTATACGTCCATGTGGCATACTTTCAGTGCTTTAAGGTTGCTCCTGCGACCGTGTTCAGCGAGAGCCTTCGAATAGACCACACTAGACTGTGACAATCTATAATAGAGAGTTTTAGCAGTCCGTCCGTTTCATTCGATACGTTGTTACCGGGTTGACTGGGACCGGTCTGCGCCTGCGCGCGCGGATGGGCGAGGAGGAAGGGCGAGAAGGCGCGGACATGGCGAAGGCAGGCCCGCGGAACTAATCCCCCTACCGTGACGGAATGCCCATGTGCCCAGACGGGTCCCGGTCAACACGCTAGCTACGTACGCAACGGAACGGACAGACTGCTAAAACTCTATTGTCGATCAAGCAGTTCACACAGACTTGGTGATCAGCCTTGTGGCGTGGATTAGCGCTATGTTACCTCAAAATCGAAAGCATCGGCGTGACTTGACAAAATTCACGAGTACGTATTATTCATCGGGCACCCTCCGGTGGAGCAGGCTTTACTACTCTGGACACCGGGTAATTAGGGTTTGAAAGGGAAGGGGAAGACGCACACGCTGGACCGAGGTCTCACTTTCCGGGATCCCAGCTCTGTCTCTACGACTCCCCCAAGCCAGGAACCCCTACAGTCCGGTGACCAACTGAACAATGCTCGAGAGCTCACAATAACCTCTCTAAAAGAGACGAAATTACGTGGAGGAAGCTCCAAATGGGGGATTTCCGACCCCGCAACTGCTTACCAAATGTCATGCTGAGATGCATAGCACTCAAAGTGCTTTGTTTCAAAAGTGAGAGCGCTTGATCAGAGGAAAGGTTTTATTATATTGTCGCGTGGATATTTATCGAGCAGCGATCTCCTGCTTGCGGTATGCGTGATCGCCGTGCACCGTGCAGTGTTCAATCCCCAGCGAGTGTTACGTTCCCTCACTTTGCCAGCCAGATGTTTGAAGACGACGATGTAAATGTGTGGGTCCACCGCTGGCGGGCCAGACTGATTCAGCCATCTTCGCTGAGCCTCGCCGTGCTGCCTCTACTCTTCTGTGTAGTGCTACGCCTAATAAATATATACATCTCCATCCTGCTGTCTACACCTCCGTCTACTAAGACGCAACACTGGTGGAGGAGCCGGGTTTTCGGATGCCTGGATCCCTGTCCGGCGCCAGCCCAGAAAGGCCGTGTCTCAACAACACGCCGGTCCATCGGAGCAGTCGGCGCAAGCTCGGTCTCTCTCCTGAATTACCGGGCCTTTCCAACGTCCGCACCCGTAAGGCCCCGCAAGCTGCCATTATGGCCGCAGCACAGGTGGTAATTCAGCAGCCTCGCGAACCCAATAAATTCCACGGGGATGCCTTCGAGGACGTGGAAGACTGGGTTGTTCACTTCGAGCGTGTTGCCACTTTTTTAATCAGTGGGATGATGCACTCAAACTGCGGCAGGTATACTACTCGTTGGAAGACGGCGCTCGTATTTGGTACGAGAACCATGAGGCTACATTCACGACGTGGACCGACTTCCGCCAGGAGCTTCAGGAAGCCTTTGCCGACCCGGATCGTATTGAGCACGCGCTGCGGTTGCTGGAGTCAAGAATCCAGAAACCCAATGAAAGTGTCACCATGTTTGCCGAGGACATGGCACGCCTTTTTCGCCGCGCTGATCCTGCCATGTCGGACGCGAAGGAACTTCGCTACCTTATGCACGGCGTCAAGGAGCAGCTTTTTGCCGGCCTTGTCCGAAACCCGCCACGCACTGTGCAAGAGTTCATCAGGGAGGCCACGGCTATCGAGCGGGCTGTGCAGGAGCGAAGTCGTCAGTATTCTCGGAGGTCCGCCAACGCTCCCGTAACCACTTCTAGCCTGACGACCGACGACAGCTCTTTGCGGGAACTGATCAAGTCGATCTTGCGCGAAGAGCTAGGCAAGCTTGGAATTGCGACTCCACAGCCGACACCCTCCGTTGCCAGGATTGTGCGTGAGGAGCTGCGCCAAGCATTCTCGCCTCCCGACCCGCCCGTGCAAGAGAGCCCCGCAAGCTACGCAGCAGCCATGCGTCAGCAGCCACCAAACCTGCCGACTGTCCCTTTCCGTCAGCCACCCCCGCCTGTGCAGTCGTGGCCCACTTCGCAGGCGAAATTCCCACCGACCCGGGTTCGCAAAACGGATTTGTGGCGCACAGCTGACTGGCAACCCCTGTGCTATCACTGCGGTGAGCCTGGCCACGTCTACAGACGGTGCCCCTACCGCGAGATCGGACTACGTGGCTTCTCTCCGGCTGCGTCCTCCTCCGTCTTGGCCAGCGGCCGACCGAAATCGCCGACTACCTCTCCGCACGCAACACCACGTCGCCTAGTCGTCGATCCCGCTCACCTCTTTTCGGCACCGCACCTCCCCCGCCCGACCCGTCGCGCCCCTCGAAGACGACCCCGACCGTCCGGTTTTCCAGCCCCCGGCGGGGAAACCAGACCGAAAGCGACCTCGGGAGGCAAGGTTGCTGATTGCAGAAGCTCGGAAGACCTCCCACCGCCGCCGACGTCAACCAATGGTTTTGCCGCGACCACTCGACGAGAACAAAGCGCCCATAGAGTATTGCCGCTGTGTAAGCACACGACGACGACAACCCTTAACGCCGACGAAGGCGCTAGTGCTGAGCTCAGCGTTACCATCGACTGGCATGAGGTGACCGCTTTGCTGGACACCGGAGCAGACTATTCTATCGTGAGCCAGCAATTTGCCGAGCGGTTGCGCCAGGTAAAGACTCCGTGGGACGGGCCTCAGTTTCGGTCCGCCGGAGGCCACCTGATGACACCAGTCGGTAAATGCACTGCCAGGATTCGTCCATGGAGGCACTGACTTTGTTGGCACCTTTGTCATTCTACCTCGGTGCTGCAAAGACGTAATCTTCGGCATGGATTTCTTGCGGGAATACGACGCCGTTATAGACATAGGCGAGGGCAGGGTGAGCCTATCGGCGCACCTGCCTCCATTACAGCCTATCGAGAACCGACGTCTACCGCTGCGTGTCGCCGCTGACGACGTAAGTGTGCCGCCACGATCCTGCGCGTTTGTCGCAGTAGAGTGCGACGATCCTTGCACTGCCGATGGCGTTGCCGAGCTGCACACATCGCTCTTCCTCGACCACGGCTTTGCCATCGCGAGAGGCCTGCTGCACCTGTCCTGTGGCCACGGGAAACCTCCTGCTCACCAATTTCGCCAATGAACGCCAGCACATCCTGAAAGGGACTACTGTAGCCTTCTTCGAAGCTGTCGACGACACAGAGGGCTGTTTTGTACTTCAAACTAGTACCACCGCAACAGCCAGCACTAAACTCGCAATAGACGTCAGCACCAACCTGTCATCAGAAAAACGCCGAGCGCTCCTCGACCTACTCAAACAGTATGCGGACTGTTTTTACTCCACGTCAGGTGTCCGCCAGACGCATCTGACAAAGCACAGAATAATTACCGGAGAAACGACGAGGCCCATCCGTCAGAACCTGTACTGTGTGGCCCCCAAGGAGCGCGATGCAATACGGCGGCAAGTACAGCAAATGCTGGAAGACGACGTCATCGCACCGTCGAATAGTCCTTGGGCGTCGCCCGTAGTTTTAGTGAAAAAGAAAGATGGGACATTACGGTTTTGTGTGGACTACCTCAAACTCAACGAGGTCACCAAAAAAGATGTCTACCCGTGGCCTCGCATTGACGACTCCCTCGACAGACTACGACACGCCCGCTATTTTTTGTCTATGGACTTAAAAAGCGGGTATTGGCAGATACAGGTCGATGAACGGGACCGCGAGAAAACCGCTTTCGTGACGCCTGATGGTCTGTACGAGTTTAAAGTGTTGCCGTTCGGGTTGTGTTCCGCTCCAGCCACTTTTCAAAGACTGATGGACACCGTGCTGTCGGGCCTAAAGTGGCAAACTTGCTTGGTGTATCTGTATGACGTGATCGTGTTTTCCACCACGTTTGAAGAACACCTCGAACGCCTCACGTCCGTCCTCGAGGCAATACGATCCGCCGGACTTACGCTAAAGCCTGAGAAGTGTCATTTTGGGTACGAGGAACTACTGTTCCTCGGCCATATGTTAGCAGTGCCGGAGTTTGACCTGATCCTACTAAGACTGAAGCGGTATCCCAGTTCCCCGTGCCAACCAACAAAAAAGCCGTGAGGCGCTTTTTGGGGCTATGCTCCGAAGATTTATACAGAACTTCGCCCGCATTGCAGCTCCGCTGACCAACCTTACACGGGATGATGTCGCGTTCCTTTGGAATGACGAGCAACAGGGGGCGTTCGACGAGCTGCGCCAGCGGTTGCAAACACCTCCTGTCTTGGCCCATTTCGACGAAAACGCCATCACCATGCTCCATACCGACGCCAGTAACGTTGGACTCGGAGCGGTTCTTTTGCAGTTGCAAGACGGCCTCGAAAGGGTGATAGCGTACGCCAGCCGAACGTTGTCCTCTTCGGAAGCCAACTACTCGGCCACCGAAAAGGATTGCCTCGCCGTCGTTTGGGCAGTACTTAAATTTCGACCCTACCTGTATGGCCGTCCATTTACAGTGGTCAGTGACCATCACTCACTCTGTTGGTTGATGAGCCTAAAAGACCCGTCTGGTCGATTAGCTCGGTGGAGCCTTCGGCTTCAAGAATTCGACGTCAAAGTCATTTACAACTCCGGCCAAGAGCATGCCGACGCCGATTGCCTCTCGCGAGCACCAGCTTTCCCTGCGTCGGCGAATGACTATGCCTATGACGACGCTTTTCTTGGAGTGCTGGACACATCCTCCGTGTCAGAGCAGCAACGGGGGGACTCCGAGCTACGGCCGCTGGTTGATTTCTTGGAGAGACGTTCACCCACTGTCCCGCGGGTGTTTTCAAGAGCGCTGTCATCCTTCAGTCTCCGCGGTGGTGCCCTGTATAAAGCGAACTTCTCTCCGCGTAGCCGAAGCTACCTGCTTGTTGTACCTGCAGTACTTCGTAACGAGGTTCTGCAGGCTTGCCACGATGAGCCGACGGCGGGTCACCTCGGCTTCACCCGTACCCTGACTAGGATCCAGCAGTCATACTACTGGCCAAAACTTTCTGCAGCCGTGCGGCATTACGTGCGCACGTGCCGTGAATGTCAACGACGGAAAGCGCCACCACTCCGGCCAGCGGGCCTCCTGCACCATGTCCAAATCCCCGAGAAGCCGTTTGAACAGGTCGGGATGGACCTGTTGGGACCATTTCCGACGTCGTCCGCGGGAAACAAGTGGATTGCACTCGGTATGCCGAAACAAAAGCCCTCCAAAGAGGAACTGCATTCGAGGTTGCCAAGTTTTTCATTGACAACATTGTTCTCCGGCATGGTGCCCCGGCCATTGTTATTACGGACAGAGGCAAAGCGTTTACTGCTGGGCTTGTCGACGCAGTGATGCAACTCAGCGGTACAGCACATCGGACCTCAACAGCGTACCACCCGCAGACAAACGGGTTGACTGAACCGCTCAACAAAACAATAGCGGATATGCTGAGTATGTACACCGACGCCGAGCACAAGACCTGGGACGCCGTATTGCCATACGTGACATTCGCTTACAATACGGCTCAACAAGACACGACCCGGATGACGCCGTTCTTCCTCCTTTAAGGCCGTCCCGTGACCACTATGTTGGACGCAATGCTGCCTCACGACACCAGCAACGACAACATGCAGCTAAATGAGTTTACGGAACGAGCGGAAGAGGCGCGTCAACTGGCGCGCTTACGACCAAGGCAGCAACAGCGCTACGACACGCACCGTTACAACCTCCGTCACAGGACTGTCGTTTTCAAACCCGGCGAACGAGTCTGGGTATGGGCTCCTGTTCGACGTCGAGGACTCTCTGAAAAGCTCCTCAAACGCTACTTTGGTCCTTATAGAGTGTTGCGCCAACTTAGCGACGTGACCTACGAGGTTGTGGACGACGGAATCGTTTCTCAACGCCGGCGTAACCGCCGCCCTGACGTCGTTCATGTCGTGCGTATGAAGCCCTACCTGACACGTTGAGGGACAATGCCTCGAGCGCATTCATTTTTTTCCAGAGCTTTGCACGCATCGGGACGATGCTCTCTCGACGGGGGGGAGGAGGGGGGAAATGTCACGTGGATATTTATCAAGCAGCGATCCCCTGCTTGCGGTATGCGTGATCGCCGTGCAGTGTTAGTGTTCAATCCCCAGCGAGTGTTACGTTCCCTCTCCTTGCCAGCCAGGTGTTCGAAGACGACGACGCAAGTGTGTGGGTCCACCGCTCGCGGGCAGAACGATTCAGCCATCTTCGCTGAGACTCGCCGTGCTGCCTGTACTCTTCGGTGTAGCGCTACGCCTAATAAATAGGTACATCGCCATCCTCCTGTCTACACCTCCGTCTACTAAGACGCAACAATATGTGGGTAATACTAGGCTCCATCTAATCTCACGGCAGCCGTGAGAATTACCTCCGGAAAATTCTCACGGCAGTTTCCATAAAAGCTGGCTGGCCTAGAATTCGCTGAATAATATAACGTCCCAACGTAACCTAACATAATAGAACCTCACCGAACCTACCGTAACCTAACCAAACACGTCATAACCTACCCAAATTCAGCCAAACCGCAACAATTCTTACCTAACCCAGCCCAGCCCAACACAAAACAAAACGTATATTAAACGTAATTCAACGCATTCTAGAACTCCTGTGCGTCTATCTCTTGATATTGTAAAAACCAGAGCAAAGAAAGCATTAACAAAGTCACGATGACCGAAAAATTCCGAAAGTTACAAAAAAACCGCAATGTCTGATTCGAACCTGCTCGTTTAAAACCAAGTACTATACCACGGCGCTACAGGGACAGCTGCAAACACGGCTTTGTAGGGAATATTTATCGCGTAGAATCTCCGCCTAGCGTGCTTAGCCAATGAGAGGCGCCTGCCGTGAGAAATTTCTGACGATAATTTTTTGCCGGGATAATAGACACTACGTTATTGTTTCCTCTGTGCTGGTATAAAACTGTGCCGTTGAGGCGCATAGCACTCCGATTCCGGAAGCGTACCATACATCTGCGCTGGATTAGCAACTACTTGAGCAACGTGAACAGAACAGTAGGCTGCCCACTCCTGTTTCAGCAGCAGTGAGTGTGCAACTGCTTCGAGAAAATGCTCTGTAAGGCGTACACTCTTAATAAAAAAAGGTCGTAAAAAGGTAGTAACGGCCGTATTTACTAACTCCTTACGAACCTTACTACCCCGCGGTTTTGTACGTAGGCTCTGGCACTAACAACTGCATGGTTAGTAAATTAACTGAGTGTAGGAAGTGGTAGCACTAGATTAAGGTGGTGCTTATGACTAGGTTGTGCATGGCCAGTTAGTAAACGCATGTAGCTCAGAAAAGTGCTATCGCTGGGACTTTACTAGTGGGGGTAGTGGTGCTTACTGCGTGCTTCGGTTAGTAATTTTGACAAGCGCTACATTTACTACCTCCAGTTACTAAGTACCTAGTGTATACTTGGACAAGTAACTTGTTAGTATTCCATTAGTGAATGCTCCGACCTTTTTTTTAAGAGTGTAAGGTAAAGCAAACCGACAAGCAAGACGCGGGGAAACCACGGTATTCAGCTAAATGCAGGTAGATACAATTTGCCCAAAAAGGCAAATCGTAAACTTTGCGCACGTGGAAATAATTTCAGCAAAAAACTGCAAAGCTCGCTAAAGCAAGATAAGTAATCGACAGCTACACCCAGACAAAGTATATATTACTGGCGAAATACAGAATCTTGCAAATACTGGAAAAGGCGGTCGGTAAACAACGCGGTCCCACTTATGCGCTTGAATTAGGTGTTTAAATACGCCGTGTAGGAACTTACAAATACAACGCATGCACAACAAAAAATACCGCAGTTAGAAATCCGTATAACCCTCCATAAATCACGCATAAATAGCCCTGAATCCTCATGCTTGACCCGCACGATCTTCATTTTTTCTAAGAAAGTTATCTGAACCTGGACCGGTATTTTGCCGTGCCCGTAAAAGCATGCACGAACGTCAAGGAGCCAGCGATGCTACACTAACGACGCTTCCAGCACTCACCTAAAACCTTGGCGTTGCTCGTTGGAAGGCCGGCAACAGCTTTGGATCGAAGATGATGGGAATCGGCAAACACCCTGTAGAAAAGGCACAGTGGCCGCCAACCGCGAGCGAGATGCAGGCAGGAGGACGATTCAAACGCTTCCTCGTCTGTCACGCGGCACGCTCGTCTCGCCCTTACCTCGCACTCACGCGCCACTCCGATGATTGCCACAATGATGATAATGATGGCGTAGGTTAAGATCATAATACGGGAGAAAAATTTAAGTCGCCGACTTCGACCGTGTTCAGCGGGATCCTTCGAGTAGACCACACTAGACAGTGCCAATCTATATTGTCGAGCAAACAGTTCACACCGATTTTCTTATCAGCCTTGTATAGCGTTGAACAAGTGAGCCCTGATTGAGTCGCGGCAGCGAGGACCATGTTTGCACCGGTTTGAAGTGTTTCTTCAATCTGGGCATCGCTTCCTCCAGAAGTTTAAAGGGTAATGTCGTCCGCGTTCAACCTGTGTCGAAGGTATGGTATTTGAGAAGGGTGGGAGTTGGAGCAGGGCTATGTTGAACAGCAATGGTGACAAGACCGCTCCTTGAGGGGTTCCATGGATGCCATTTATATTGGTGCGGAGGCGACATCTCCCAGGTGTAGCTCGGCGGTACGGTTGGTTAAAAAGGAACGGGTGTGATTATACGTCCATGTGGCCTACTTTCAGTGCTTTAAGGTTTCTCCTGTGACCGTGTTCAGCGAGAGCCTTCGAATAGACCACGCTAGACTGTGGCAATCTATAATAGAGAGTTTTAGCAGTCCGTCCGTTTCATTCGATACGTTGTTACCGGGTTAACTGGGACCGGTCTGCGCCAGCGCGCGGATGGGCGAGGAGGAAGGGCGAGGAGGCGCGGACATGGCGAAGGCAGACCCGCGGAACTAATCCCCCTACCATGACGAATGCCCAAAGTGCCCAGACGGGTCCCGGTCAACACGCTAGCTACGCACGCAACGGAACGGACATTGTCGAGCTAGCAGTTCAGAGACTTGGTGATCAGCCTAGTGGCGTGGATTAGCGCTATGTTACCTCAAAATCGAAAGCATCGGTGTCACTTGACAAAATTCACGAGTACGTATTATTCATCGGGCACCCTCTGGTGGAGCAGGCCTTACTACTCTGGACACCGGGTAATTAGGGTTTGGAAGGGAAGGGGAAGACGCACACGCTGGACCGAGAGAGAGAGAGAAAACTTTAATGAATACTGAAGAGGTTAGCCCCACAAACGGCGGGGCTTGCTACTTCAGATGGGGGTGAACATAGCGAGGTGAAAAAAAAAACAGAAGAGGGGAAGAAGTGCGCACCAACAATGAATAAGAGGGAGAAGAAAATAAAATTAGTTCGGAACGTAGAAAAAAAAATTACAGCACTAGGAGAAAAAATCTGAGGAGGTATCACTTTCCGGGATCCCAGCTCTGTCTCTACGACTCTCCCAAGCCAGGAACCCCTACAGTCCGGTGACCAACTGAACAATGCTCGAGAGCTCACAATAACCTCTCTAAAAGAGACGAAATTACGTGGAGGAAGCTCCAAATGGGGGATTTCCGACCCCGCAACTGCTTACCAAATGTCATGCCGAGGTGCATAGCACTCAAAGTTTTTGTTTCAAAAATGAGAGCGCTTGATCACAGGAAAGGTTTTATTATATTACTTCGTCTTGGTCATTTACATTTATATTTTCTGTTCGTTGGGACGCACGACGGTTCCTAGAAAAATAGGCATCTTTTTCTGACACTTGGTACCCAGCTGTGTAACACAATTCAGGGCGAATGCATACGAACACAAAAACAGAACACGGACAGCGCTTGTCCCGGGTTCTGTCTTAGTCTTCGTCTGCCTTTGCGCAATAATGTGTTCCACAGAAGATTACTGGTTTCCCACCTATCAAGAGCCAATTAGGGGGACTGTTTGTTTCGTTTGCTAATATCTTCTGATGTTTGTTTTTGCTGCCTCCTTTATAAAATGATCTGCATCAACGCTAGTATAACCAGTAAACGTCTTAACTTGCCCCACATCTCAATTTTCCGCTGGAGATACAAGGCATTTCACTCCTTGTTCCGGCGTACTCGGCAATTATCGGTGGGCGTTTAAAATTCATACAGTGTGAGTACCAAGAGTAAAGAGTTCGTCATCGCTAAGGGATGGAAGAGGAGGAAGATCATGGATGCTACTATGATGACGTTTCTCAACACCATCATCATCGTAACTAGAGACCGGATTTTAGGCAAATGCCTGCTAGAGGTTAAAGGAGGGCTTTCCTGTTTCTTACAGTGCCTGCAAACGCTTATTCTGTCGTTTGTGCCTAAATGCCTGTAAGGTCCACTTATAAGATTAGCAGCCGGGCGCCCGGGCTGCGCGTGAGAAACCCTCCGCTCTGTCTAGCGACGTAGCACTGCCGACACTGCGCTGCAACTGCCGCTAATTCGTCGCGGCGCGCACGGGAGACGGATTGTCTGGCCCACCGCATTCCTCAAGGATAATCCCCCATTGAGAAAGCAGACACCGCCGCCGGATTCCAGGAACGCCTGCCCGACCCGCGGAGGTGGTGGGATTACCGGCGTGTCTCTATTGTTGTCGCGCCCTGGTCAGCATGACGCACGGTCGCCGTCTTTCGCTTTCACACCGCGAGGTCCCTCGAACCTGCTCGTCTGCGGGCGTGCCGTTGACCCGAAGGTGGCGGCGCCTCAATGAATATTCCGTGACGTGCTGAGTGACAGCTGTCTACGTGAATTTAGGCACTCCCTTGCGCGTGTACGAACGCTACAGGGGCGTTCCCGAGAGAGGGTGATCTCGAGGTTATATAAGGCCGAACTTGGCCGTTGGAAAGGGTTCTTGTCTGAGCGCTGAGCTGGCAGTTCCCGGCGAGACAAGGAGTCTCGACCGTTAACGCTAGGTTGGGATTTGTGAGCCCCCTAGTCGAGGTTAAGATCGCGTCGGAAGTTTAGGGTGCAGCGCCACACCGGGCAACTAGACGGATCTTGCGGCGAGACAGGTCTCGGCCGTTTTTCTGAGCGGTTTGTGTACGTTCCGAGAATAGGAAGAGTTAGACGAAGTTGAGGAGCTCGAGTGATTTGTGCACACTCGGAGCTAGCGTCTAGCTGCAGTTGGAAGTTTTTCTTTTTATTTCTCATGTCCCAGTTTTCATATTGTAAATAGCTGTACATAAACTTCCGTTTCACTTAATCGACTTCAACGCCTCGAGTTCGTCAATTCGACCGCCATCTCCAAGAACTTCAACACCATCGCCCAGCCAGCCTCCTGCCAAATCAACCGGAGCCCGGGCGATTGGGTTCCTGATCGACACCTGACTTTGGGGAAACGATCCTTACTATGCCTTTAGATGACTATTTTCAACATCGGCGGCCATATGAACACCCCTTTAACACCAAGATTGGCTTTCCAGTGCAGTTTGAGATCGTTATATATGTTACCGAGCAGCATGGACTGTTTTGAACTCTATTTCAACCCAGTCCTCTGGTTCAACCAAATAACGCAAACAGGCCCTAGCAGCCGTGAAATGGGAGGCGCCAGCCAGCCTCCGCCACGGAGCTGACATGGCGCGAGCGGTTGGCGAACGTGAAACAGTGAAAACGCGCAGGGTCTCAGGGGATAAGAGGGTAAGAGCAAAAGTAGAAAGGACCTGACTGACATGGAAGTTCAAAGTAGCTACACATCGCCCACCATTGGCGACAGCGATCGCGCGAAATAGTGCCCTCCCAAAACCGCTAAGGCTAGCAGCAATACTCCGCCACCACCAGCTTTGTTGTCTATAGAACATATTCTCTGTTGGGATTTTTTGTAGCGTGAGCTACACTGGCCGAGGTTGAGCAATTTCGCGTGGCTCCTGGAGAGCCGGGCTGCGCATGCGCGAGGAGCAGTGACGTCTCACTGTGACGTCTCAGTGACGTCTCAGTGGCGCACGGCTGGCGCGCCGGAGCCGCCGCCGCCGCGACTAGATTGGACTGGATTGGATTGAAATGGATTGGATTGGATTAGAGTGAATTGGATTGGGTTAAATTGTATTGGATTGGATTAGATTTGATTGGATTATATTGGATTGGATTGGATTGGAAATCGTGGTAGCAGCAGTAGTCATGATAATCAGTGAATCCTAGACAACCAGCAAACCTAAGAATAACCAGCTGAATCTTAGCTCACGCTACGTATATCCTGGAATAGCCGAGCTGAGCCACTGCTATTTTTTTCGACGAGAAGCGTGTTGTGTAAAGTACACTTGGTGGCACCCGCCGCGGTGGCTCAGTGGCTAAGGCGGTGCGCGGCTGAGCACGAGGTCGCGGGTTCGATTCCCGGCCGCGGCGGCCGCTTTTCTGATGGAGGCGAAAAGCAAAAACGCCCGTTTGTCGGTATTTCGGCCCATGTTAAAGATCCCGCGGTGGTTGAAATTACTCCAAAGCCCTAGACTACGTCACGCTCATAACCTGTGTACCTTCGGCGCGTTAACCCCCAAAATCAATGAAATCAAAAACTTGGTGGCGGGAATGCTTGAAAGGGAAGCACGGGAACAGCAGTGAAGCGGTAGGGCTACGTGCGACGAGGGAAGTGTGAGAAGATGGAGAATGAGGTATGCCATGCAGGTGTGGCAAAGAGACTATCGTATTTTCAACGTCACATGCAGCGAACCAATGAGATTCGCGCCCGGGTTCACCCGCAGTTATATCACCTTCTCCGGCACGTTTTGAAACCTGAATTCGGTAGTTTTATACTGGTATTGCTTTAAAGCAAGCCCATACTACTCGTTCAGCTAAAGTTTGAACACCGCCCACGGGTAATCAGTTATATTCTTGTGTTTTGCTTAAATGGGCTTTCCTTAAACTTAAACTGTGTTTTTCTTAAACTTTCTAAGCTAAAGCTTGAACATCTGCCACTTATCATCTGTTAAATGCTTGTGTTTTGCTTACATGTGTTTTTTTCACACCGGAAAACTGGGTGTCGGAACGAAATAAAAACCGGAAACGAAAAACAAAAAAAAAAAGATATTTTTGGCTGGAACGAAAACGAAAACGTAACAATATTAATTATTTCGTTCCGGAGCGAAACCGAAAAAATTTCGTTTCGGTTTTCGGTTTGAGTGGCAATCTCGGGTATTTCCGTAATCATTTCAATTTCCATTCAGCGAGGTGGAAAATTGCGTTGATTCTCTGGCATAACATCGTCTTTCGTCTTTCTGGCGCCCACTCTCCTTCGGAAGGCTTCCTGCCTGCTCCCGCACTCTCTCCGTTTGTTCCGATAGGCGCAGTGCTGAGCTCCACGCGTGATTGCTGCGGTCATCTGGCTGCGCAGCAGACGTCATGCATGGCCTTATTTATTTATTTATTTGGTTAGTTTAATCAAATACCTACATTAGCCCTATTGTTTAGGAGGTGTGATACATGTATAATATACACTAATATTCTAAAACAAGACATAAAAACAATGAGGAAAAATACAACCTTTGGTGTGAACATCACCACTACCAGCGCGAACAGCAGATTACAGCCGCACTCAATGCAAACAGCTACAACTCATGTTGCACTTGTACGCAAGTGCTGCGAGAGTGCAGCGGAAAACATTTCATAAGCAGCGGAAGCAACAGTTTCGAGCAGGGCAGTATATTATCTCTAAGGTTTTTCGAAAAATGCGCTTCTAATGCGGATGTGTGCCATTAATATTGACCAATTTTCGTGCTCTTATGCCTTAGTCTGGATATATATCGGGTTGGGGGAGGGGTACTGAAGGTACTGATGTTAATCCATTGCTACCTATTCTCGTACAATTTCTTTTAAGATTAAAAACAGGAGTTTTACAGTGTTTCATGAGACAGACCATTTTAAACTTTTAGCAATAACATCAGAAGTGTATGAGTTCCTCAGAAAATGTATTTTTAATGACATATTACGCATGACTTCACCTTTTTTAACGATATTCCAAAGTGTCTAAGCGAAGCGTATACATGGTCAGATGTATTTCTCGAGTCGGCAAACAAAAGCTCCCGAAGCTCCGATTGCCTTTGGAGCGCGAAGCGTTCCATAACGCGAGACGTTGGAAAACCAACGCCCCGTTGTGTGTGCTATTAGCGCGCGATCACTACCAAGGTGGCCCACCATTCGAGACAAGATTTGGACTTCAAACTTATGCGACTAATCACTTGGATATGCGTCTTTAGTAGATCACCAGTAAGAAGCAACAGTAGTTGATTACCAATAGTATAATAATAGGGACCATTTTCAAGGCCATTAGAGTAAAATAAAAGTGTGTCTTTAGGTCTTTCTTAGGGATGACCGCTGTCAGAACTCAAGAGAATTAAAATTGTCTCGTAAATTTCAACTAAAGAGGGGTAGAAGGCTCTAAGCAGAGAGTGCTACGTTTACAGTCGCCTACATGCTTCTCTGCTAAGAATTGCGGGTGGAAGAGGAAAAGGCTTAAGAAAGAGCTCGTCAGAGGAAGAAAAAAATGGCCGTGGACTTGGCACGATATGACGAACTTAACCCATTTGTGTTGGTAGGCTTGGGCTACATAATTTACGATTTCGAAAGTAGGCCAATAGCAGTCAAATAAGAGAACGACCTCTTTAGAGCTTGGCGCTGCTTCGAGGGACAAGTCCATGGTCTTAATATAATGTTGTGAGTTATTGGCCCCTGTTCTAGGCATTCGATGTCTTCAAGACAGTGCTATCTCGGTGCCATATCGGCCGCACTAAACAAAAGGGTTCAACTGTTTCAACGCAAAAACAATTATCGCAGTACAGGTGCGGTGTCGCTCCACGGCGAAATAGGTAACTGTTTGTGTATGCGCAGTGCAGTCGTAGACGATGATATAACGTTTATTCTGCGCCCCCTCTGAGTCGTCTGCCGAAAACTACGTTGGTAATCCAACTTGTTTGTTTGGTTGGTTTACAATTTTGAGTTCGCTAAAAATTGTTTTCATTATTTTACTGTCTCTAACATTTCTTGAATTGCGTTATCACACTATGTTTTCTTGTGCTTTATTGTGTAAAATCAACCTGTAATTATGTTTATACATTCTCACCTACGTCGCAGGGTGTTACGATTGTGTCACAATTTGCAGTCTCAGGCTGTTAAATGTACTTTGTTGAGCTTGTTCTGTGTACAATCTCAGATACGGGGCCTCGACAGGCGTCTCGGACGCCTATAGCCCCGTTCACTTCGACAGAAGATGAAAATTGGAATGTACCGCGTGATGTACGCGTATCATGCCAAAAATATACAAAAATAAACAAACAAACACACTTTGCACAGTGGAATGGGTCATGACTTTTCAGCACTTCTTCCGTTTTATTTTTTCGGAATAAACAAACATGCCTAGCTGTAGTGGAGCTGAGTGAGTTACCAAATGCTAATGCTCCTCCAAATAAAATAAAGTTTAGTTCTCTCTTAATGGACAAAAACAGCACGCAGCCTTGTTTTCGTTCCCCAGCAGCCAGGCGTATATGGGTATTGCGAAATAAAGTGCCGGTCCAGCGTTCCCACCTTCCGGCGTGCTGAGAAAGCACTATGTGCGCGTATATCTTCTCGCGCAACGACGGACCGGTGTTTGTACGCGGCATTCATAAATCCCGACGCTCGCCAACGCACTTGCACTGTTTGTGTGGGGCAGCGTCTCGTACTCTCTGCGTGTTTCCGCTGTCCGCGTACTGGAGAACGACGGGAGAGGGAGGGAGAGAGTGACAAAAACAAAAGGTGGAAATGGACGCGACCAAAATCGATACTGAAAGCCTCGCCCGGGCAGCAGCGACTCTCAGGAAGCAACAGGTACGAAAACAATCAGCCGGGGCAACGGCGATGAGCTGGAAAGGGCCGAGGCTGTGCTGCCCGAGTCGATACGCTGGCCTGCGCCCCGCACTGCGTGCCCGGCTCCTTCTTCCGTTCCACCTCGACGAACATCGCCTAGAGAGCGAGAAGGCCTGGCTGCTTTCATCTTTCTAAATGTGGCACTGGTCACGTTGCATTAAGGCAGCTTCCGCGATTCGAATCAGTTGCTGTATCTCACAGTTGCTACGGCGACCAATCAAAAGTAGTTATTTGACTACTACCGCACCGCTTATCAAAGGGCTTTTTTTTATCAAGTTGGTGTTTCCTGGACCCCGGTAACACCACCCAGGTTAGGAGGCCGCAGGTTAGGCGTTCACCTGTCTAAACCAGGCCATCCAATCGGCTATATACACTTAATTTCTATTTTCGCATAAAGATGTTTTCTAGATGTTTTAAAGATGTTTTCAACACGAAAGTGTTTTATTCAGGTGTACACAAACATTTGAGTGACGTAATATCCGTCACGGAAGTGACGCCAGTACAGCTGTACAGCAGTACAGCTGAGAAAGCTGTATATATTTCCATTGTAGCCGTTTGGCTGCATTTAGGTGGATGTCAAACTTTTCTTTACAGAAACTTATTCAACCTTGGGAATTTCCCCTAAATCTGGTCGATTAACAGCGAAGCAAGCGGCCTGTAAAGGGTGCACCTCTGCACACAGGGTCTTCTTGCGGGGAAGCAACTCTTGGTACCACAGAATACGTTCTAGTCAGGGTTTTCGTTTTCGGGTTTTACATTTTAACACGAAAGTGTTTTATGCCGTGATACCCCAAGATTTCGCTGACGTCATATCCGTCACGGAAATGACGCTAGTACACCTTTGCCGAAGGGACCCGCCAGCACAACGTCGCTCACGAAGCACACCACCCACAAGACAGCCGCCGACCCGCAAATCATGCTCAGCTGCAAATTTCACTGCACATTTCACTTTCGTGTTTTACCGATTCCTATGACCGACGAATCAACCACAACGAATCAACCACAGCGAGACGGGAGGCGGAAGGGCGTGAAAAGGGGCGGGGGAGAAAAGACAGGCAGTTACAGGGAAGGGGTGGCAGACGACTATCGTCTTTCGACGACATTTTCGGCGAAGTGAGCAGGCGCGCGGCCAATTCATTACTTTTTTTACTAATACTTATTCCCTATCGGTTATCCGCTCCAAACAACTATTGCTTGTATTCACTGGCGAGGCGCGCATGCAGGCAACCGTGTGAGTGCGCCGTCACTCGTTACGTCGGGCTCCCCGGGATGGCGCCACTTGTCCGTGCTAAGCGCATGACTGTGCTGCACTCTGCCTCACCGAACGCAAAGTATTGGCTCGAGTCCAATGTGGGTGCGATTAATAACATTAATAACATCTCTGTTGACCCTACCGTTGAGAACCGGGTTGAAACGAAGAAGACGACGCACGCCAGTGTTTTTTTTTCTTCGGCGTGCGGGCGCAGTGGCCCAAGCCGCGCCATGTCCGTGGCGCATCGGCCATGTCTGTGGCCGTTTCCAGTGTTTCCAAGCGAAGAAATTGACAGTTAAACTTTTCAACGAATACCACCTATAACTGTGACTACCCTGCAGACGTCCGTTCCCTGCTCTTCTCCTATCAAGATTCCGCTCCGCTGCAGACTAATTAACGCTTCCTTCAACGGTAAGACGCAGTGTGCAAGAAAGTGGAGAGAGAGAGAGAGAGAGAGAGAGAGGAGAGAGAGAGGAGAGAGAGCGAGAGAGAAGAGAGAGAGAGAGGAGATGGAGAGAGAGAGAGGAGAGAGAGAGAGAGAGAGAGAGAGAGAGAGATTAAATATTTTATTTATCGAGCAGAGGCTGATGAATGGGCCTCGCCCCGTGGAAGGAGTCCCTAGTCCGGGACGCCTTGACTTCGGCTAGCTGTCTTTGCTCGGGTCACCAGTTTGAGCTGAGCATCCGGTCCTGGGATGGCCAGGGAAGCCCTCCACTGCTCGTAGGTGGGGTTGGGAAGTGGAGTGCGGAGTACGTTGGCACTCCCATAGTATTCCAGGCTGGGGACAGTGAGCACAGAGGGAAAGGTTGTGGGGTGGGGAAAATGAGGTGTAGGCGGGTGGGAAAGCGATGTTTCCGCCATTTCAGGCCGGCTGAAGTTTGAAGCTTGAAGTTTGAGTTTATTTCGCTTGGTATACAATATATTTTCTTGTCTTCCCGCGGAAGCAATCGAAGGAGCTTGTATGCGGACGGGGCAGCCCAGTTGATCAAACAGACATCAATCACCCAATCACCTTACGACAGTATGCAGAAAGCAGTTGATGGTGCAATTGAATAACAAAACTGTGCATGGGCTATGCAAACAAGAGTAAGACCTGTAAAGAGAAGCGAAAATCACGAAGCATAATGCAGAAGTGGATAAGCGTAATAACATGATTTTCAACCGAAAAGAGACCACACCCAAAAAGAACAGACAATGCAGTACACAACCGTTGAAATAACATCAGACTGACAATACACGCTACTCTTTTTCAATAAACATTCTCTCTCTCTCTCTCTCTCTCTCTCTTGATTGCACCCAATCATTTACACGTTTTCTTTTTGTTTACTAACTGAAGCTACTGTAGAATCTCTAGGAAATTTATTAAAGTAAGAAGGTGCATAGAAGGCTCGTGTTATTTTACCATACCCTGTGTAACTCAGCTCTGATAAGCGGTTCTCTGTGACGGAGTTCACGAGTTTTTTGTTGTTGTTGTTGTTGTTCTTTATTTCGTATTCATCTGAGAAAAAAAAAGTTTTTGTGAGCAATGTAGCCACCAGACGTTTTTGCACTGTCATCATAGAGGGACTACTCACTATATCTCCAATAGATGCCGTTCTGCACGTGGAGCCACAACAACATTTCTGGCTATTTTACGAATAATATTATTTGAAATAATTAATCTCTCCTTTGAAATCCATCTATAAATCCCTATCCTGTACCTCAATATCGATTCACCTGCTGTGATTTGTACAGTATCTTTCGCAGACGGACGTCACCATTCTTAATTTATAAATAACACCACAAACTGCTCTCAGTTTTCGCGCAACGTGCTCAATATGGTGGATAAACTAAAAGTTATCATCGAGAAAAAGACCTAAATATTTCACTTTTGTGAGGTAATTGAGGTATTCGCCTGTACAATTGTTGCAAGGGTATCCGTGAAGAAAAGTTCAAACGAAGAACCAAATTTTCTGTATCGGCTGTGAAAACAATTAGTGAATTGGGTTTTCTTACTTGAACACCCCGGCGATACATAACGCTGTCAGGGCGAAGATCTTGTTTTCTTGCAATACCTAATCTCACAAGCAACAGAATGCATTTCTCCCACGGGGGCAGTTCAGATACATCGTTCCCCACATTTCACTGTAACTGCACAGATTATTATAAGCTTTCCTGGAAAAAAGAAAGTCGAATTGTGGAATGGATGCAGCGTGCATGATACCTTTCCCGGAGCTGAAGTATTGAGAACGAATGTTAAGCTTTACATACACACGAGCGATGTGTCCATAAGTAGTCAGGGTTTGCCTCGACCAAAATCGCCTACTTCCTTCCGATATGAGTCTCGTTTAGTGCCAGTTTCCAGTTAACTGTGTTCGGGTGACGTAAATGCAATTCATTTTAGTCGTGTGACGTGGTCTTGGCTCAATATAAATATTGTTACATGGACGGGGGCGCGCGAGTGCAGCTTTCCGTCGTGTCGAGGTAGCGTGGTTGTCCAGCGACTTGCAGGAGAGTTGCCTCCGTTCCGACGACGATGAATCAAGAGTCGAACCTAAATTGCTTGGTGTAAGGCAAGTAGAGAACAGCGACGATACAAGTAGCAGCACATTGGCATGCTTACAACATGACAACTCGAACGAGCAGAGAAATGTTCTCCATCGTGCCCCAAGATGCGCTCCTGGCTCGCTCAAGGGCGAGCACAAGTACGCAGAATGTCCAACCGTCAATAGGCGTTCAGCGTGTTACGTGCGACACTAAAAAAAGTACAAAGTGACAAAACACCTTCCACGCGTGTGATGATTTCCTCAAAAGCCGGTGCACGCTGTGCGGACAGGGGGGAGAAAAAAGGAGTTTAACGGACGGCCGTCGTTTGTAGAAGGCTTGCTCGAACTCTTTGCTGGAGCCCATTCGTACCGGCTCCTGCAACGGCAAGCGCCGTGACTGACAGGCCCCGGGCTGCCTCGTTGCAGCCAGGCTCCGACTTGTTGAAGCCAGCTCCTGCTGAGCTGGCTTCACCGCTGAACACGTAGCTTCCCCACAACGCAAAGAAAAAAAACTTTGGCCGGCGTATCTCACGCCCACAGACAACGTCGAAGTACCTCGTGCCGATTCGTTACAATGTTTGTTACTACTACTACTACATGTGCTACATCACTGGCCAATCTCGCCTATTTTTGTTTATTTCTGGCCCAATATAGTACTTTTGCATACTGTTACTGGAAACGGCCAGATATGGTTTGGGTGGGCCCTCTTTTTACAAACATGGAAACAGGCATCCAAGCCCGCCTAATTGTGATTCTAAGAGGTGATTTTAAGGCGAAAGCCTTCGATCTGTATGTTTCATAGAACGCGCTGTGAGGTAAAGAAAAGCGACGGTACAAAAAATGGGAGCGCGTGCCGGGAAAGGGAAACACCAGCGCCAAAGCAGGGTATGCTACTGCCGCACACGCAATACGAGCCGCTTTGAGAAGTGATGGCACCGACGACGGCGAACGGGGGCTCCCGGCGATGGCGAGCGAGCGGAACGAGCTTCGGAGCGTGCAGTCCAAAGTTTTGATGATTGATTGATTTTGATTGATTTGATTGATTGATTGATTGATTGATTGATTGATTGATTGATTGATTGATTGATTGATTGATTGATTGATTGATTGATTGATTGATTGATTGATTGATTGATTGGGGCGTTTAACGCGCCGACCCAACGCAGGCGATGAGGCGCGCCGTAGTGGAGTCCTCCGGATTAATTTTGACCACCTGGGGATCTTGAACGTGCGCCGAAATCTCGTACACACGGGCCTTTTTGCTGTTCGCCTCCATCAGAAAAGCGGCCGCCACGGCCGGGAATCGAACCCGCGACCTCGTGCTCAGCAGCGCAACGCCACTGAGCCACTGCGGCGGGTTGCTGTCCAAGGTGCTGGCTAGACAAGTGGTGATGTGCGCGTTCGCAATGTTCGACAGCAAGTTCTACAGGAGACCAACAGAAAGCACAACTAGAGTTTCACCCTCACATTCTTAGAGTTCTAATAGTACCCCGTAATTTAAAGCGAAGCTCTCTATGCATCACTGATGGCGACGCGGCCTCAAAATGCGCTGCAGGAAAGCCAACTTTCTCTGACAACGATGATCATGATGATCATGGGAAGTGGAAGACCAAAATCCAAATCGTGACGCCCAAGACGCACTGCAGGAAAGCCAACTTTCTCTGACGATGATGATGGTGATGATCGCGGGGAGTAAAGACCAAAATCCAAATCGTGACGCCCAAGACGCACTGCAGGAAAGCCAACTTACACAATGGTTTTCACGAAGGCACATCAAGTGCCTCAATAAATGAACGCTTCTCGTGACCGTGGAACCAAACCTGGGTCCCTACTGGCGTTACGAAGCCGATGTCTTCCCTGCTGCGCCATTCTTACACGGTCGCAGAAGTTTGAATTTGGGCTTTCACTTTGACTCAGGTTGCACGGGAGAAATCTTGGCGTTTTAACAATCTTTATCTAAAGAAATTGGTTTGGTTTTTTTTTATGCTATGTTCAGACTACCGACGAAAAAAGCCATATCGTGATCTATGGACGTAAAAAAACGGCGTTTCACGCAGTTCGGTTGGCTGAGACGTGAAATGATGTCATTCTTTACAGTTATTACGACAGTTGCGGCAACAGTAGCTTTTTTTTTAAACAAAAACAGGTTTATTTGCATTAAAATATACAGCGTCAGGGAAAGACACATTTCTATACATGCTACTACATTTTGTTACATTGTTGGCGACACATTCCAGACTGGCGTGTTTTCCCTGTTTTTAAAAGGGGGACTGACACAAAATTTTGAAGGCGAGATAACTTGGAGATAGATTGGTGGGAACACATTACATCATCTGCAAAATATCAGCGGCGAATACAGCCTAGAACATATTTAAAATCAAAATTTTTAAAATGTGCGAAAAAGCAACCGAGCAGCCAGCAGAGGACCAAAGCGCAATCGACATCGCGAGGATATTGTGTAAATAAACAACATCTAAACACGTCACGAGTTTGTTTGCCCGCTTCCGCACTGCCCGGGGTTTTTCGCCGGCTCGCCCGGGTCGCCGCTCCCGGGGGGGCCGGAGGGCGGGCTTCTGCTCTCGAGAACGAACGACCCCATCGTTGGCGGCGGAGGCGCCGTGATTTCGTCGCTCATCGGGCAGCTGGCCGCGCCCAAAATTCTACAGCGATTCCAGGCACCCTGTTTCTATTACTGTTCATTACGAAAAGCCCACTCAGCTAGCCGCACGGTCGCTGTGCAGACGGCGGCCACGGCCGCGAAGTGGCCCAGGCCGGCGCAGGTAGCTCGAGTGATAGCGTGTTACCGCTGCACGAAATCGTCCCCAAGTCCCGACCATGGTGGCTTACATGAGAAAGGAGTTAATGATGCGATGGCGGGTTGCATTAAAAATTGTCATCTGTGCACCGCTCATGAGAGCGGCACTCGAATATCCGCCGCAGTGCTTGCCGAACACATCTGTAGGCGGACCTGTAGGCCGGCCGGCCGGCTGCTCCCAGCGCGCGTCTTGCCACCCACCGTCTCGAGCGTCGCGCGTCGTTCTTTAGCCGCGGTAGCATTTGCACTCGCAGCGCCTGCGTCACATCCACGGTCGCTTTTTAATTAAGCGCCTCACGGGGCATTCGCAGAAACTGCCGTCGATGCGGATTCGACAGTGCTACGGCGGCTCTGCTCTGATATCCCTCCGACGGTCACGTGGTCAGCTTTGTTCACACAAAATCCACAAAATCCATCGTTTCGCGGCTCTCGCTGAAAAACTGCGACTGGCCGCATTGAAAAATGCCTCTAATTAAACAACCGTCGCACGCTGAAGGCAATAAGGTTTCAAGGTTCCGTTGCAACCTGGCCGGTTGCTGACTTCATAGCCACTTAAAGCGTTCCAGCTCCTTTGTTTTAAAGGCTACCGTCTTACGGCAGCAGCACGCAAGGGCCTGGCCCGCAGTTCCGTGACTGAGTCGGGTGCCCCGAGCGCACTGACGGCCCGCTCCATCTTGTGGACGAAATGCCTCCACGCTGGCTTCGGGGTGGGGGTACACTTCACCGCATCCACTCGCGAACGCCATAGCGAGTGCAAGCCCAGTGTAATGGTGCATTCGCACAGCTCCGAGTGCTCTGTCGGAACGTCTAGGTAGCGGAGACCCGCCCAGTCAATGTCCCAGTGGACGCCCACAAAACAATGCATCTCATCTTTGAAATAACGCGCGGTGTTGCATTCTAGGAACACGTGCTCCATCGGTAAGACAACGGGCTCTCAATCCGTTTTAGATGCGAAGCATCTTATGGTCGGGGCTATGCTGCGGCGTCCCCCCCCCCCCCCCCTCGAATTCCCTCGAATTCAATGTGAGAGCGATTAATAACATCTCTGTTGACGCCACCGTTAAGAATCGGATTGGAACGGAGCAGATGACGCCCGCCGGTGTTTTTTTTTTTTTTTCTCGGCGTGCGGGCGCAGTGGCCAAGCCGCGCCGTGTCCTTGGCGCATCGGCCATGTCTGTGGCCGTTTCCAGTGTTGCCAGGCGAAGAATTGACCGCTAAACTTTTCAACGAATAGCACCTATAAAAAGTCTACCATCCCTTCCTAAAGAAAGTTGAGAGAAGTGCGAAAGCGACAATTTTTTGCCCACGCATTTATGAGCAATCTCAATGTAAACCGATACGTGATTTGTGAGATATATACTATTGTACTCCTGCTTCATGATCGATGCATGTATTGTCTAAACCAGAACCGTTTCTTGTTTTTCGCGATTTTCAACTGACCGTTTTAATACAGTGGAAGCTCGCTTTCACGCTTGCAGAGTCGCCTCATTGTTTGTCGTGTAATTTGTATCGGGATAGCTTTCGTTAACAGAAGAGTTAGATCCGTTTTCTGTAATCATACTCCTTTCGTAGATGGCCATGCTTCTCCGCAGAACATGCAGTGTGGGGAAGCCTGCTTACAAAAGAGCAAGCTTATAACGATGCCTTGGAAGTCGGCTTCACCTCTTAACACGAATGCATTGCTGGGTAGACATTCCTTTCAAGAGCAATTTAAGATGTCATATCAAAATACGAAGGCCCTAAGACCACTTTGTATTTTTTATCTTATGAGAGCTTTTCGCTCGGCCAATCAGTCAGTCCATGGCGAAATGCATTAGATTTCTGACAGGATGCCATCGGTCCCACTAATTAAAGAAATTCCCCTTGGTATATTCTGAGTCCTTCCTCCACTAGTCGAGCCTCCAGTAGAGGAGATCCTTGAAATCCATTTGCCTATACATAAGTATTTGAGTATTTGATTTTTATTTCTTGGCAAAACCAAGGGGAGGCTAAAGGCGAACGTGGCCTGACAGAGGCCTTAGCCACCCGATTTACAGCGCACATAATAACACGTCTGTTCATAAATTTAAGCATAATAGCATGATCGTAATGGAGAAATAGCACAAAGCAAAGTGATTACTACATTTCCTGTGTATTATACAAAGCATAGGTCTAAAATTCACAGAAGCATCACAGTGTACACATAAACGCAGTAATTCGTATGCCTTAACTTTCATCAGTTACACTACTATGTCACAATTACGTATTAATGTATTTTTGTTTGTAATTGTTTTTAGTTTCTACCTTTAAGGGAACATGTAGACATATACTCGCTGAAGCATTGCTGAAGCATTGCTGAATCCTCCCCTGAGCCGAGTGGAGTGGAAGAAAGACTCAGAATATGGCCCTTGGTGTCCTTCCACTCTGTAAAGAAGGATGACCAACGAAGCTGTGGTGCCTACCCGGGCGCAGTCTAAGGAGAGCACAAAACAATACACGCTTGTTTGCAATTTGCGATTGAGCATTCTCCTTGGTTAGTTACATGAATGAAACTTGGGAGGACAGGAGTTTTGTTCCAGCGGACAAACACGGGCTGTCCGTTTCCCTCCCGTAGATGTCCATGCATTGACGGCAGACGGGAATTCCCCAACATTTACAACTTCACCGAGAAGTATGTTTTTTGAAACAAAAATGAAATTTCGTGTAACGGTCATATAATGGATTTTGGGAGAATTTTAATGAAACGGGAGTTGTAGCCGTTTTCTATAATTATGCTCCCTCCGCAGACGGACGATGTTTCACCGTACAAGTGACAATGTGGAAAAGCCAGCTTACAACTAAAGGCAATAAAGTCGTCTTCACCTGTAAGCACAACTTTGTTGCTGAGAAGACATCTCTTCAGGGGCAACATAAGCCGGGTTATATCAAAACATGGAGGCATGTTTTTTTTATGATTTTTAGGGGCGAAGCATCTTAAGGCCGAGGCTTGTCCGGCGTCCCGCGTCCGTGCTCACGGCACAGCACCGTGTAAATCGAAACTGTGAACAAAAGGTTCACAAAAGGTTGGAGAGGGAGTGCTTCTGGAGAGCCGTGCTGCGCATGCAGGTCCATTGAATTAGATTGGATTGGATTAGATTGAATTGGATTTGGATTGGATTGGAAATCATTTTAGCAGCAGTAAGCACTCTCACGGGTGATTTACGGTAAGAACGATCCCCAGTTTTCGCTCACTCATCATGATTCACCTCATGGAGATGTGTAAATTTTATTTCCTTTACGCTCAAGGTGTGGCGCAGTTTTACGATAGCAGGGTTTTGAGTGGGCGTCGCAATGTCGCGCTACGCCCGCGTGGTATTTTTGTCTACATTGCTCTGTAGTCGGAGACAGTCTGCTGGATCCTAGACAACAGGTTCGCAGTAAAAATGAGTTTGACAAGTGGAGGGGGAGAAGGAAGAAGTGCCTTGACAGCAGTTCGCACAGGGCACCGAATGAGGTAAGGCCGGCCATGGTTGGCAGTGATGTAAGGAGTGCACCCAAAATGAAAGTTAGTATGTTGACTGAGGCTGCCGCTAACCCCAAAACACACCCTTTTTGGTTAGAAATTTGTTACCATCCGCCTTACTAGAAGGTGCAGTGATACTGTACAGCGACCGCCCATCGCATGTGGCTTGCTTCTGATTAGACCTGTACCTGCCGTATTTTTGTTACGGTTGATATATTCGAACCTCGCTATACCGAACACTGATACAGCGAATCATCAGATATAGCGAACTAAATACGAAGTTTGTTTGGTCACACTTCATTTCAATGACACCCATTCTTTTTATAACGAAACCGAAACCTGGACAGCCGCGCGATATCGGCTATAACAAAGAAAATATTTGGTTTCCGCGAGGCTCAAAACTCGACAGCTAGCATATTAAAAACAAATTTAAAAAAAGGTGGGACAGAACAACCATTTTTAGTAACTTGAAAAACTGCGCAAGTAGAAGTGGACACTGTGAAAAACTTCATTCCGCTCAGACTGTGAAAAGCCACCATTCGAAGGCCACAACCTTCTTCAAGTAAATAAGAACGCAGGCCTGTTTTGCCGAACGAACTTAGTTCTGTTGCAATTTTACGATCTCACGTTCCAGTCTGTTTAGTTTGAAATGCCAGAAGGAGATAGATAAGGATTACCTCGTTTATAATGGGTTCAAAGCCTAGAACAATGCATTTTTTATCTAGGATTGTTGCGCGAGCCAGATTGCCGATTTATTCGAACCGATTTTCACCTCTACAGTTAAACAAATATCGGATATAACGAACTAATTTACTACCCAATACTACTTCGATATAATGAGGTTCAACTGAATCGTTTCGTAAAACATCAGGTGTGACTTCACAAACAGGGTCACGTAAGTGGCAGTGTTGCTTATGCCAGCTCGCCAGTGTCGCGTCCGACAGGCCCAACACACTCCACAGTTTTGCAAGGCACCATCAGCCGGTGTAGTGTCACATGCAGTGTTCACATGTTCACGTGTCCATTCTTAACTTTCATTGCTTACGCCACCATTCCCACTGCTATAAAAAAAAATGCACCAAATTTTAAGCGCAAATAGCCCATTCTGCAAGCTTGTAAGCCGTTTAATTTGCATTTGATTATGTCAGTCTTAGCCAATTGCAACAAGTTGCCCACAATGCGTCATAAGCTGAGTGTGATGAAATAGCAGATGTGCCATATTCCTATTCTGTTCTCATTATATAACTCACTTGAGTGAAGTTCCCACTCACAGTGGTGTCAGAGTTATTTTGGCAAGGCAACCTTTTGAAAGAACCAAACTTGAATTTTGTCTCCGTGGCCCCTTTAATACCAATGTCAACACAAAGGCCATTGCATGCATAAAAGAAAATAGAGCTTTTTTAACAGCCATTAAGCAGATCAATTTTGCTGGCCACTGCATTTGTGTAGCTGGTCACACCCCAGGTGCGCGAATATAAGGTTCTTGACATCCTTTACCATTAGTCCTAATGTAGTGCTTCAAAGTTGCTGCAACACTTTGTCAGACTGTGAGGCACCATGAGTGGCAAGACTTAATTTACCTTGGGTGATTTTTCGCAGAGCACACACACTAAAAAAAGTTCTTATTAAATAGGTAGCCATGAGCTACTTTGCAAGCATCATTTAAATTTTTGTAATGTAGTCTGCAATGTGCTGCAAAAAACCTTTAAGCATAATTACCCCGCTACCAATAGTGCCTGTACTGTAAGCCAGGCTATAAGGTATACAAGTATAGCATGTTATAATACTATACCTTGTTATTAACCACTTTTGCAATCAGTCAGAGCAAGGTAAAATTGTTACAACTTCACATGAAGCAACTATAGGCAATTAACATGCTCCAGCACATATATCAATTTAAAGGGACAGCAGCTTACTACAAAGTTTGGAAAAGAATACTGCCCTCCAAGATACGGCATAGCATGCTTCAAGCAACCTGGACGCATAGCAAAATGAAGAAAAAGGCCCACACGGAGGTTGATTTGTCTGGCATTTTTATTCAACACACTATTAATAGCTTCTAAGCAGCTTTTTAACATCGCTATACGGCAAACAAAACCATATTCACAAGGTAGCACTGCCGCCACCGCTCCAGCTACAACGCCTCCTCCACAACCTTTTCAACACACACCCTTTTTTTTTTTCACCTCCTCTTTCAGATTAACTTAATTCTCCACTGTTCCCTTTCAAGTTGTGTGGAGGAGGACATTGGGACAAGGAACTTTCATTCCTGAGTTCATAGCGACAATCCCCCGTTACCACAGGTCAGAAAAGGCATGAGCTCATCAAACAATGCATAAGTGAGCCCAGAACTACTGCTCATTCGTGGTCACTAGTGGGCGGCTTGTTCTGCAGGCCGTACGCATTCAACAGCGACTCCGGACTTGGATCACGGCCCAAGAACCGACGGAACACTTCGCTGCCACTGCAGGTGCCGCCCAGCTCCAGGAAGGTCTCCCGGAACCTTCAAAAATTGAGAGCAGCTCAAGTCTCATGCACAGAGAAGGTGAACCGTATAATGTCGTTGTTTTTTGCATTGGACTCAATCTAAATAAAATTGAGCCTGGTTCGTGAGACTCCACAACTGCCTCTCGTGTTTAATGCATTACTCGCGGCACTCCGCAGGGCTTGGTGCTAGGTCCAATATTGTTACAAGGGTTCAGAGTTCAAGAAAGACATCGAACAACCGTTGCAGTACGTGTGAGCACAACGGTAGCTCATTCTTCCGAATTGCAGTTACAAGGACAACAGTCACATTTATTCTAACCGGCCTCAGATGTAGGCACACAATATTAGCACAGCTGCTACAACTGCAATGATAAATCAATATTTACAAGTGTGTCTAACAACATGTGCTGCTTGTTTTGTAGTGCTCTGTCTTGAAAGCGGTGTCCAAGGCAGAGAGCTTTGTAACAGCTTAGTCATACACAACCTTTAGAGATGAAAGATCCAGAATAAAATTGTGCATGGTGCTATTACGGAGAATAAAAGAAATGCCACAGTGGAACTCCCCAGCACAGACATAAAGCTGCACCCTTCCAGTTCACAAATAAAGCTTACACCCAGCAGTTCAAGAACAAAGTGCCCCCTCTGAAATGCCAGGCTTTATCACACAGGTGGGGCGTACACACCTTGTAGCATCCCTGCCCACTAAAGTCAATGTCAGCCGAAAACACTGCCACTGTTTTCACATGACAAGTATAGCCACACAACCTGCCTAAGACACTGACAACATAGCATTTGCTCACATGACTGGGCAGCACATCTAACAAAACAGAAGTTCTGCAGGTAGATTACGTCTTACACCAAGTATGTTACCATTGTATGTTACCAAGTTACCAAGTATGTTACCAAGTAAGCACACACCATCTCCTGGCAATAAAATGGCTAAATTTGCTGACTTTGTAGGCACACACGACCTCCGTGACACCAATGGCAAGTATGCGCAAGCAGCCAAAAACCATATCAGCAACAAATAAAACCCTTCAGACCTACTCCTAACGCCAGTACATTAAGTAATTACCGGTTGAGCTAAACTATTTCCAAGTAAGAGGCAAGTTGCCGATTCCCTAAGGAGTGTTTATCGCCCTAAAAAAAGCCCTAAGCAACACACCTTTGCCAATACCCAAAGTAAAACAAATGTGCGACACGGGCACTCTGGAGCAAGGCTGGGACAACGCTGCTTTCTACTTCACTATCCACTCAGCAGCGACAGCTGAGCCATTTGCTTTGCGAGAGCCGTGATGTTGTTCCCCGCAGGCATACAGTCTATTAATAAGTGATGGCCACTCACCGTTTCCCTACAGAACTGAGCTCCGTTGAAGAAGATCCGGCACTCTGGAAGGCCTCCAGTATGTCGGCAGCGATCATCTGCGTGGTCAAAACGGAGCCCGTGAAGTACACTCCCCAAAAGCAGGGCAGCAGGGCAACCTACATAATTTAGAGCAGTGGTCTTCACATGCGGTTGCCCACTCCACCCTTACCTTCCAACCCCCTTCCACCGCTGGTGTGCCTGACTGGCAAGTCCTCTTCAGCTGAGGACCAACTGGCCCTGACATGCTGAGCCACCGACCTAAGCAACGCTTATTTGTGTCCTGAACAACCTTTTGGCACCACTACTTCCCATTCTATTCTCTGCCCTCTCCCTTCTCTCTCCAGCTCCTGCACTCTTCCCCTCTCTCCCCGTCCTCCTTTTGAACCCTACCCTATTTTCCTTCACCCTTCCTCCTTTCCCCTACGCTCTCCCGTGCTCTTGCTCCACCACTCCTCACCTTTCGCCCTCTCTCTCTATCCAAACCTCCCTCTTCCCCTTCTCCTCTCTTCATAGTCAGCTCCCTCCCCACCCGGTCACCAGTTGGTCGTATGACGTACCAGTGACCCACACTAGTAATTTAAAATGAGGATTATAGGTTACTGGTTAAAACCCACCCTTGGTGCACGTGACACACCAGTGACCTGTGTATTGCCACGAAATTACTATTATTAGTGCCAAACACACCGAGCACTTTAATCTTCAAAACAGCTTTTGCCAAACACGAGGAAGAAGCTCACGCAGATGAGTAAAACAAAAGATGAAATAGAAAAAGTTGCTTAGACGGTGGGACTAGCGGCGGCAGCTGAATTGTGGGCACAAGTTCGCCCTTTAAATAAATAGTGTTTCTTTACCTACTACAAGCCTCAGCGCTTTTCAGCCGTTACAATATGCCTGTTTATAATAATGCACGAGTACTTGGCATCAGCCCCCTCCCACACAATATTCCTGGCCACGGAATATCAATCTCTCTCTCTCTCTCTCTCTCTCTCTCTCTCCTCTCTCTCTCTCTCTCTCTCCTCTCTCTATCATATACTATATATATATATCTATATATATTAATATATATTATATTATCTATATATCTATATATATATATATATACTAATTTTATATTATCTATAACTATATATCTATTATATCTATATAGTAAGTAATGAGGGGCTTGTTGAGGAAAATACAGAAACATAGGTCGGCAGTCTACAACGCCAAAGGAGGCATAGGGTGTGGTTATGCTCTATTTTTACTATGGTTAATGAAGTGAAGTTTTTTTTTTTTTAAAATAAGAAAGAAAGAAAGAAAGAAAAAAAACAACGCGCCAGAGTGGGGATTAAACGGCGTGGGTTCGGTCCCCACTCTGGCGCCTGTTTTTCTTCTCTTCTTTCTTTCTTATATTACAAAAAAAAAACTTACTTCATTCCATAGTAGAAAATAGAGCTACCACACCCTATCTCCTTCTGGCTTGTACTGCCGACCTCGTTTCTCTCTCTCTCTCTCTCTCTCTCTCTCTCTCTCTCTCTCTCTCTCTCTCTCTCTCTCTCTCTTCTCTCTCTCCTCTCTCTCTCTCTCTCCTCACTCTCTCTCCTCACTCACTCACTCACTCCTCCCTCCCTCCCTCCCTCCCTCCCTCCCTCCCTCCCTCCCTCCTCCCTCACTCACTCACTCACTCACTCAATGGTGACCCACCGATTCCCAGAGAGTCAGTGTCCAATTAGTGAGCATGCTCACTGGCTGATTCAGGTGCAGACAGATAGACAGACCAAAACTATCACATTCAGATGGGCCAATAAAGACCATCATCTTCAAAGAAAAAAAAAGGGCCCTGTACCCGAGCCCAGAGGGGACAGAACCGGGACGCTGGGCTGGTGAGGAAGCTCTCCAGGGAGCAGAGGCGGCCCTCGTGTTGCGGATGCGTGTCCATCGGCACGAACTTCTGCCACAGGGATCCACTCAGTTCTCGCCAGAAGTCCCGCCTGCGTCCGCCAACCAAAGACAGCTCAGCTTAGCGGGTTCATGGAGTTGGCCCAAGTAAACAGAGATCGTACGTTTTATATGCCGCAAGCACAACTTGGGTACTCGTGAAACAGCTGATGTCTGCAGGTGCATCCCCTGTTTTCACTAACCGAAAGAACAGAATGAAATGACACTGGGATTTTCCTTTTTCCTTCACTGGTTACACCAGTGCAGCCAGTATAGCACACCATGCACTGGCCTTGCCACACAGAGCTTACACTCCAGAGAGCCAGAGTAGGCTAAAAAAAAAAAAAAAAAACAAGAACATAGGCCTAGACTACCTCACGCCAGTAAAAAGTAAGGATGGAAAAATCATGTCACCTAAAGATGTAGTTCCAGCAATGCAGAGCCGAATCGTGGAAAACATGAAGTATTACCATAAATCCGAGGACACCTAAGCACTTCTCATCAGCTGTGAATGAGAAACCATTAAAGGAGCCATGAAGAGAAAACAAAAGTTTGTTTTTTTCGAAACATTAGGTGTTTCATAGTACCCCAAGCGCTTTCCCGGAAGCAAATGATGCTTTATTCACTGAGAAATAAGGCAATTTAAGCCAAAATTTTAAATCTCCCGCTAAAATTGCACATTTCGTCACGTGAACAATGGCGTCATACGAGCCAGTCCATGAAACAGATACTTAGTATGTCGACTCCATATAGCACCCACACGCGGGAGTCGACCGAGACGGCGGCCATTTTAAAAATACTAGTAAAACCTAGTGCACCCGCAGCCCTAGTCATGGAATCGCCTGATCCGGAGAACAAAACTCTCGCCAAGGAGCTCGGGCTTGCATTTAACAACCTCACACCACTTGAACGCTCAATGCTTCTAAGCGCACGAGCGGCAAGAGTTGTGGGATACGCGGTGGACGGGAAAGCGACCATTCCGCAATAGCCACAACAGACGAACGCCCAGCCGTCGGCACCGCTGCCTCGTCAGCCCCGTCGCGATGGACGAATACAGACTGGTCAGCCGTCGGCACCGCTGCCTCGTCAGCCCCGTCGCGATGGACGAATACAGACTGGTACGTATGTGCCGTATTTTCAATTTCAGTAGCAGTATCGCTTATGCCAGTTGGCCGGTGTCGTGTATGGAAAGCCGTTCGCTCGAGCTCTCTGCTCCGACCAGAAAGATTCGAGCGTCAATGCGCGGTGTGTACGGGAATTTTTTTCCCCAAGGTCAGAGAACTTTACGGCGATTTGACGAAGTCGGCGACGAGCGCCAGCATGTCCGGGTCCCTGCCGTAATCCCTTCCTCCGAAATGAAGCGAGCACACTCGTACTTCCTTTAGCTCTCTTTCTCCTCCGTTTGCAAAGTTCACAAAACGTAGCCACTTGCTTCGCCGAGGTTCGTCGTTGGGCAGCACATGAAAGGAGATCTCACCGGCGGGAATGTCGCACTCCCTCGACGATTTTTGCCCGTACTACATGGGCATTTCAAAACACAGCAACGAAATTTCATTGTAAAGTACTCGAACAAACTGAAGTTTTCAGTGGTTGTAAACTGTAAACGAGCTCGTAACGACAGCAGCAAGCCAACACGACCTCCATACTGAAACCTGTGCGACGAGTGGCACTATCTCGTTGCTGCTCTGTGTTCCTTACTCCCCTTGTTTCTATTTTTACCTTTGCTGGTTGGCGATATGACGGCCAACCTCCTGTGAAGGGATTACGATACCAAGCAAGGTCGCGGCTGTGCGTGCTGGGACGGTTCGTTGGCCCCGAACAGCCTTGTACCCGAAAAATTCGTCTGCGCGACGGTGGCGACGGCGAGATGTCGAGTTCGGCTGGCGGTAGTTTCGTACGCATTGGCATACAGTGTACGCTTGCATGTTCGTTCGGAACTTCAACCGTTTACTCCACCGTTCTTTGTCATAAAAAGAATGTGCAGTATGTTTCACGGGCATTTAGCTCGCTATGCAAGCTGTAAGCCCTGCCTAACATGCATCTGCTTTTGCCAGCCTCCGCCAATCGCAGAGCATTCTCGAGTGACATCATAGGTTCTGTTGCGGAAAATGAGCTGATGGGTCGCATGGTCATTTCCTTTTTTCCTAATTATGTAGCTTATTTGAGCGAAGTTTGCGTTATAAGTGGTGTCGTTATGGTTCTAACGAGGCAATCTTTCGAATGAACCAAACTTGTGTTTTCTCTTCATGGCTCCTTTAAGGGAGTACTGACACCAAATTTTAGCTTTTTTCGTTTTTATGCTGTAAACAATACCTCTTCACCCACAAATAATGAAAACTGAGCAAAAACTAATCAGCAGTCAGCACAGGAATACGAAGTTATAATGCATTTCTTTCAACCAGTTTTGGTTTCAGTCTCCAGCAGCACAGATGACAGTTCTGGGCAATGCTGGAAGGTATTACGTCACACTGTTCTGGCCACAAATCTACCAGTTGTGATTTTAATCGAAAACCCGTGCCATCGCACGTGTTTTCCGCATTGCCTGTGGTCCTGAGAAAGTCGTGTCATGGGGTTCTACTGTATATTATGTTTTAGGATTCTAAATTTCGTGTCAGTACTCCTATAGTGTTCAATTGAACCCCCCTAAATGCTCCTCCCAGTTTTGCAATGCAAGTAATTGTGGCTGCTGCGCCTCCAGGTGAGGACAGTGGGAATCTGCTGGATATGACATGTCACTGGCACTGAACACGGCACTCACAGCCACAGCGGCACTACCAACTGTCCATGTGGCTCTGCGCAGGCCCAGGCATTGCTTATCAGCACGTTCCATTACTTGTGTTTTTATTATTTTAAAGCTCGTACTTAGAAACGCTTCACAGTAGCATGGAAGCCGTTTCTCACTCTTTGATGCCAATGTTAATTCAACACCGAGGCTTGATTTTTTTTTTTTGTTCGACAGGCCATTTAAAGTTTTCGCAGTATGTCTTCTTTCTTTTCAAGCCACAATCACAACAAGCAAGAGAAGGCTACGACTATGGTTGGCAGAAGCTCACCGCGTATGGAGGTCCAGGTCAAGCTTGGAGTAGTACAGCTCCCAGCACAGGTCCCACGCTGCCATGTGTCTGTCAGCTGCGGGGTTTAAAACAACAGAAGAGGTTTAGGACAAGAAACGACAAAATCTGCATCCTCGTTATGTGCGTATCAGACAGGCCATCTGTTCGAGGAAAATTCTATTTGTGCATGCCAACTACAGCCAGCTGAGAAAGGGCCGGCCGAAAGAGCAAGATGCAAAGGGGACGACCGTATAGTAACAACTAAGAGTGAGTGTTACGGCCGAATTTTGAAATCCTCTCCCTCATTCTTCTTCAATCCATCTCCCAATGAACGACATGTTTTTCCATTAGCTGCTAAGCTGCTCCCCAAACTCTCCCGCACGCACACATGCTGTCAGGTTCTAACACTTAGTCACTCATCCAACTCGGACACAACAGTGACATCAGACCCACTCACTCCTTGATTTCACTCACTCAACCCTAACCTCCACCACTCCCCACTCCTCCCTCTCTTCACTCAGTCCTGATGATGATGATGGTGATGACGATTGTGCCATCGTGTAACACCTTCTTTTGGCACTCACTGCTTCTGCTGTTGTCAGCACCGCACCACTACCACTCCCACAATGTGCACAAAAAACGATAAGCCACAGACAAACACACATGTGGCAGACACTTGCAGAGGGGACCAACAAACTGTAGAAGCACCGTAGAAGCCAGAATATAGGTTGATCCAGAATATAGGTTGAACCCCTACCTTGCAGCCAAGAAATGGGTAAAAAAAATTAGGTAACAAAGTCGTTTAATTGGGGCTATAAGCACTTGTTCCGTCTCAGGTACTCGTTAAAGCTGTGTGAAATCTTGTCGGACAGCTGCTTCTGTCTGGCTGTCTCACACACAGCAAGTCGTCCTCAGTGCTATCTGGGGAATTGCTTATGCAGCACTTCTTAAACCCTCAAAAGACCATGTCATCAGAAGCTGAGTGCCAAAAATGAGACCCCAATGTGCCAATTGTCATGTGAGCCGGCCTGTGCAGGTGGCGTTGGCCATCCATTTGCAGAGAGGTCGCATGATGCTCGCGGACAAAGGTCTCCATTTTGTCCTTCAGTTTCAGGGGCAGAGCGTGGTGCCCACGAAATGAGGTAATCCAAGCACTGCATGCCAGGAGCTGCCCCTTCAGCTTACGCCAGCAGCACTCTTTTCGGCGACACCGAACTGGCGCTAGGCGGAAATGTTGCCATTGGCTTTCGCATACTATTATATAACATTTCTTTTCTGAATTGGCACCAAGTGCGTGAATTTATCTTGAGAAAGAAGAAACTAGCACCCACATGTCCACTGACAGTGAGAGACGCAACAAAAAAAGATGGTGGCGCATCCGATTGATGGCAGTGGCAATAGTGCCTTTGCGATTTGGATGGGCCAAATGTGCTGCCTGGTTGCCAGATGTCAACTAACATTACGCCAGTGACCAGTTAATAGGTCGAAAGATGAATTTACGGCAAATTTCTTGGCAAACCATCTTGACCTATATTTCGACTTACATGGCAGACCTCACTACACATAGGTCGGCAGGCTCACCCGATAAGCCAGGAGGGTGAGTGGGCATATTGCGAAAACCTTGGCTCACTGCGATTCATGGAACAAACAAGGTACATGAAAGTGTACAGAAAATCTGTGGTACAGAAATTTGGAGCACAAGCCAGGGAGCGCATGCCAGGAAAGGGAAACAGCACATCTGGAGTGTTCTGAGAAAGAGCGTCGGACTGTAGAGTGTTCTGGACTCGCATGTTATATGTCGCCGCGTCGGCTCAGTGCTTCATTTCACAACGCTTGGGTGACGACGGGCCAGGCCCTAGTCGCGGGATGGGAAGACCGAAAAAGTATACCATGGTGAAACAGGCTGGAGCAGCTTGAAATGGTGCTCATTGTAACTGGTGTCAGGGGGAAGGGGTTGACTGAAGCTGAGGCAGCGGCCCGATGAGAGCAGCATGAAAGTTCAACAGAAAGGTCGCAACAGCAGACCCAACAGAAGGGCCAACAAGGCTTTTCCTTCACATTCTTAGCAACTTCCAAGCATCCCCCATAATTTTTTTCAGGAGATCGGCGTGAAGCTGGTTCACCCCTGACCTGCGTGCAGTGCCTGGTGCAGGTCGGCAGGCAGGGGCTTGGAGGCGAGCCGGGGGGCCAGGGTGGGTCCGAGCAGCAGCCACTGGAAGAGGACGCTGCACACCTCCACGCGGTCCCACTCGAGGCCCCGTGTGCCCGACAGCAGGGCGTGCGTCGACCGGTTTAGGCAGTGCTCCAGCACCTGGGCCAAGCGCCCCACCAGGGCGCCCAGCTCCGTGTAGGACAGGCCGGGCACGGGTGGCGGCGGCACGCTCAGCATCATGCTCGCCACGGGGACGCTGCCCAGCAGGGCACTGCGACCTGAGCGGAGTGCCACAAGGTTCAACCCTAGCGCCACTGTTGTTCCTTTCCCTGATGGCACAGTGTTCCCCGACTGCTCTGGAGTACCGCAAGGTTCACCCCTTGCACCAATGTTGTTTGTTGCCCCAACTATACGAATGAAGTTCACTGACTTCCCTGGGGGGTACCGAAAGGTTTACCCGTCGCACCAATGTTGTTTGTCTCCCCAGTTGTGCGAACAAAGTTCACCGACTGCCCTAGGGTACTGCAAGGTTCACCCTTGCACTGATAATGTCCATTGCCCCGCTCGTACAAAGTTCACCGGCTGCCCTGGAGTACTGCAAAGGCCAACACTACAGCCATTGTTGTATGTTGCCAAAATTGTATGAACAAAGTTCACCATCTGCCCCGGAGTACTGCAAGGCTCAACCCTTGCACCAATGTTGTTCGTTGCCCTGGTTGTGCGAGCAAAGTTCACTGACTGCCTTGGAGTACCACAAAGTTCACCCCTTGCACCGATGTTCTTCGTTGCCCCAGTTGTGCGAACAAAGTTCACCGACTGCACTGGAGTATCACAAGGTTCACCCCTTGCATGGTTGCACAAACTAAGTTCACCAACTGCCCTGGAGTGCCACAAGACTCAAACCTTGCACGAATGGTGTCTTTTGCCCCAATTGCACGAACAAAGTTTATCGATTGCTAATAGAAGTCATTCACAGGATGCAACTGAGTGTCACTATGGCCAACACCACTACAGGTTCCCCATGGATTAAATTTGCCACCTGCGTTTCACAAGTCATTTATGGAACATAAGGCTGCACATACAGGCCTGGAAAGCTTGCCGGTCTGTATTGCTGGTCTAAGAAAACTTTCACAATCAAACTTATTTGCCATTTCGTACTGGTCAGAACAGCTTTGAAGCACCTCTGTATTTTATTTGCCTGCAAAGTTTCTACGGCAGGAGCAGTTTTGGACTGTCCAGGGACAGCTCAGAACTGCTCTGGACAAGCAAATAAAAGAGACCATTAATTACTCTTAGCCTACTGCGCAAGAGTACACCTGCGGAGTATTATGAACGCAACTCACTGTTTCCCATTTTCCGCTTCACTCCCTTTACCTGAAATGACATTTAGCTGTACTGACTGAGAAACATGGGAAGCAGCCACCACATCTGCTCAAAGACTAAATGTAGGACAAAGCAGGGGCCCCCCTGGCTGTCAAGGTTCGCTGGGTTTAGGCACATCTGGCTTTATGCAAGCAAAAATCACACAATAACAATCACAACGCAGCAAGGGGACAACAGCACTAGAATGACAGCAAAGTGACGCATGCAGGTACTAGTAAGAGCCTTCAGTTAGTAAGAACTACTCACGAATGCACCAGCTCATCCAAAACCTAATTTCTCAGTGCGTAGCAGTGACTTCTTGGGGCACTAAAACAGGGAAGAGCACATTCCTTGCACGAGACAGCCAGTCTCCCCCATCTCCTTCCACAATAATGGCCACAAACTTCTTCTTCCCGCGTTGCTGTCCCTAACGATGTTTGCCGTGGGCCTTGGGGGTAACACTTGCCTCTGGCTGGCTCCATCCAGCTGCCGGTGTGCTTTCCCGGCCTTGAATAGGGGTCCAGGAAAAAGCTGCCCGCCAGCTCCCCTATGAGAGAACACAAAGAAGGGTGCAAAAAACCGTCAAGAGTTATTTTGCTTTTGTCCCCCTCTCTCTTTGTTTCCCCCTGCAGGGGTATCGTTAAAGAAAATTAGGAGTGGGCACTTCACATTAACCAGCACTGAACAACCTTACTCACTTTGGAATAGTTTAACCACATTCATTTGCCCTCTCTGTGCCCTTATTTGCAGCACTTGCACTTGTGTCCAGAAGCACCACTTGCAACAAAGTGAGAGAACGAAGCATGTGCATCAGAAATGAATGCACAAGGCCACAAAAGAAGTGAATTCAGGCAGTGGCTAAGAAATTCAGTGCCACTTTTCCTTGCGAAAGAAACTGCTAAGAGGATACACGACATGATATGCGTGCATCCATATGTCCATACGTACATGCATATAAATACATATGGACTGGATCGCCCCAGACCGGTATGGATCGCACCAGACCGGTATTCTGGAGGTCGTGGGTTCGGATCCCACCTGGCAGGAATTTATTCTCCACTTTCTTTCTTTCTTTCCAAATTCTTTATCTGTTTCAATGACCTACAATATCCTCCCCTTTGCTTTCCAAGGTTTTCTTGACTGCCAACTCTTATTCCTGTGTTATTTTCAACGAGCCCCTCATTTCCTATTCTGATTCGCTATGGACATACATATACGCGCACATACATACAACGTACAGTCAAACCCAACTATATTGCACCCATCTAAATTGAATGATCCTGTATATCGAACTACTTCTGGTCATGGTATATATTTGCAAAGAGAGCAACAATTACACCCATATTTAACAAAAATACCAGCGACTCCCGATATACCGAACGACAAATGCTACAGAAGTGCCCCCCAAGTTGGCTTTCCTCGGGGCGGAGGAGAAATTACACTGGCACACCCATAAAAGTGGTTTAGCCCGACCACTCATGGGCAGTAGGCGACTCTTTCCCCTCTTACCACCCACTCTCCCTATCATGACGCCTTTTCGCGGTGTATGGCAAACCGTCGCCACACCCCATGCAAAAAATTTTCCTGGACCGTCTGCCGTGCTTTTTTTTGTTAGTTGTGTTTGCATCATTCACGCTTTGTGGGCTCCCTTCCGAAATGTAGCTGTGCTGGCTAGCGCTAGTGTAACTATAATGGCTTATTTGATGGCTCTAGCTAGTGGGAAGTGCCCCCCGAATTTTTCTTTCGCCGTGAAGCTGACGATTGTAAATCGAGTTGAACGCGGTCAGAAGTTGGACGTCCCTGCAGCACGCAGTGCACGAGCCTAGATTAACCTTCTCGAAGTACTAGGTTCTGGGCAGATGTTACTAAAGAAACCCTAAATTGCTTCAAATCTGCCACCTGTGTGTGCCAGTGATGACTTTGAAAATCCTGAGGAGTGCAACGAAGCCACTGCCGGTATTGGTGAAATGTGCAGTGAGCTGCAGGAATTTCAGACACCGCTCTGCCATATCAACGGCCAGCGAGTTTATGCGTGTGGATGATGGTGTTGCGGCCATGGCAGAGTTTGTGAGACTACGTTGCCAACATCGTGCCGAGTACAAGCGAAAGCGGGTGCAACCAGGAGGGCGACGACAATGCTTCACTCACAACCTCCGAAATGAATGGTACACTGGCTCTAGTCCAGCGCTTCTCCGCGAATGTGAAAGGTTGCGACCTCAGCTGCTCTGACTCTTTCAACAGTGTGCAGAAGTGCATACTGTTTCAGGCACTAAGGCTGTTCAAGCAGAAGAAGATACAGGATTATTTCGTGCTAAAAAGTAAGGCAGTTTCATTAATAAAGTCTGTCGATAAATAGTAAGTGCTTTTATGACTTCCAATTCCTTAGCATCCTTATATCGAATTATCCCCTGATCAAACTAATAAGTGTTTTTTTGAGAGTTCGATATAACCAGGTTTGGCTGTACACCCGGCGGCAAAATAAGCCGGGGCTTGCGAGCGCGTGGCAAAATGCATCGCCGCGACATCTAACGCTGCACTTCCGGTGTCGAGACGCCGATGTGAGCGTGCGCGTCCGACCCCTGTATACTCACCCCGTCTTTTCTTTCGCTTCAAGCAACAAAGCTTAAGCACTGAGCGCTTGCCACTAGGGGTAACTTTTTATGCTCGACACATCTCGCAGGCACATGCTCTGGCGGCGAACGGCGTGGGTGAAGCCCGCTTTGCTTTATATGCCTGGCTCTGATAAAGGATGCGCTGCAACGAGATTTCGATGTCTTAGTTTTAAGGGCGGTGGCGTTTGCTTCGCTCCCTAAACGCGAAACTTTTGGTCTGTGTCTGTGCCAATCAATCAAATGAACGCGTATTGCAACCTATTGCTATTTTTGTTCTTTTCTGCCAAACACACAGCCACGCCAATATCCGCTCGCGTTTTTTTTTTTTTTTTTCTCGGCAATACCTGCTTTAGAATTTGTGCGAGGTGATTTCTCATCACAGCTTATTCAAATACCATAATTACCCGATTCTAACGCGCCCCCGATTCTAACGTGCACCCGATTTTCCAGGCAAAAAAAACAAAAAAACTTGCACCTCCGATTGTAACGCGCAAAGAAATTTGTGAGCATGAAAAATGAATGCGAGAGAAACGGGCGATTTATTTACCGAAGCAATCTCCCTCATCTCACACCTCGTCGCTCTCTGAGAGCTCCTTGTCGCCTTCCGCTGACTGCAACATATCGTCATCGGTGCCATCAAGCGCGTTCGCGATGCCACACTTCTGAACGAATGTTCAACCATGTTCGATGGGATCGTGGCCCACGCCTCGCACGCCCATCCCGCGAGCTTCTCCAGAGGCGTACGCTTCAGCCAAGGGAGGCTCGTAAGCCGTGGAAGCGGCGCAACTTCGTTGCCGCTGCTGCCATTGCTGTTATCAAGCGCGCAAGTGGAATAATTTGACGATTTGTGTGAACGCCGATAGAAAAGCTTAGGCGCCTAGATCCGAAAAATTGTTGCTAAAAGCTTTGGCGCCATCTTGAGATGGCGATGGGTGAAACAAAATTTCAGCTGTTTCGCCAGCTTCGGTTTCGTATCCGATTCTAACACGCATGCGATTTTTCGGCCTATTTCTCCGGAAAAAAGGTGCACGTTAGAATCAGGTAATTACGGTAATCTATTTTTCGCCTCAATTTTTGCTCGTGTTGGTGCGCTCATTTTTATTATTAACCTACTGCATGTTTTAGGCAAAAAATACAAAGACGCAATGGGATATATGTGGTACAAGATCATCACCGAGACAGGCAAGACGTGTTATCTGTTGGATCGGGGCAGAGTGAGCAAGGCACGCTTCACCACCAAAGCTGGCCAAAGCTAGAGAGCCTACATACGCCGCGCCTTCGACGAAAGCGCAGTGTGTGTAGGCTCCCTAGCCAAAGCGTGTGTGAGCGAGGCATGTTGGCGAAGAAAGTGACCCCTATGACCAAACATTGAATGTGACCAGCTTGGCTGATTGAAGTGGAAGAAAAGACAGGGCAGGGAGCGTGGTTGGATGCACACGCGTACATGGATGTCTCGCGATGCATTTTGCCACGTGCTCGCATGCCACAGCTTATTTTGCTGCCAGGTGTACATACATATGCACATACATACATACTTGTACGTAACATATATATTTGGCTTTTTCAAATAGAGATGAAAAATGAAAATGCCCGGGCGTCCAGATTTCGGCACGCTATAAGGATCCCCACGTGGTCAAAGTGAATCGAGAGCCCTCCACTATGGTGCTAAGCCCCACAAAACGGAAATATGAACATAAATGTATGTACGATGTGGTGCGTCATACACAACATACACATTTGTGGATGCCCACATCTACATACGTGCGCGCAGACCGACAAACGTCTACTTGAAGCCAGGCACACGTTGTATTCTACAGCAATAAACGACAGCGTACCCACCTGATGGGTTCAGAATGTCAAAAGCCCGCACGTCCGAATGCCACGCGTGCGTGGCTAGACTGGGCGACTCCCGCACTGTGATGCCCAGAAGCTCGTGCAACACTTGCCACAGGTTCTGCAGCACGTCCGGCAGGGGGAAGTACTCGCGCACGGATGCCTCGTCGAACCTGGAACGTCGTGATCGCAGTCACAGTGATGACGACAGACGTGGCAATTCCCTCTCAGAGCAGGCAGGATAAGTTTCGAAAACTGGGCTCACTCTATGCTACGGTATGGTGAATACATATGGTGCAAACCCACTTGTAACAACGGCAGCTGTAACATGTTGGATACGACAGTGAACGGCTGTGGAACACCTTATGTTTCGGGGCAAAATAAATTGCTTAAAACAATGCTGCCGTTCACTTATATTGGTTAGAACAACAGTGTAAGCGGGCGTAAAATTTCGTATTTGGAGCATGGTGTGAAATTCACACCTTACGCCATGGTCGCGTGCTGCTCCAAGATCGGGTACGCGTTCGGTTGGGGAGCGGTGACTCTTGCTCGGACTGGGGGAAGCGGCGCATCGGCGTACTCCGAGTCGGAGTATCAGAGCGACCACCCGAATACAGCATTAGACGCCGTAGTGAAGGAAGCCGTGCTGCTGCTCCCACAGCATCTGTGGCACACCTTTCAATTTTAGCTCCCTCAGGAAAAGCAATCGAATGCTCCTTTCGTTGCGATTACGCTAGCCTTGAAGGAGAGTTCTCATGGATGCCCCTGTTGTCTTTTTTAGCCAGCTCCGAGACCAAGGTGTCCTTTCAAAATCCCTCTAGACGCAGTAAGGGCCCCCACACTACTTCACAAAATTTGGACAAGGAATCAAACGTAAGGAGGTGATTCGGAAGCTTCCTCTGATCTGGCCAGCATTAGTTTCTCATGCACGTTGCACTGAGTAACAATTACTACAATATCAATATTGTTGCAAGTGGCTTAGACACTACTTATATCCCCCCCACCTCAAACTGTAGTCTCACAGAGAGTTAATGACTGAAAATCAGCGCGCAAAAACACACCACAAAAAAGGGATGAGAAGTAGACAGGACAGCATTGAACGTTCACCAACTCACCCAAATCACAGTCCTCTCACAGAGAGATAGAGAGAGAGAGAGAGTTTAAGCCAATCTTAACAATAATAAAACATCCGCCTGCCCGTCTGCCTGCCAAGATTTTTTTCTTCCCCACATTACTATTGTATTTTTTGAAACATGCAGTGTCGTCGACTTCCGACCTCCAATCAAACAGCATGCATGCGATCCGAAAACAAACACTGTGTTGATAAAAGGCTGCCCATGTTACTATTCCCCTGCAATTGGCTACCACCTGAGTCTCATTTCAGCCTTTGCACTCCCAACGTTTCGCGACGCCGCTGACGTCCGCAGACCACACTCCAAGTGTTATAGCCCAGCAAGAGCAGGCTCTGTGTCGCCTCATTGAAAACAGAAAGCTGTGGCCAGCAATCCTCTGCCCACCTGGCCAGCATGGCCTGCCGCTGCTTCCTGCGCCAGTAGGGCACGTCCCACAGCTGGAGCTGGTCCCGGAAGCCCCGCTCCTGGCAGAACGTCCCCAGGGCACCCAGCTCCTGCTCTGCCCGGGGTCGCACCTGCTCCGACAAGCTGCAGTTTGAACATAAACAAAGACGGCATGAGTCACAAGTGCAGTTCGGCACCAGCTCCAACACTTCAGACTTCAGCCAACAAAAAATCCAAGCTCAGGGGCGGTATTCCCTTGTTTTGTCCGTTTTGTGTCCATTTCAAAAGTGTCCGTTTTGAGCAAGCCCTAATTGGCTAAAAGCGAACACCTGGATGTGACGCCATGCAAGCACGGCGGAGATATGAGGCGCGGCTTCTCGGAGCAGACGATTAGGAGCAGACGATTTTTTGTCGCCTTGTTGTCGGTTCGCTGGCGGAACAATAAACACATAAAAGATAGTTTAAAATTGGTTCAGCCGTTTAGAATGTGTTTTCAAGAACAGTTGTGCAAAAGCCAACCTAAAGCCCGCCTACAACAGGAAGTATGTCGCAGTAAAACGGACGCAAAACGGACAATTTCAAAATGGACAAACACGAGAATACCACCCCAGGTGCAGCACTGCATGGTCCAATGTGGTAAGCTGAAAGTGGAATGATGAGATCCCAACTCAAGGCCAGTGGCTCTTCGTCTCCTTCATTGGCGTTTTCAATAAACGTCACCTGTTTGTCAAGATGAGTGACGGACGACCAGCGCCCATAAAAATAAACACATAAAGAAGAAGAAAGATGAATAATCAGTGCTGCCGCTTGTGCTACACGTGCCAACTGTTAATCAAGAACCATCCCCAAGTCGCACAACAGTCGATTCCTTTGAACTACATGCCTTGTTATACCAGCCTTGGTCGTGTCACAACCTGTTCTTCTGTATTCACCTCAATATAACAGTTTTAAGAGGGGACACTGGTCTTGAAACAACTTTGTTTATTTTCAAGTAAGCCTTGTGACACTTGTCAGCCTTGCTGCTTTCTTCCAGATTTGGAATTTGCCCATTATCAGTCAGAGTCAGTCAGTTAGTTCCCAAGATAATTAGGGATCATCAGCGAATTTTGGTCAAACAATAAACAAAACGGTGTTGGTCATACAGCTGTAACCTTTATATCTTCCAATACTATGAATCCTGGGGAGTGCAATAATCGAAGCAGTTTTTCGATGTATCGCTTGGAACTAATTTTACAACTGTTGGGATGGACGATAGGTAGAATCTGGCTTCATGTTGTGGAAATCGGAAGTTCGATTTTTTCCGGGTGCATCCTTTTTTTCTTTTTTTAAACTGCCATTGGCGTATTTGGAAACTAAAATCGAATATTTTAGCAGAACAAACACCCCTGAGTCAGACACAATCGTCAAAGCTCCTTCACTGGGTCTGTTTACTGAACGCTGCCGTTGATTCTGGGCATGAAGGCTCAGTTAGCCACACTGAGAGCAACCCAGTGGCGGCGGGCGGCGTGTCTTTAGAATTTTCAAAATAATGTCTAAAAATACATATACAATTTAAACTTGTAGAAATACTTGTGTTAAAAGGTTTTCAATAAGTGAATAAACTTTTCAGCAGTCACAGTAGCTGCTAGGTTTGCAGATCACGTGACCGGGACACATATTGTAGTGTCAAGTTTCTACACTACAAACCGCCACCTTTCAGAAAGTTTCAGAAAGTTTGGTGCCAAATTAAAATTATTTCTGCCAATTTGTTTACAAATTGCTTGTGGTTACCGGGCTATATAAAGTGCTAGCTTTCATACGAGCTAGAGAACAAATACGCAACAAAAATCGGTTGTCCGTACCTTTAACAAGTGCTTAGGTCTCCTCAGACTTTCCACATTTGACAAATGTGGTAAGATTGTAATCTCTAAGATCGTAATCTCAAGGTCAAGATTGACAAGACAGGACAATCAGAGACGAAATGATGAAAAGGCAGGAAAGCGGAACCCCTCCTTCCCACCAGCATCACAGAGGGGGAGGGGAAAGTGGCTACCTGTCGAGGAATGCGTCGACGCGCTCTGTGCTGGCGGCCATCTTGGTCTCCATGGAGAGGGCAGCGAAGTGGGGGTACCCCAGGGCCTCGGCCTGCAACCGACGCTGTGCACGGATCTCCTCGATGGGCAGGCTGTTGTTGAGCGGGTTGGCTGTGGCTCGGCTGTGGTACGCCTGCCAGAGGTTCCACCGCTGCACACGGTCACCACAGTGCTGCAGGAACCCCCGGTACGCCTCCTCCTCCAGCGTGGCAAACCAGGGGCCGTGCGATGGCTGGCTCCTGCAAGGCCGGGCGGGTCACATCGTGCGGGATGATGGGTTAGGGGGCATGCAATTTGATTATTGATTGATTGATTTATTGATTGATCGATACAGTTGACTCTCGATGATTGACTCTACGTTACAGATCGATTGTAGGTCGCCCCTTTTGCAATTCCAAATTTGATTAAATTGCAATGCAATGTTGGGGGGTCGACTTAGAATCGAAATCGAACTGTGTACCACTATACGTACTCGGTTACAACTTAAGAACGGCAACGGAAGTTGCCGCTGTGCCTCATCACCGCAGCCGGATGTTCCACCGCGCGGCGCAAGTAGTGCGTTACTGCGTTACTGGGAAAATTGTGAACATGACACGAGCTGTTCCCGTGATTTTCTGGACTCCGTATGATTTTAAATTACCGCAGTGATGACAAACAAACTACGTGAGAAAAGGCAGACGATATCACGCATTCATAGCGACCTCTTTTCAAAACACGCGTGCCTGTTGACATCCGGAAGGATACCGTACATGACCTATTGCCGTTCTTAATTAACTTGTTCCCGAGTATAGTAACGGCAAGAGAAACAAGAAATCAGGGGTGCTACGAGGTAGGGACAGCTTTGCACCCTCGTTTCCATGGTTATGGTTGAATCGTAGCGTATTAATTTACCATTGCATACATTCTGGCAACAATAATAAAGGTGATCCCGACTTTGAAAGTTGGCGTTGCCGATCTGTGCCCTTTGTCCACCGTACTTAGAGCGACTAACCTCCCACCATTGCGTTCGGAAGTGTACTGAACAATGTGATGTGATTGTGGCTACGCGGCCGCTTCCGTCAGCCGCCATGTTCTTGTTTGTTTTGGTATCGCGCGGCAATGGCTGCTGCCGGTTTCTTTGATGGTTGTCATCTCGCAGCGAATGTGTTCTTCTTGCTCAACCCACAGTGTATGGTTATTCCGCGTACTTACACAAAAGCTTTTCTTTTTTAACATCTGCTGCGTGCACCACAAGCGCATGGCCCTTGAGGGAGCATCGATCATTGATGGAAGAGCCGTCGTATGGGGGGTATTGGTAGTTGATGGAATAACTTCTCTTCATGATACAATTTTATAGGCGGCGCTCGCATTTCTTTTCCTTTTTTTTTTTTTTTTTTGAGAGAGATTCAGTTTTTGGTGGGTCGACCTACATTTGAGTCGACTTACAATCGTGTAAATACAGTAATTGGAATTTTCGGTTACCTAGAAATGATGTTCCGGTCCCAGGAATTTTACATGTGATTCGCTAGAAGAATCACTCGCTAATTCGAATTAAGAAGGGAAGCAGGTTGCGGACTAATGGCAATGCTTTTATCACGTCTTACTGATTAATGACCAACTGTGATTGATTTATCGGTTGATTGATTAATTAGTCAAACAATTTACTGATTGATTAATGACCAACTGCAACTGGTTGACTGATCAATTGTTTGACTGACTGGTATATCAGTGACTGATTGATCAATGGAGTGACAGACAAAGGAGTGACTGATTGATCAATGAACAACTGCGATTGATTGATTGATGAAGCCATCGGCAGATTGACATATCAGTTCATCAGTAAAATAACGGACTGGTTGATTAATAACCATTTGCAATTGATTGATTGATACATCCATTAATCCACCAAACGACTTACTGGTTGCTTGTTGACCAATTGCAATTTATTCACTTACTAATCTGACTGACTGACTGAGGAACTGATAAATCAGTCAAAGGATTTCCGACTGATTAATGGCCAACTTTGAGTGGTTGATTTATTGATTCGCTGATCCCTATATTACCTAATCAGTCAAATTACTCACTGATTGATTGATGGTCAACTGCAACTGACTGATTGATATATTGGATGGATATATATTGGCTAATCACTCAAATGACCCTCTAATTGATTAACACAAATTGAATTGTTTGATTGATAAACTGATTTACTGATTGATATGTCGATTAATCAGTCAAGTGACTTATTGATTAACGACCAGGGTTAAAATTCTGAGTTGTGTTCATTTCAAAAATGTCCATTTTGCGTGCATTTCAATCGTAAGGTGCCTGCACTTGTAAGGCTTCTGGCCAATAACATGCACAAAAATCGACGCCCCGCCTTTCTTATGCTACATCCCATTAGGGTCGTCAGAATGGACACTTTGCTCCTGCTCAAAATAGACACTTTGAAATGGACAAAAATAACAATTCTGTCCCAGCTGTGATTGATTAATTAATTCATCGACCAAAAAGCTAATTTTCATAACTGAGGACTCCGTCACCAGGCAATGCATTTACTCTAGCGACCCTTATTCATCCATACATACAGTCAAGTCTAGTCTGTGCTCTTACAATAAGACCATACCAGCATCACATGCCTAGCATCCGCTTTCTTCCTATGTTTTGCCGTACACTATCTTGCTTCAACGCTGTCATTATATTTTTTTCCCCTTTCAAGGAGCCATGAAGACAAAATGCAAGTTTGTGTTATTCGAAAGGTTTCGTGTTTTATAGTGCTCCCAGCGCTTGTCCAAATGCAAACGATGCTTTATTCACTGGGAAATTAATCCATTTAGGTAAAAATTTTGATTTTCCCGCTCAATCGTGCGTTTTCGTGGTCCCAAATGACATCACAGGAACCGACCGCTCTGCAGCCTAGGGTCCCTTGATTCACGCATCCGCCGTACAGGGTGGAGACACATATGCGCTGGCGCCGCCATTTTGGTCCACTCGCTCGCTGCCGAAACAACTCACTGTATCAAAACCGCGCTAAAATTATTGCCGCAATGGGGTTTACTGGCGAAGTTTGAATCATCTTATCTGTTTCGCGTTGCTGGGTCTCATGGGAAACGAGAACAACGCGTTGTGCACGTTGACCCAACTGCAGCGGCACGGGACCGTTCAAAGGGTGTCTCCACCCTGTACGTTGGCACTGGCACTGAGGTACTCGCGCGTTTGTTTACGTTATTGAACCTAGATGGCGCCACCATTTGTAAGTTCCGTAGATTGTGGCGCCGCTCAGCGACCGCAGGCGATGGCGCCGCAGCGGTGATCAACGGCGAAGCCGCCGACGCGCCATCATAGCGCGACCAGGCGCACTGTGGAGATGGTGGCGATACTGCATTTCCTTGTGTTGTCATTTCATGAATTAAGTGCGATGGCTCATAAATTTAGCAGCAATCGAATGTGTTCCGTGCCGCAGTGCAAGATCGAGCGGTTGCTAACAAAATAAGCCTGCATTCGTTTCCGCGCGACGACCGACTCAAAAAAGCATGGACCGTAAAACTGCGGATCGGCAAACCTGTGACGCCGGCAATGGTTGTGTGCAGCGAACACTTCGTGAACAACGACTTCTGGAGCGGGACGGGTAAACAGTGATAAGCATGTGATTTTTGTACGAATTGCAATGAGGCAAACGTGCATGGGCGAATAGCTGGCATTGTTCTCAGTGCGGGCGCCAGGCCTTTTACGCAGTATGTTACAGTGGGACTTCGATTGTCAGTCTCAGACCAGAGAGGAGGCTACGAAGTTTTATCGCTAGTTGAGAGATACAGAGAGAGCGAGCAGAACTAGCTTTTCTTTTGTGGTTTTCTATTGTTACAAGCCAAGAGGTCTCACAAACCTCCCAGCGTCTAGCAGCGACGGCGCTCGTCGTGCCGTTCTTTTGTACACGCACGATGCCAAGGCATGCTAACGATATTCTACATGCGCCAACGTAGCGCGGGCATCTAATGTTATTGCGGTGTTGCTTGATAATTGAACCATAAAACCAGATGCCCTTTTTACTATTTCGACCATTAATAAAGAACGTCTACAGGATAATTACTGTTGCGTGACAAAGCGACGGCAATTCCGTCGCTTTGTCGCGCGACGATGTGTTTTGTCGAATAGTAGGTACCAATTTTCGTCGCGCGACAGAATTCCTGTCGCTTTCGCTCGCTTTCATCGCAAGTGCGAACGGGCCTTAGTCCGTCAGCTCAGCTCGCGCAGCTCCGGACAGTGCGTTTCAATCTGCACGTGCAAGTCGTGCGCGCTGTGCGGCAAGGCAGCAGGATATTAAAAAAAAACAGTATCCCATCTGTTTCCTCTACCCATGAAGCAAACAGGCGCGCACCAAAACGTCACTTCCAAATGCGGTAGAGCCTGTTTTCAAAGGCGCGAGCCTTTGTGTGCGGGCTCCAATGCGTTCGCTTGTGTGGCTAGCATCTGCTGATACAACGACATTTACGTAACTTCAGTGAGCCGTCGTTCACTCCAGCTCGTGCGACTTCCTTTTCAAGGCTGAAGTTTGAAGGCAAAGGCCCTGGACTGTGACAGACGACACCTCCTGACATTTCACGCCCACAACACACCAAGTGTCCCGCATCCAGCACCGCCGTCGCCCTCGGTGTAGCACCGGATTCGTTTATCCGAGGTTCCTACGTGCCTCATTACTTCGCCCCACAACAATGAGCGCGTGAAGGGCTACATAGCCCAGAAATGATGATAGATCGGATAATCGCAGATAATCGGGGTATACAGCCGGAGCACTACGATGAGCCTCCGATCACCGCTTGGTCCGCCATATTGGAATCGCCGGGTTGACTGGCGCGCCCTCTATATGCCGCGGAACTTGCGAATACTGCTGAATGTTGAGGTGCGGACTTTACTTTTGTTGCAGCGACATGAAGGCTACATATGAGGGACATAGAAGCTACACAGTACGTGCAACAGGAGGCGAACAGAAGGTTTAACTAGGCTTTCACATACATATTTTGGGATAGTTCTAAGTATGATCTGGAATTTCCATGCGATGACCTTGTCACTGGTGCCGACACCATAGCAGAGGCGGCCAAGTTGTGTTTCGAAGCACGCAAAAGCATGCAGGCCGCAGTCTGGCGGTAGAAAATGAAGCACCAAATAATACGAGTTTATGCATGAGCTAGGCCGTGCACAGCCCGCAGCCAGCGAGGAAATGGTAGCACTTCCCGAATCCGCAGTGAAAGTGTTTGAAATGGGCAAGTATCCCTGCAAGAAATGCGTTTTGGTTCCCGATGTCCAATCTTTTTTAATCTTGAAAAATTAAAGAAAAAAACTGACTCAACCTGATTCGTCCTGTGAGAACCTTTAAGAATATTTGATACATTGAATTCCATAGGTTCATAGAGCATGGCAGCACGGCTACTGCTTTAAAATCCATTAGCTGCAGCTTAGACAGAAAGGAGTACTTTGCCTTGGATCTATATAAAAAAATGGAATCAGTTGGTACTCGAGGAGCTCAGCTTGCAAGCCATTGCAGTTCCCCGAGGAGCCATCAGACACGACAAGCGACTGTTCCGAATACACTTGGGCTCTACGATTTACAGTCTCGGACTCACCGCAGACTCACCGAGAAGCAGTCCGGCGTTCGATTTTCCCATGTATCCCTATGGCTTCGGGGGAATCCTCGGACTACCCGCGGACTATCCGCGCTGAGTCCGAGACTGTAAATCGAAGAGACCCACTGTATCGGTGCACGTGCTGACTAAAAATGTAAGTAAGTATAAAGTTTTTAGGGGCGAGAAAAAACGGGTTCTTTTCACGTTTTTTAGAAAATGTTAAAAAATGGCAAAAAAGACGATTTCGCCCAGATCTATAAGAAACTCGACATATTCCCCAAGGCAAAATCCTTAGATGTCTCATCAAATGCGAAAAGTGACAGTAGTTGCTCGCCACTACACGAATGAAACCACATTACGGCCGCTGTAAAAAGAAAATAAGAAATATAGCATTTACATGGAAACTTACTTGTGTTCGAAAAGGATTTGAATGCAGGTCGCCAGAGCCATAACCAAGTGTGGTAGTTACAGTGCTAACCCGGTTCCGCGCCAGGGTGGAACAAGAATTGTGCGGATGCGTGCCGCATGACAGGTGAACCGACGGCACCGCAAACACGGTGCAGCAGTGAAGAAGTGTTCGATAATCGCTGACTTCCGCCTTCTAATCCCTTAACAGGCTTAAGTACTTGTTGAATTTCTCCGTGAACACTGAAAAGAATACAATTTTTTCCATGCCGCGTCACAAAACTCCCAGCAGAACTTCCGCTCTCAAAATCTGCGCACATTTTCGCGTCAAGGCATTGATTTCAGAAAGGCATTCCCTCACTGCAAATTGGTCGTATCATAACGAACTGCCCTGGGGAAGCCTTGAGCACTTTGTTTTTGATGTTATCCTGGTTAAAAAAAACACGAAAAAATCAGTTTTTTCTTCGAAGTTCTTAAAAATTTTTTAACCGCTAACATCTCAAGTGCTGATGCGAAGCGCGGGCTCCTACTCCGCACGGCGCGATGGGGGGCCCTTTCATACTTTCCCACATAGCTTTGGCGCCGTGAGGGAGATACACCTGTCCCGCTCACGCGAATTCGAAAGTACGGCGTGGCTAGAAACCTTTGGGGCATGTAGATGCCTGTCGGAGCGGCCGTTGACAGCGGCAGCCGCGGCGCGCAAAATTAATCTTCTCTCCCCTCTCTCCGGCACAGCATAGATCGGCTTTTGCGAGTGTGTCACGTGACCCGCACAGAGTGTTTCTGTGTCATGTGCCAAGTCCATGTGACGGTTGAGACTGTGGTTAAAATATTCGCCCTTCGGCCAGCCCTGCCTGTTCGCTCCGGGCTCTTGTTGAGAGCGTTGCTCTGCCCGATGCATGTTGTAAGCTCATCAGCAGACTGCCTTCCTGTATCGTTGCTGTTGTATTCTCACCACACATTAAAAAAGTTATGCCTTGCTTTCGACACTGCATCGGGGAAACAGTGTCAGCTCTTCTGCTGGCAGCTCGTTAACCACGCTACCGCTACATGACGGAGGTCGGATCTGGGAAGCCTTCGCTAATATAACACTGCCCAGTTTATTGGAAATGAAGTTTTCTCCGATGCAAGCCCGAACACGTATGGAGGTGTGTACCCCCTTACAGGGAATGCCGGGAAGTATAGGGCCTGGTAATGTAGACGTAACGTGTGGGTGCACTCAAGAGGATAAGCATTATCGTATTGCAGCTTCTAGGAACACTAGTCAGCTTAAAGAATTACGAGCGGCGTGTATACGCCCCTCACGTTCGGGCAACTGAAATACACTGTAGACAGGATTAACGGTGACTTGGCAGGCGCGCCTAATATGTAAAATCCTCGCTAGTTTAGGGCACGCGTGCGGGTAACCTACCTGGGATGTTACCTGTGAGGTGGTTCTATTTCGCTTTTTAGGGGCGAAGCCCCTCAGGGGCTTGGGCTGTTGGCGTCTTCTGTCGGGGTCGTCATAATCGTCGCATCATATAGTCACGGTACTAGAACACCGGGACACTCGTTTACGTCTCGCGCTAGAGAGCTTCCTGCTTCAAAGACAAGAGGCGTTGACAGCAAAGCTGTGTACCTGTATCCCCCGGTTTCGCAAAAACACAAGACACCCAGAATACACTTATACACGGCATTCTTTGCCCCTCCCCAGCTTTCAGGTTAGTGGAGATGGCCCGAGATTTTTTTTTCATGTGTTGTTTCAATGGCTGTTGTATTTGCTTCCGCATGCCGGGCCCACTGTGCTTCTAATATGGCGTTTGTTTGGCGTGTATTTGGACCACTTGAGTTTTGATTCTGATTGTAGGGTTTAACGCGCGGGCGCAACGCAGGCGATGAGGCGTGCCGTAGTGGAGGGCTCCGGATTAATTTTGACCGCTGGGGATCTTTAACGTGCTTTGAAATCTCGTATACACGGGCGTTCTTGCTTTTCGCCTCCATCACAAACGCGGCCGCCGCGGCCGGGAATCGAACCCGCGACCTCGTGCTCAGCAGCGCAACGCCTTAGCCACTGAGCCACCGCAGCGGGTTCCACTGATTTTTAGTTTCATACACTTATGAAGTTGTTTTTTTTATAAAAGCTAGTTGCAAGTGAGCATTTGTCGTGTCTTTTGAGTTCTTCCCATCCTGTGTATACTTTTCATCGTTTGTTTATTCTAGTATAAAGAGCCGTGAAACTGGTTGTACTACGCCGGCACGGACAATTTTTCAGATCCTCTGACGCGTGGCACTACATCAATAGGAAAATCCCAAAGTCATTTTTGGTGGAATGAACCGTTACACCAGTGGAGAGACACGCGCCATCAGGCTAGGGTTTATGAAGTGCTGAAGACGTGAAAGCCGAAACTGTGACGGTATAATTGCTATCTGAGAGGATACCACGAATCCGATAATCACTTGCACGCTACAGTAAGCACAGCTCTGCTCAACGTGACGGTCGGTTACGAGGTTTCCAACAACTCTGAGTGCTAGAAGTCACTCTGCTTTCTTGAAAGCTGAACAACAGGTAGCGCTGAAAAACATTGTTTCAAGTCGTGGGATGCGATATGCTCACTGCATAATAAAAACCCTGACGGAACGCGGAGTTCGAAGATTAAGCATAACCGACGCATTTTATGTTGTCTTCGTGGTGTGTGGACATTTCGGACAACTGTAACTGGGGAAGTGCCTAATCATGTTGCGAGAGGGGAGAGAGGGGACGTTTATTAAAAAAAAAGGAGGTGTCGCGATTGTGCTAAGGGTGGTGCCCTCCTTCCAGGGCCCCAGACTCTTCTGCTCCTCTCCGGGCTCGAAGAATCAAGTCCTTCTGAATTCCCAAAGTCGCAGCTGGCCAGAGCTGCCTCCCATAGCCCGACCGTTTTTTGTAGGGGTGTTTCCAGTAGGCCACATGCATGTGGCCACATGATAGGGCAGGCCCATGTTGCATGAAATAAGTTGGAAGGGTTTCTGCTTTTATTGCATGCGTCTGTGTGTGTTTGAGGGAACATTTTTTGGGTAGCCGGGGTTTGTTAGGGTAAGTGTTTGTCTGCATTTGCATCAGTGTTTGGGCATGTTGCGAGAAAAAGGCCGGGTTTTTGTCTCTTACATCGATTGAGCCCCTCTCTCTGGGACTGCATGCATGGGGGTCTGATACATCGTGCAGCTCATAGTGAGGAGGGAATCTTGCGAACAAGATTGTTGCTAAATTGTTCGGTCAGTATCTGCCATCGACGCAAGTGGCGTAGAGTTAGGCCGGCAGAAGCTCCCCTTTTTACTCTTAACCGACCGCCTACCGTCAACAGACGCCTTTGCAGCTCAGCTAAAGGAGTTGATTACGGTGGGCCCCTCTTCGTACGATTACCAAGCGGTGACTGAGAGTGCTCATTGATCTCTTCACAGCATCGCGTCACGAGTGCGCCATGTGGAGTGGGCTCTCCTTAAAACAGAGAAGACACCCTTCCGTTGAAAATTACCCCCATTGTTTCCCGAAGGCGTTTATCCAGGCCAATGCCAATGCCGTGTACTGTGGGAACATGAAATCGCCCCCACTAAAAGAGCATAAAAATAGAGTTTTAGCGCTCCGTATGCTCCGTGGGTTCCGTTCGTACTGGGTAACCCGGGGCCCGACTGGGCATGCGCATTCGTTCCGGTAGGGTGGATTAGTTTTCCCCGGGCCGGCCCCGCAATGCCCTTGCCCTTCGTTACGGTTGGGTGTGTCCTCTTGCCGTGCCCGCGCACGCATGTGCAGTTGGGTCCCGGTTAAAGATACGAACGGAAACGAACGGAGCGCACGGAGTGCTAAAACTGTTGTAGTGGAAATACGTCGTCCTTAAAGGGCTGGTGAAGAACTTAAAAAAAAATTAGTTGGGGTTTTCTTGACGCTGAATTATGGTTTTTCTGACGCTGAATTCGAAAAGTGTTTTTTTTGGGCGT
>CM023458.1:60358803-60494584 GCA_013339765.2 Haemaphysalis longicornis | reverse complement strand
GTTACCAAACTTGCAATTTCGCGTGCAACATCCAAAACCGCAGTTGGCGATAACCGCGGTTAAAGTTTAGTAACCACGGTTAAACTTAACTGCGGTTACTTTCGCCGTGTAACTAGGGTATAAGTTTGCCACCCAACGCCGGTATAAATCCGGCTTAGAGCGAGGGAATCTGCGTAACAAGAGCCACAGCTTAAAAACGACACTGATATGACATTTGCGTTTCGCTGCGTATCACGCACGTCGTTCAGAATATTGTAATACTTCCAAGTAGAACGTCTTCCAGACGACTTCTCTGGTCTGCTTGTGCAGTTTACGGCGCAACAAGCAGGCATTTGTGGCGGAATGCGTGCGAAACCGGCCCATGCGTAGCATGCGCTATGCTGGAACGGCCCGACTTCCGGGACGAGCGCTCGAACTTCCGGCGGCCGTGCGCCGGAGAGCTCGAAGCGCCATCCAGCAACTCTGGTGGAGATCAGTGGGTCCCGCTTACGCGCTTGAATTAGGTGTTTAAATACGCCGTGTAGGAACTTTCAAATACAACGCATGCACAACAAAAAATACCGCAGTTAGAAATCCGTATAACCCTCCATAAATCACGCATAAATAGCCCTGAATCCACATGCTTGACCCGCACGATCTTCACATTTTTTCTAAGAAAGTTATCTGAACCTGGACCGGCATTGTGCCGTGCCCGTAAAAGCATGCACGAACGTCAAGGAGCCAGCGATGCTACACTAACGACGCTTCCAGCACTCACCTAAAACCTTGGCGTTGCTCGTTGGAAGGGGCAACAGCTTTCAATCGAAGACGATGTGAATCGGCAAACACGATGTAGAAAAGGCACAGTGGCCGCCAACCGCGAGCGAGATGCAGGCAGGAGGACGATTCAAACGCTTCTTCGTCTGTCTCGCGGCACGCTCGTCTCGCCCTTACCTCGCACTCACGCGCCACACCGATGATTGCCACAAAGATGATAATGATGGCGTAGGTTAAGATCATAATACGGGAGAAAATTTTAAGTCGCCGACTTCGACCGTGTTCAGCGGGATCCTTCGAGTAGACCACACTAGACAGTGCCAATCTATATTGTCGAGCAAACAGTTCACACCGATTTTCTTATCAGCCTTGTATAGCGTTGAACAAGTGAGCCCTGATTGAGTCGCGGCAGCGAGGACCATGTTTGCACCGGTTTGAAGTGTTTCTTCAATCTGGGCATCGCTCCCTCCAGAAGTGTAAAGGGTAATGTCGTCCGCGTTCAACCTGTGTCGAAGGTAGGGTATTTGAGAAGGGTGGGAGTTGGAGCAGGGCTATGTTAAAGAGCAAGGGTGACAAGATCGCTCCTTGAGGGGTTCCATGGATGACATTTATATTGGCGCGGAGGCGACATCTCCCAGGTGTAGCTCGGCGGTAAGGTTGGTCAAAAAGGAACGGGTGGGATTATACGTCCATGTGGCATACTTTCAGTGCTTTAAGGTTGCTCCTGCGACCGTGTTCAGCGAGAGCCTTCGAATAGACCACACTAGACTGTGGCAATCTATAATAGAGAGTTTTAGCAGTCCGTCCGTTTCATTCGATACGTTGTTACCGGGTTGAACTGGGACCTTACTGCGCCTGCGCGCGCGGATGGGCGAGGAGGAAGGGCGAGGAGGCGCGGACATGGCGAAGGCAGGGCCGCGGAACTAATCCCCCTACCATGACGAATGCCCAAGTGCCCAGACGGGTCCCGGTCAACACGCTAGCTACGTACGCAACGGAACGGACAGACTGCTAAAACTCTCTATTGTTGAGCAAGCAGTTCACACAGACTTGGTGATCAGCCTTGTGGCGTGGATTAGCGCTATGTTACCTCAAAATCGAAAGCATCGGTGTGACTTGACAAAATTCACGAGTACGTATTATTCATCGGGCACCCTCCGGTGGAGCAGGCTTTACTACTCTGGACACCGGGTAATTAGGGTTTGGAAGGGAAGGGGAAACGCGCGCGCTGGACCGAGGACTCACTTTCCGGGATCCCAGCTCTGTCTCTACGACTCCCCCAAGCCAGGAACCCCTACAGTCCGGTGACCAACTGAACAATGCTCGAAAGCTCACAATAACCTCTCTAAAAGAGACGAAATTACGTGGAGGAAACTCCAAATGGGGGATTTCCGACCCCGCAACTGCTTACCAAATGTCATGCTGAGGTACATAGCACTCAAAGTTTTTTTTTCAAAAGTGAGAGCGCTTGATCAGAGGAAAGGTTTTATTATATTACTTCGTCTTGGTCGTTTACATTTATATTTTCTGTTCGTTGGGACGCACGACGGTTCCTAGAAAAATAGGCATCTTTTTCTGACACTTGGTACCCAGCTGTGTAACACAATTCAGGGCGAATGCATACGAACACAAAAACAGAACACGGACAGCGCTTCTCCCGGGTTCTGTCTTAGCCTTCGTCTGCCTTTGCGCAGTAATGTGTTCCACAGAAGATTACTGGTTTCCCGCCTATCAAGAGCCAATTAGTGGGACTGTTTGTTTCGTTTGGTAATATCTTCTGATGTTTGTTTTTGCTGCCTCCTTTGTAAAACGATCTGCATCAACGCTAGTACAACCAGTAAACGTCTTAACTTGCCCCACATCTCAATTTTCCGCTGGCGATACAAGGCATTTCACTGCTTGTTCCGGCGTACTCGGCAATTGTCGGTGGGCGTTTAAAATTCATGCAGTGTGAGTACCAAGAGTAAAGAGTTCGTCATCACTAAGGGATGGGAAAGGAGGAAGATCGTGGATGCTACTGTGATGACGTTCTCAACACATCATCATCGTAACTAGAGACCGGATTTTAGCATGCTGCTAAAGGTTAAAGGGGGCTTCCTGTTTCTTATAGTGCCTGCAATGCTTATTCTGTCGTTTGTGCCAAAATGCCTTTAGATGACTATTTTCAAAATCGGCGGCCATATAAACACCCCTTTAACACCAAGATTGGCTTTCGAGTGCAGTTTGAGATCGTTATTTATGTAACCAGCAGCATGGACTGTATTGAACTCTATTTCAACCCAGTCCTCTGGTTCAACCAAATAACGCAAACAGGCCCTAGCAGCCGTGAAATGGGAGGCGCCAGCCAGCCTCCGCCACGCCTGACATGGCGCGAGCGGTTGGCGAACGTGAAACAGTGAAAACGCGCTGGCTCAGGGGAAAGGAGGGTAAGAGCAAAGTAGAAAGGACCTGACTGACATGGAAGTTCAAAGTAGCTACACATCGCCCACCATTGGCGACAGCGATCGCGCGAAATAGTGCCCTCCCAAAACCGCTAAGGCTAGCAGCAATACTCCGCCACCACCATCAGCTTTGTTGTCTATAAACATATTCTCTGTTGGGATTTTTGTAGCGTGAGCTCCACGAGACAACATCGACAAGAACATGATGGACGAGTTTCGGCGCCTCGAGAACCACCGCCTACTCGCCGTAACACAACAGCACTTGCGTGCCTTTGCCACCGGTGTGGACCCGGACGCGGAATTCCCTCTGGCTACTACTAAACCCAGATCACTAACATAACGGCAACACAATGGAACCACACGGAACCGCCACGATGCTTCGCATCCTCATCAGGGTTCCCCACGGGAAGATGGTGTTCTTTTTTATGAGTGCTTCATCATTCTTGGATAGGAACAGACTTCGCCTATTTTTATTCAGCACGCGTTTTATTTGTTAAACGCCATGCTGAGCTTCTGAGCGACAATATAATAAAATTTCATAGGGTATTGGGAAACCGACAGGCGAAACTATCCCTATCCCCTGTGCCCCTATCCCGCTGTGACTTCGACGGCTAGCCCGACTGTCACAGGGACGCCCCCAGTGTACGACTGTTTTAGGTGCCTTATTAAGTTAGCTAATCGAATGTGGAGGAGTGACAGGAGGGAGCAGCAAGATCTAGCAATGCATTCTGGGATGCAGGGCCTAACGTTTGCGGTGCTGTTCCAACTGCGTCGCACGTTTTCCATATCTACATTCAGGACGCCACACACTGGCCACACGTTTTTCCAGTCTACCTTCAGGACGCCGAATCGAAAAGGGACGTCAAAAGATCCTGGTGTGAAAAATGAGCAGGTATTCAGAAAATCGGCAACTAATGTGCAGCATTCTTACTGTGCTTTTCTTCATTGTGAATTTCCATAGCCAGGTTTGGTTCTGAGTACCTATACCTATATAGCGATTGCGTACCTCCACTTCGCCAAAGATGTATTTTCCCGGCGACGGAAGTCTTTACAACTTCGTATCCGCGTTTACCTTATTCTTCGGATTTTAATTTCAGTCTTCGTTTTGTAACGGCGATGTATAAGATACATTGCCACGTGGCGACGGGACAAAGGTGATGCGAAACATGCGTGATGGTGACGCCATGTATTCACAGTACGATAAGATCTATGTCTATGCAGTGAGGGCAGTCCAGCGGGATCCATGGTGCCTACTCCGTCGTCGACATCACTCGTTGGGAGGCGCCGTGCTGGGGTACTCTCTTCACTTGTTCTTATTCACGTGGCGTATAGACCTTCCGCTGAGAGCGACCGTCCCGATCCAGGCCACAGCAGTGACGATGAGCGATGTGGTGAGAAATCTGAAGAAGTGCCTGTTTGTTGTTGTTTGTGGTTGGCGGGAGAGGAACGGCTACCACCCCATGCAATTCAAATTTCCCGCCTTCGCAGTGCTCGCGCGCCCCCTGCCTGAACTGCGCCAGCGGAGTTCCTTTCTCTTTTGTTCTTTTCTCCCCGCACGTGCCGGCGTTACACTGCCATCGTATTGGGCCCCATCTCCCCCGAGGGGGACTCGAGTAATGCGTCGCATAGGGGTGGTGTATTGCGTTAACGTTTAGTGTTTTGGGGAGTTTTTGGTAGTGAATTCGTTGTATCAGCACTTCTTGACGTAGTTTGAATGAGTCAAGGATATAAGGCGCGTTCGTAGCCTCCCATTCTGTGTCGGCTTTGTGGCGCAGTGGGTAGAGCGCATGTACATTGCGTTCCGCCCGCAGGGTCGAGGGATCGAAACCAGGCGCCGGATAGTATTTTTTATATAGTGTAGGGGAGGGGTGCGGACAACGACGGTGCGGACTACGACGGACGTCAACGCGGGTGACATCGTGAGTTACTGAAATGCTCTGCATTTAAAAGGACAAAGGCACTGGGTATATTTCCAGCTCGGCAAGGAGCTCACCTGCATACAACCCAGTGCAGGGAAGGAAGTAGAGGGGAGTGACAGGATAAAGTGGAGAGAAACAGAGGGAGAGAGGAAAAAGGTACAACGAGTCCTATATCTCAGTCAGTCATAGAAAGAGTCAGTCCTAGAAATCTGTCAGTCCGGGCACATCAGTTCGGGCACTGCACTCCGGGCTACAGCCGCTGCGTGAGGCCGGTCGTCTCCAGGTAATGGAGCACATTAGCGAAGACTTCTCGTTGGGTTGCCGCAAGCCCCTTCGGGAACAGAAGGTCCTCCATGCCGGCGCTGAGAAGGCCTCGACGCTGGAGCGCTCGGTGAGCTCTGCTCTCGGGCCCGCGTGGCGGGACACAAGCAGAGTGGTGCTCCAGCCTCTGTGTTTCCGGGCAGTCCACACATGTGGGGTCCTTACGCTCCGTGTCGGTGCAGGCGCTCCACCACATTGCAGCAGTCGAGCCGCATGCGGCGCAGGCAGCGGGAATCCCTGCTGATGTCTGCTGATCCCTGCTGATGAGAATGATATCTGTGATGATGCTGCGCCCCACAACAGCGGTGTAAACGCAGCGACGAAGCGTCGAAGGTAGTCAGTACACCATCGGAGTAGAGGGATCGGGACACAGAATACTGCGGATGTATTTAGAAGACAGAGCGGTACCATTGAGATGGCTCATACCCGCTCAGGGGGATTGGCCAGGAAAGTGGGCGCTTACCGAAATGAACTACGAAGTTTTGGTGGGTAAAGAAAATTACCTAAATATTATAATGAATTAGCAGTTGATGACTAGAGAAATCAGAGTGAGGAAATTATAAAAATTAGTAAAAAGGGTACAAAGCAACATTGAATGAAAATTAAAAAGTAAGAATAATGAGGACAGATTCAGAACAGAACAGAATGAGGGCAGAAATACCCAGGCAGATTCAGAGGGACTGTATGTTCGGAGACTCTTTGAGCTTCATGAATGCTGTTGGTACAAACCTTCAAGAGCGGGTGCGTATTATGTAGGATTGAACCCCGCGGAGTGAAGGAGAAGGGGAAGGGGAACCCTCGGATCGGAAGGAGAAAACTGTGGTTTATTTCTCTGTCATAGGAATCAGTCAAACACAAAAGTGAAATGTGCAGCGAAATCTGCAGCTGAACATGATTCGCGGGTTGGCGGCTGTCTTGTGGGTGTGCTTGGCGATCGACGTCCTGCTGGCGGGTCGCTTCGGCCCAGACCTACTGGCGTCATTTCCGTGACGGATGTGACGTCAGTAGAATCTTGGCGTCCGGCATAAAACACTTTCGTGTTAAAATATAAAACCCGAAAACAAACAACCCTAAGTATAACGTACTCTTTAGTACTAAAGGTTCTTCCCCGTAAGAAGACCCTGTGTGCAGGGGTGCACCTTTTACAGGCCGCTTGCTTTGTTGTACTGGCGTCACTTCCGTGACGGATACGACGTCAGCGAAATTTTCGTGTATCCGGGAATAAAACACTTTCGTGTTAAAAATTACCGCAGCTTGCACTGGTGGTACAAGGCTGGAGAAACAGCACAGCTAGCGACCACTCTACCTTTGTCGGAGGCCCATTAGTTGCACTTCACGTGGATTTCCGAACCTGCCGCTGAAAGTTCTCCATGATTGGCAGGCCCGGATCGTTTTGTCTGCAGCCTTTCACATCTCTCCGAAAGTGAATCGCGTTAGCACGTGCTAGAACCGGCAGCAACCGCCTTCGCGAACTCGGCGTCTGTAGCGTTAGCTATTCTGTGCTGCCCACTTCAAGCGCGAACGCGCGTTAACTGGCGATTAAAAGAGCACGCGAGAGGTCACGCCAAGAACGCCGGGCAGAGTGTTCTCGAAGTTCAGTAAGGCTTGATGTCGGGCCAGTCGGCGTAACATGCTTTCAAGGTAAGTAGCGCTTGTTGTGTAAACAGAGATAGACATAGGGGGGAAAAAACGTACACTTTCACGAGAAGACGAGCCTGGCGCTCACCCCGAGACGCACGCTCCCGTACACTCGGTGTTTTAACAGCGAAGCGTATTAACAATTTATTGTTTCCGGCTTTTCACAAAACTCACTATAACAGTATAAAGCAAAGAAATCACCGGGACCGTCAGGTTTCAGACCTGCGTTTGGTAGCTCAACAGAGCAAGTTGTCTTAGCCACTCGGCTACGACCGTGAGTTAGTGGCTGAGAGTCAAACGCTTTCTCACTCGGCTGTGGCTGTGGGCAGAGGAACCACGCCACCTACACGACACAGAACACGTGACAGGGTATACGTTGCACATGCGGGCGCCCAGTTTAAGTGTGCGCGTTCCATTCGTTCGTTCTGCTTCTTCGTTTTGCTTCTCGTTCGCCGTTAAAGCAAAAAAAAGTGGAATAAAAGTTGTTGCGGCAGCGAAGAGGAAATCGGCTGCATACGTGGATTTAAACCGTCATCACGGTCAGGAAGGTTGCGTACAGCTTCGCTACCTTCAAGTCTTACTCGTCAGCGTGAGCTTCCTACATTTTTTTTCTATGTATTTTTGCGAGCTTTTTACATGGCGCAAGCCCACGCGCAAGCCTGGACGACGCAAAACGATCCGCACGAGGTGCAGGCTCACGTGCGTTCAGGCGGACTTTTCTGGTAACGCTTGACGGCGGAACTAAAAGCTTAAACAGCTGCGCCATTAATAAAAGGACGGAAAGGCCAGGAGGTTAACGAGGTGTCGAACCCCCTTTGCTACCCTGCACTCGGGGAGTGGGGTCCAGGGCATAAAAAAGACGGCAGGCGAAGAGGGGAGAGAGAGAGAGAGAAGCTTTTATTGAGCGAAAATAGGTTAAAGGAGCGGGGTGGCCGCCGACACAAGTCTGGCGGCGACAGTAGCAGCTCTGTCCACGAGTGAGGCTTGTACTCCCGGGTCAGAGCTATACCCAGTGCTCCCTCCCACTGCTCGTCAGAGGAAGAGATAGGAGCGGGAAGGCACGAACTCTAGTCCCGTTTTAGGGCACTACAGTCGTTCGTGTAGACTGGTATCGCTCAGAAAACGTAGAAGGGCTTTCGTCGCCTTCTGCGAAGTCGGTGGTGGCGACCGATGGTCTAAGAGAGTCTCTACTGTAAATGGTCGATTGTCCAATCGGGTGAGCGCTGTGGCAAGTACGTTTCTGTCCGATGAATATTCGTGGCAGCGACACAACACAAGCTATTGTCTCTTCCGCCCCACAGGCGTCGCACTGGTCGCTGCTGGCCACCCCGATGAGGAAGGAGCAGGCTTTCGTGAAGGCCACTCCCAACCACACTCGATAAAGCAAAGTCGACTGGGGTCGATACAGCTCACAGGGAAAACGGCGCTGGAGAAGGGTATCTCGGATATAGAAACGGAGATTCGAAAAGTCCGGTGTGTTTCATTGCTTGATGCTAATCGTATACGTGCGAAGGAACGAAGCGTCCTTTGCACATAGTGGAATTTGCAATCTGCAATAGCCAAGTGACTGGGTAGCTAGAATGTGTTCCCGAAAGATGTAATGACTAAAATATGTGTGTCATGCCTTGCCTTCTGTGTAGTGCTAATGCTGTCGTTCGATAATGTCCTATTCGCGCGAAAGAAAAGACGAGGGGGGAAGTCCTTGAAGCCTCAAGTTGGCATTAGCCGTTGGAAAGAGGGAAGTTCGCAATAACTTGAAAGCGACGTGACGTTTCCAGACGTCACGTCCAGGCAACGTGTTCGCTTCATTGAAAGTCTTCTATGGCCAAAAACACTTACATCCAGTTTATCGCAAACTTCACACAAGCAATCTAGATATTTGGAAAAACCGATGAAAGCTGTGGTGACCCCTCTACCACTTTCCGATGACGTCTCTATGACGTCACGGAATCTTCTTTGTGCGATTGGCGGCCGCCAGCAGCCCACATGACTGGCTATTGTAATGGTGCCTACAGTTACGTTTCATCGTATCGATGGCAACGTGAAGTTAACACACTGATAGCTATGTTGTGGTGTTCGCTCTATTGCCTCGCCCACTGCTGAAGCATGGAGCGCGAAATTTGAAAGTGTCTAAGCGAAGCGTATACATGGTCAGATGTATTTCTCGAGTCGGGAAACAAAAGCTCCCGAAGCTCCGGTTGCCTTTGGAGCGCGAAGCGTTCCATAGCACGAAACGTTGGAAAACCAACGCCCCGTTGTGTGTGCTATTAGCGCGCGATCACTACCAAGGTGGCCCACCATTCGAGACAAGATTTGGACTTCAAGCTTACGCGTCTCATCCCTTGGATATGCGTCTTTAGTAGATTACCAGTAAGAAGCAACAGTAGTTGATTACCAATAGTAGAATAACAGAGACCATTTTCAAGGCCATTAGATTAAAATAAAAGTGTGTCTTTAGGTCTTTCTTAGGGATGACCGCTGTCAGAACTCAAGAGAAATAAATTGTCTCGTACATTTCAACTAAAGAGGGGTAGAAGGTTCTAAGCAGAAAGTGCGACGTTTACAGTCGCCTACATGCTTCTCTGCTAAGAATTGCGGATGGAAGAAGAAAAGGCTTAAGAAAGAGCTCGTCAGAGGAAGAAAAAAATGGCCGTGGACTTGGCACGATATGACGAACTTAACCCATTTGTTTTGGTAGGCTTGGGCTACATAATTAACGATTTCGAAAGTAGGCCAATAGCAGTCAAATAAGAGAACGACCTCTTTAGAGCTTGGCGCTGCATCGAGGGACAAGTCCGTGGTCTTAATATAATCCTGTGAGTTATTGGCCCTGTTCTAGGCATTCGATGTCTTCAAGACAGTGCTATCTCGGTGCCATATCGGCCGCACCTTCTAAACAAAAGGGTTCAACTGTTTCAACGCAAAAACAATTATCGCAGTACGGGTTCGGTGTCTCTCCACGACGAAATAGGTAACTGTTTGTGTATGCGCAGTGCAGTCGTAGACGATGATATAACGTTTATTCTGCGCCACCCTCTGAGTCGTCTGCCGAAAAGCTACGTTGGTAATCCAACTTGTTTTTTGGTTGGTTTATAATTTTGAGTTCGCTAAAAATTGTTTTCATTATTTTACTGTCTCTAACATTTCTTGAATTGCGTTATCACACTATGTTCTCTTGTGCTTTATTGTGTAAAATCAACCTGTAATTACGTTTATACATTCTCACCTACATCGCAGGGTGTTATGATTATGTCACAATTTGCAGTCTTAGGCTGTTAAATGTACTTTGTTGAGCTTGTTCTGCGTGCAATCTCAGATACGGGGCCTCGACAGGCGTCTCGGACGCCTATAGCCCCGTTCACTTCGACAGAAGGTGAAAATTGGAATGTACCGTGTGATGTGCGTGTATCATGCCAAAAATATACAAAAATAAACAAACAAACAAACACACTTTGCACAGTGGAATGGGTCATGACTTTTCAGCACTTCTTCCGTTTTATTTTTCGGAATAAACAAACATGCCTACCTGTAGGGGAGCTGAGAGTGTTACCAAATGCCAATGCTCTTCCAAATAATTCTCTCTTAATGGACAAAAACAGCACGTAGCCTTGTCTTCGTTCCCCAGCAGCCAGGCGTATATGGGTATTGCGAAATAAAGTGCCGGTCCAGCGTTCCCACCTTCCGGCGTGCTGAGAAAGCACTATGTGCGCGTATATCTTCTCCCGCAACGACGGACCGGTGTTTGTACGCGGCATTCATAAATCCCGACTCTCGCCAACGCACTCGCGCTGTTTGTGTGGGGCAGCGCCTCGTACTCTCTGCGTGTTTCCGCTGTCCGCGTACTGGAGAACGACGGGAGAGGGAGGGAGAGAGCGACAAAGCAAAAGGTGGAAATGGACGCGACCAAAATCGATACTGAGAGCCTCGCCCGGGCAGCAGCGACTCTCAGGAAGCAACAGGTACGAAAACAATCAGCCGGGGCAACGGCGATGAGCTGGAAAGGGCCGAGGCTGTGCTGCCCGAGTCGATACGCTGGCCTGCGCCCCGCACTGCGTGCCCGGCTCCTTCTTCGGTTCCACCTCGACGAACATCGCCTAGAGAGCGAGAAGGCCTGGCTGCTTTCATCTTTCTAAATGTGGCACTGGTCACGTTGTATTAAGGCAGCTTTCGCGATTCGAATCAGTTGCTGTATCTCACAGTTGCTACGGCGACCAATCAAAAGTAGTTATTTGACTACTACCGCACCGCTTATCAAAGGGCTTTTTTTTAATCAAGTTGGTGTTTCCTGGACCCCGGTAACACCACCCAGGTTAGGAGGCCGCAGGTTAGGCGTTCACCTGTCTAAACCAGGCCATCCAATCGGCTATATACACTTAATTTCGATTTGCGCATAAAGATGTTTTCTAGATGTTTTAAAGATGTTTTCAACACGAAAGTGTTTTATTCAGGTGTACACAAACATTTGAGTGACGTGATATCCGTCACGGAAGTGACGCCAGTACAGCTGTACAGCAGTACAGCTGAGAAAGCTGTATAGCTTTCCATTGTAGCCGTTTGGCTGCATTTAGGTGGATGTCAAACTTTCCTTTAAAGAAACTTACTCCGCCTTGGGGATTTCCCCTAAATCTGGTCGATTAACACCTGTCCTTCTCTTCGAGCTGTTGATCAATTTGCTTTCGCGCTACTAACGACTAGCCTCCTGGTTAGCTCAGTTGGTAGAGCGACTGCTCCGGTTAAGCAGTGGCCCCAGGTTCGAATCCTGGACCAGGACGAATTTTTTTTCAACTAAGTTTCTGAGAAAGCTGTGTAGCCTTCCTTTGTAGCCGTTTGGCTGCATTTAGGTGGATGTCAAACTTTCCTTTGCAGAAACTTATTCAACCTTGGGAATTTCCCCTAAATCTGGTCGATTAACAACGAAGCAAGCGACCTGTAAAGGGTGCACCTCTGCACACAGGGTCTTCTTGCGGGGAAGCAACCCTTGGTATCAAAGAATGCATTCTAGTCAGGATTTTCGTTTTCGGGTTTTACATTTCAACACGAAAGTGTTTTATGCCGTGATACCCCAAGATTTTGCTGACGTCATATCCGTCACCGAAATGACGCCAGTACACCTTTGCCGAAGGGACCCGCCAGCACAACGTCGCTCACGAAGCACACCACCCACAAGACAGCCGCCGACCCGCAAATCATGCTCAGCTGCAAATTTCACTGCACATTTCACTTTCGTGTTTTACCGATTCCTATCACCGACGAATCAACCACATTTTTTTTGTCTACTCGCAACAGCATGGAGACTTCCCAGTTAGGAAAATTTAAGCTCTAGCTTTCATTATTCTTGCCTAGAGGGTTCTGGGTCCTGTTGCCGGGAGGACGCGTGCTGCCATCTTAGGGACGATGCAAGGAACTTCGTCTGGAAGATTTTGCAGTGCTGAAAGACTTTCACTAAAGACTATGATTATAAATCGCAGCCACCTTAGCGATGATATAGTATGATGGTGAAAGTGATGGCAATGATAGCGGAAGCTTGTTTTTCTGATCAGTGTGATACAAAGCATCGTCTCGCCTGCGCAAGTATTTTATACCTACTGCTGTTGATGCTTTTGAAAACGGAAGTTTTTCTTGGGCTACTTAAACCCGAACATTTTGGTCTGTATGTACCTCCATTCAGCCACCGAGACAAAAGATAAAAGAATTCTTAAGCGAGAGGTTTAACAGGCAAAAACGTTTCCAAACCACTAAATCTGGTACCATACTTCATACATGTCAATATGGTTGAGCAAAAAAGAAACCACTGGGTTGATTGATTGATTGTAGGGTTTAACGCGCCGACGCAACGCAGGCGATGAGGCGCGCCGTAGTGAAGGGCTCCGGATTAATTTTGACCGCCTGGGGATCTTTAACGTGCGCCGAATTTCGTACACACGGGCGTTTTTGCTTTTTGCCTCCATCAGAAAAGCAGCAGCCGCGGCCGGGAATCGAACCCGCGAGCTCGTGCTCAGCAGCGCAACGCCTTACCCACTGAGCCACCGCGGCGGGTGAAACCATTGGGTGTATTTGAGCTAAAAGATCAATACATAACTGGTACTCGAAGTTTTCTTTTAATTGAAAACAGGCGTGCTCTGACTCTTATGATAAAAATATAAAATACTTCTTAGAAACAATATTTTGCCCCCAAAATAAAGAAATAGCGGCTCGCGCCCGAGCCTGCACCTCGTGGAAGAGTTCCAGATCCACCAGTAACAAAACGTTCCAATAAAGCGTGATCATGGTGAAGTCGATGATTGGACGGCATACCGTCTGGTCAGTCAGCAAACTACAAAACAAGAAACACAGGCCACTGACCAAGTCAAAAACAAATTGACGTTTCGGGAGCGCTACGGCTCCCTTGTTCACAATGAAAATGAATGTTCACAAGGCTCCCTTGTTCACAATGAATGTTCACAAGGGAGCCGTAGCGCTCCCGAAACGTCAATGTGTTTTTGACTTGGTCAGTGGCCTCTGTTTCTTGTTTTGTAAAGCGTGATCAGTGGAACACGGAAAGGAGGAATAAACATTTAATTGAGCAGTCCATGTTGTTGGGTTGACCGCCAGGTGGGGGACCTCCTTAGTCCAGGAAGCCCTGGGTCTTGGCGGCCTGTCTCGCCCGGTCTACCAGATGTTGTTGGTGATCCGGGTTGGAGCTGGTCAACCGACCCTCCCACTGCTCAAGTGAGGGATTTGGGTTTGGGGCAAGGGATAGTGTGTGGCGGCACTCCCATACCATGTGGTAGAGAGTGCATGGCTCCACGCAGAATTTACAAGTGTATGTGTGCAGTGTCGGATGCATTGAGTGTAGTAATGTACCATGTGGAAATGTGTTAGTCTGTAGCTGTCTGTAGATGATCGTGTCTTCGCGAGACATGTTGAGATGTGGAGGCGGAAAGGTTCTTCGTCCCAAGCGGTAGTGGGCCAGGATGTCACTGTACCTTCTGGGGATTATTTCTCTCGTTGGGCTAATGGAAGGACTGGCTGACATCCCAGAAGGAGGCGCCCGGTGAGTGTGGGCTCGGGCTGCAGCATGAGCCGCCTCATTCCCTTCCAGTGATGAATGAGCCGGTGTCATATGATGAAAATTTCGGGTAAATCAGGGTGGCGCCTGGATAAAATTTTTGCTTGGCTGTGATGATGAAATGCGTCCAATATTTGGAAGTTTCGACACGCCGTCTGGAAGTCTGATAGGATGATGACATGTTCTTTGCCAGTGGTAGCTGCAAGGGCAAAAAAATAAATTTGCTTGAGCAAACCCCCCCCCCGTGCTTATCGTGGGGGGGGGAGCGAGACGGGAGGCGGAAGGGCGTGAAAAGGGGCGGGGGAGAAAAGACAGGCAGTTTACGGGGAAGGGGTGGCAGAAGACTATCGTCTTTCGACGACATTTCGGCGAAGTGAGCAGTGCGCGCGGCCAATTCATTATTTTTTTACTACATACTTATTCCCTATCGGTTATCCGCTCGAAACAACTATTGCTTGTATTCACTGGCGAGGGCGCGCATGCAGGCAACCGTGTGAGTGCGCCGTCACTGGCTACGTCGGGCTCCGCGGGATGGCGCCACTTGTCCGTGCTAAGCGCATGACTGTGCTGCACTCTGCCTCACCGAACGCAAAGTATTGCATCGAGTCTAATGTGAGTGCGATTAACAACATCTCTGTTGACCCTACCGTTGAGAATCGGGTTGAACCGGAGCGACGACGCACGCCGGTGTTTTTTTTTTTTTTTCTTCGGCGTGCGGGCGCAGTGGCCCAAGCCGCGTCTGTGGCCGTTTCCAGTGTTTCCAAGCGAAGAAATTGACAGCTAAACTCTTCAACGAATACCACCTATAGCTGTGACTACCCTGCAGACGTCCGTTTTCTGCTCTTCTCCTATCAAGATTCCGCTCCGCTGCAGATTAATTAACGCTTCCTTCAATGGTAAGACGGAGTGTGCAGGAAATTGGAAAGAGAGAGAGAGAGAGAGAGAGAGAGAGAGAATAAATATTTTATTTATCGAGCAGAGGCTGATGAATGGGCCTCGCCCCGTGGAAGGCGTCCCTAGTCCGGGATGCCTTGACTTCGGCTAGCTGTCTTTGCTCGGGTCACCAGTTTGAGCTGAGCATCCGGTCCTGAGATGGCCAGGGAAGCCCTCCACTGCTCGTAGGTGGGACTGGGAAGTGGAGTGCGGAGTACATTGGCACTCCCATACTATATGGTAGAGGGTGCCAGGCTGGGGACAGTGAGCACAGAGGGAAGGGTGTTGGGTGGGGAAAATGAGGTGGAGGCGGGTGGGAAAGCGATGTTTCCGCCCTTTCAGGCCGGCTGAAGTTTGAAGCTTGAAGTTTGAGTTTATTTCGCTTGGTATATATTTTCTTGTCTTCCCGCAGAAGCACTGGAAGGAGCTTGCATGCGGACGGGGCAGCCCAGTTGATCACACAAACATCAATCACCGAATCAGCTTACAACAATATACAGAAAGCAGTTGGTGGTGCAATTGAATAGCAAAACTGTGCATGTGCTATGCAAACAAGAGTAGTACCTGTAAAGAGCATACATAACGAAGCGAAAACCACGAAGCATAAGGCAGAAGTGGATAAGCGTAATAACATTATTTTCATGTTTTTCAACCGAAAAAAGAGCACACCCAAAAAGAACAGACAATGCAGTACACAACCGTTGAAATAACATCAGACTGACAATACACACTACCCTGTTTGTTTGCACCCAATCATTTACACGTTTCTTTTTTCGTTTACTAACTGAAGCTGCTGTAGAATCTCTAGGAAATTTATTAAAGTAAGAATGTACATAGAAGGCTCGTGTTATTTCACCATACCCTGTGTAAACTCAGCTCTGATAAACGGTTCTATGTGACGGAGTTCTCGAGTTTTTTTTTTTTTTTTTGTTCTTTATTTTGTATTCATCTGAAAAAAAGTTTTTATGAGCAATGTAGCCATCAGACGTTTTTGCGCTGTCATCATAGAGGGACTACTCAGTATATTGCCGCGAACCATGCATTGGGTTCGCGGCAACGCAACTGAGCCACTGCGGAGGGTTGCTGTCCAAAGTTCTGGCTAGGCAAGTGGTGACGTGCGCGTTCGCGATGTTCGACAGAAATTTCGACAGCAGACATACAGAAAGTCCAACTAGGGTTTCGCCTTCACCTTCTTGGAGTTCTAATAGTACCCCGTAATTTAAAGCGAAGCTCTCTATGCCTGATTGATGGCGACCTTGCCTCAAAATGCACAGTAGGAAAGCCAACTTTCTCTGACGACGACGACGATGATGATGATTGTGGGAAGTAGAAGACTAAAATCCCTATAGTGACGCTCAAGACGCAGTGCAGGGAAGCCAACTTTTCACGAAGGCACATCAAGTGCCTCAATAAATAAACGCTTCTCGTGGTCGGAACCAAACCTGGGTCCCTCGCGTTATACGAAGCCGACGTCTTTCCTACTGCGCCATTCCGGTACGGTTGAATAAGTTTGAATGTGGGCTTTCACTTTGACTCAGGTTGCACGGGAGAATTCTTGGCGTTTTAACCATCTTTATCTAAAGAAATTGGTTTTTTTTATGCTGTGTTCAGAATACCCTCGCAAAAGCCATATCGTGATCTATGGACGTAAAAAAAACGGCGTGTTCACGCAGTTCGGTTGGCTGAGACGTGAATTAAATGATGTCATTCTTTAAAGTTATTACGAAGTTGCGGCAACAGTAGCTTTTTTTAAAATAAAACCAGGTTTACAGTCGAGTCCCCTTATAACGATACCGTTTATAACAATTTATCGGATATAACGATGAACAGCTATGGCACCGCCAACTTTTGTATTCTTTCTGTGGTAAAATAAACCGCTTATTACAATACTCCAGTGCCACGATATCGGATATAACGATTGAATCCGGTAATATTGTACACCAAAAGTTTAACAGTGACTACTCTAACGACGCGGTTGCGCAGCCTACTCAGGTAGTGTCTTCGTAGGAGGCCCAGTGCGTGACACAGTCCCTCGGGGACTTTGTTTCTGCCAAGGACATTTACCTCAGCTAGGTGAAGCACCTACAGATGCTCTTGGAAAAGAATTGCGCTAGCTTCACACGCGGCAAACAATGGTGACCGACTGTGGCTTCTTTCCGCAAATTAGTAGTTGTACCACCTTGCTGGCATGCGAATAAAATGTTTTGAGCTGTGTTCCGTCTTTTTACTTCGCAACCCGCTTATAACAATTATCGGTTATAACGATGAGATTTTCTTCGCACTAGAATATTGTTATAGGTGGACTAGACTGCATTTGCATTATAAATATGCAGCGTACAGGGAAAGAAATGCTGCTACATTTTGTTACATTGTTGACGACACATTCCAGACTGGCGTGTTACCCTGTTTAAGGGAAATCACACTCATACAATATAGGGAGCCCATTTACGAGAAAAAAAAAAAGGAGTTGTGTTACGTTGCAACCTGGCCGATTGCTAGCCACTTAAAGCGTTCCAGCTCCTTTGTTTTAAAGGCTACCGTCTTGCGGCAGCAGCGCGCAAGGACCTGGCCCAGTTCCGCGACTGAGTCGGGTGCCCCGAGCGCACTGACCGTCCACTCCATATTGTACATCAACACCCTGGCTTGTAGGTTGCAAGTTTCATCTGCATATTTCTAATATGAAGCCTAATTTTTTAATTGTTTTGAAGCACTTCACCAACTCCAACGACGACCTCTTTGGGGAAGGATATATAAGAATTGATAACGGGTATCTAAAGAAACATGAGAAGCAAGCCGTGTTCTACGTACGCCGTCTGCCCGGTAGTGCGTTAGCCTTGCGCGGTGTACTGTACTATTCATTGTAAGAACATTAGCATGTCGTTATGTGATTCTGGAAATTTTTACTGAACATCCAAAATACAGCCAATTTCGGACGTCCGACTGCGCGTACGGAAGTGTTAAAACCGGACGTCCAACGGACGTACATGGTACGTCCATCGGCCCTGAAACGGACGCCTTACGGACGTCCGCTAGAGCCGGAATGGACGTACGGGAGACGGCCGACGGATGTCCGGTGGTTGCTTGGGATATCTTGTGGACGAAATGCCTCCACGATGACTTCGGGGTGGGACTACATTCCACCGCATCCACTCGCGAACGCCATAGCGAGTGTAGGCCCAGTGTAATGGCCGGTGCATTCGCACAGCTCCGAGTGCTCTGTCGGAACGGAACGTCCAGGTAGCGGAGACCCGTCCAGTCAACGTCCCAGTGGACGCCCAGAAAACACTGCATCTCATCCTACAAATAACGCGCGGTGTTGCATTCTAGGAACACGTGCTCCATCGGTAAGAAGCGGGCTCTCAATCCGTTTTTCGATTCGTTCGCACCACCGCTCACGACAGAACCCTTGGGGGGTAGGGGTAAAAAGCTTCGCTTTAAATAGAATAAAAATCAACCGCAAAAAGGTAATTATAAAAAGTCTATCATCCCTACCTAAAGGAAGTTGAGAGACGTGCGAAAGCGACAATTTTTTGCCCACGCATTTATGAGCAATCTCAATGCATACCGATACGTGATTTATGAGATATTTACTATTGTACTCCTGCTTCATGATCGATGCGTGTATTGTCTTATCCAGAACCGTTTCTTTTTTTCGCGATTTTCAACTGACCGTTTTAATGCAATGGAAGCTCGGTTTCACGCTTGCAGAGTCGTCTGTGTTTGTCGTGTAATTTGTATCGGGATAACTTTCGTTAACAGAAGAGTTAGATCCGTTTTCTGTAATCATACTCCTTTCATAGATGGCCATGCTTCTCTGCAGCACAGGCAGCGTGAGGAAGCCAGCTTACAAAAAGCAAGCTTATAACGATACCTCGGAAGTCGGCTTCACCTCTAAACACGAAGGCATTGCTGGGTTAGACATTTTTTCCACGAGCAATTTAAAAAATATGAAGGCCCTAAGACCACTTTGTATTTTGAAGACGGTAGCCTTTCTTGGGCTACTTAAACCCAGATATTTTGATCTGTCTGTCTGTCTGTCTGTCTATCTGTGACCCGATTCAGCCACGCGGCCAAACTAGAAGGCCTGCGCAATAGTCTTACAGAGTCACAGTTAAATCTGTCCCTCTAAGTCCGGTGTAATGTTCATACTTGTCAACATTGTTGAAGAAGAACAAGACATTACGCAAATATACGGCAACAAATTAATACAGAAGTGATATTTGCAGTGTTTCTTTATAAAAAATCATACATGCTTGATTTTTGCGAAATTAAATACTTCATCAACTGCAAAAAAAAAAAAAAATCACTCCGCCGTCGCTTGCTGTCGCCCGCGCCACTTCTGGCGCTTCTGGCGCCATCTTAAGAAATCAAACGGAAACACTTACGAAAGGTTCCACTAGATAGGTCCACGTTCTGCTTGGAACGCACGTGGAGTAGGGAAACGCGGTTCTATAAACGTTGAAGCACGGCCGGGCTGGAGGAGCGGCGGGCGCGCACTTAGATTCACGCGCGTCTTCGCCGTACGGCAGCGTTGGCATCGAGACACCCGGCCTGGAGCAGTGGAACGCGGGAAATTTAAAATGATTTAAGCAAACCTTTGGCGTCTTTACCTTGGGAGAAGCGCGACGCAAGAGGAACAACATCAGAGATGAGCGGGAAAGCGAAGAGATGCATTTACTTGGGAATAGTCGATAAAGACTATCGTCTTTTCTCGACATTTGCAACGAAAGGAGCAGATACCCGGCCTTTTTTTTTTATTAGGGCTTTTCGCTTGGCCAATCAGTCCATGGGGAAATGCAATTAGATTTCTGACAGGACATCATCAGTCCCGCTAAGAAAGTTATTGCTTTAAAGAAATTCACACTGGTATTCCGAGTCCTTCCTCCACTCGAGCCTCCAGTGGAGGAGATGCTTGAAATCGGTTTGCCCATAAGCGTTGCTGAATCCTCCCCTCAACCGAGTGCAGGAAGCAAATGGAGTGTAAGAGGGAGTCAGAACACGGCCCTCGGTGTCCTTCCACTCTGTACGTAAAGAAGGATGACCAACGAAGCTGGGGTGCCGAGACCCGGGCGCACAAAACAACACACGCTTGTTTGCCATTTTCGATTGAGCATTCTAGCTCCTTGGTTATAATTACATGAATGAAACTTGGGAGGACAGGAGTTTTGTTCCAGCGGACAAACACGGGCTGTCCGTTTCCCTCCCGTAGATGTCCATGCATTGACAGCAGACGGGAATTCCCCAACATTTACAACTTCACCGGGAAGTATGGAACTTTAAAACGCAAATGAAATTTCGTGTAGTGGTCATATAATGGATTTTGGGAGAATTTTAATGAAACGGGAGTTGTAGCCGTTTTCTGTAATTATGCTCCCTCCGCAGACGGACGTGTTTCACTGTACACGTAACAATGTGAAAAAGCCAGCTTACAACTGAAGGCAATAAAGTCGTCTTCACCTCTAAGCGCAACTTTGTTGCTGAGAAGACATCTCTTCTAATTCAACACACTGATTCAACACAGGAACTAATTCAACAGCTAACCTAGCGCTTTCCTCTTCTTTTTGGGTGTTTCTTTTCTGTCCTTCAAACACAGCGCTTGTGTTGTACATCTCTCCGTTCTTCGTCCGGTTTTTTTGCGCGCTGTGTGTGTTTCCTTCAAAATGTGCACTGAACATTTTTATTTTTGCTCTGTATTTCATTTTTTCTATTGTTGTTCTGATAGGTTGTACATCGTGTCGTATTTGGATTTGAACCATCTGTAATATATTCCTGTCTTTTTTGTTGCTATAATGATTTGATTACTGCGTTATCACTTTTTTCAAGTTTACAATGTGTATTGTATACCGTCGAACACGGATATATCGAACTCCAAAGGCATCCCGAGATATTTCGATATATCGATAATTCGAAATATGAAATATGCCCATCTGAAGCGTATCTGAAAACTCCGCACATCACTGAGAGCTTTTCAAGGTCGCTACAAGCAGTAGCCTACCGGTTTGTTCCTCACAGCACGGTAAATTCCAGCCACACCACTACCATCATTACGCTTTAACATAAAAATAATCTGTAAGATTCGCTTGCTTCTTCTTCCGTGTCATAAGTTTACAAGGCTGTTCTAAATCCAAAGTCTTCCGTTTTTCGGTGACCATGGCTCCGAAACGTGGGCCGTGGACAAAAACACGTAACACGCCACATAGGTCCCCCTGAGCGATCCACCACTGAAAACCGCTCAAGCACACAGAAAAAAATGCCAGAAACCGAGCGCAGCAGGAGAAGTCACCATCATAATCCCATCCACATCATCAGGAGAAGCGCACTTTCAGGGGCACTTGGGGCGCAGCGTTCGATATATCGAATGTGGCCGTGATCAAGAGTTCGATACACGCGTAGAACAGCGCTTTTCTTTTGCACGGGATTTCCAAGGGGATGTTCAGACTGTTCGATATAGACAATAATTCGATATATCTGTGTTCGATATATCCGTGTCCGACTGTATTTGCATTTGCAGTGTGAACTTTCCTGCTTCTTTTTGTTTATTTTTTCCGCTTTACTGCGCTAATACAACACGTGTGCTATGTAACCCCCCTATGTAATACCCCTTCACGGGGGCCTTTAGGGGTATTGTGAATAAATAAATAAAATAAATAAATAAGTATAAGCCAGGTTATATCAAAACATGGCGGCATGTTTTTTTTGTTTTGTTTTTTATGATTTTTACGGGCGAAGCACCTTAAGGCTAAGGCTTGTCCGGCGTCCGTGCTCACGGCACAGCACCGCGTAAACCGAAACATCTGTGAACAAAAGGTTCACAAAAGGTTAACACGAACAAAATAAAAGGGTCACAAAAAGTTAGAGAGACAGAGAGAGAGAGAGAGAGAGAGAGAGAGAGAGAGAGAGAGAGAGAGAGAGAGAGAGAGAGAGAGAGACGCACAGCATCGTGTAATAAAAGGTTCACAAAACGTGTTCACAAAACACAAAACAATGTTCACAAAACAAAGAGAGGGAGTGTTCCTGGAGAGCCGTGCTGCGCATGCGCAAGGAGCATTGAATTGAATTGGATTGGATTGGATTCGGATTTGGATTGGATTGGAAATCGTTTTAGCAGCAGTAAGCACTCTCACAGGTTATTTACGGTAAGAACGATCCCCAGTGCTTCGCCCACTCGTCATGATTCACTCCATGGAGATGTGTGAATTTTATTTCCCTTACGCTGAAGGTATGGCACAGTTTTACGATACCGGGGACTTGAGTGGGCATCGCAATGTCACGCTACGCTCGCGTGGTATTTTGGTCTACATTGCTCTGTAGTGGGAGACCGTCTGCTGGATCCTAGCCGAGAGGGTCGCTGTAAAAACGAGTTTGACAAGTGGAGGGGGAGAAGGAAGAAGCGCCTTGGCAGCAGTTCGCACAGGGCGCCGAACGAGGTAAGACCGGCCATGGTTGGCAATGATGTATTAAAGGAGTGAACCCAAAATGAAAGTTCGTATGTTGACTGAGGCTGCCGCTAACCCCAAAACACACCCTTTTGGGTTAGAAATTTGTTACCATCCGCCTTACTAGAAGGTGCAGTGATACCGTACAGCGACCGCCCATCGCATGTGGCTTGCTTCTGACCGGACCTGTACCTGCCGTATTTTTGCTACGGTTGATAGTACAGTCGAACCTCATTATACCGAACACTGATACAGCGAATCATGATATATAGCAAACTAAATACGAAGTCTGTTTGGTCAAACTACATTTCGATGACACCCATTCTTTTGATAAGGAAACCGAAACCTGGACAGCCACGCGATATCGGCTATAACGAAGAAAATATTTGGTTTCCGCGAGGCTTAAACGTCAACAGCTAGCATATTAAAAAGAAGTTTTAAAAAAGGTGGGTCAGAACAACCATTTTTTAGTAACTTGAAAAACTGCGCAAGTAGAAGTGGGCACTGTGAAAAACTTCATTCCATTCAGACTGTGAAAAGCCACCATTCGAAGGCCACAACGTACCTCCTTCACGTAAATAAGAATGCAGGCCTGTTTTGCCGAACGAACTTAGTTCTGTTGCAATTTCATGATCTCACGTTCCGGTCTGTTTAGTTTGAAATGCCAGAAGGAGACAAATAAGGATTACCTCGTTTATAGTGGGTTCGAAGCCTAGAACAATGCGTTAATCGTTTCGTAAAACATCAGGCGACTTGACAAATAGGGTCACGTAAGTGGCAGTGTTGCCAATGCCAGTTGGCCAGTGTTGCGTCCAACAGGCCCAACACACTCCACAGCTTTGCAAGACACCATCAGCCGGTGTAGTGCCACATGCAGCGTTCACATGTTCACGCGTTATTGCTTATGCCACCATTCCCACTGCTATAAAAAAATGCACCAAATTTTAAGCGCAAATAGCCCGTTCTGCAAGCTTGTAAGCCGTTTAATTTGCATTTGATTACGTATGTCAGTCTTGGCCAATTGCAACAAGTTGCCCATAATGCATCATAAGCTCAGTGTGATGAAATAACAGGTGCGTCATATTCCGATTCTGTTCTAATTATATAACTCACCTGAGTGAAGTTCAGAGTTATTTTGGCAAGGCAACCTTTTGAAAGAACCAAATTTGAATTTTGTCTCTGTTGCCCCTATAATACCAAAAGTCAAAACAAAGGCCATTGCATGCATAAAAGAAAATGGAGCTTCTTTAACTTTGCTGGCCACTGCATTTGTGTAGCTGGTCACACCACAGGTGTGCGAATATAAGGTTCTTGACATCCTTTACCATTAGTCCTAATGTAGTGCTTTAAAGTTGCTGCTACACTTTGTCAGACTGTGAGGCACCATGAGTGGCAAGACTTAATTCACCTTGGGTGATTTTTGTGCAAAGAACACACGCTAAAAAAGTCCTTATTAAATAGGTAGCCACGAGCTACTTTGCAAGAATCATTTCAATTCTTCTAATGTAGTCTACAATGTGCTACAAAAACCTTTAAGCATAATTACCCCGCTACCAATAGTGCCTGTACTGTAAGCCAGGCTACAAGGTATACAAGTATAGCATGTTATAATACTATACCTTGTTATGAACCACTTTTGCAATCAGTCAGAGCAAGCTAAACTTGTTACAACTTCACATGAAGCAACTATAGGCAATTAACATGCTCCAGCACATATATCAATTTAAAGGGACAGCAGCTTACTACAAAGTTTGGAAAAGAATACTGCCCTCCAAGATATGGCATAGCATGCTTCAAGCAACCTGGACGCATACCAAAATGAAGAAAAAGGTCCACACAAAGGTTGATTTGTCTGGCATTTTTATTCAACACACTATTAATAGCTTCTACGCAGCTTTTTAACATCGCTATACGGCAAACAAAACCATATTCACAAGGTAGGCACCGCCGCCACCGCTCCAGCTACAACGCCTCCTCCACAACCTTTTCAACACACCACCTTTTTTTTTCACCTCATCTTTCAGATTAACTTAATTCTCCACTGTTCCCTTTCAAGTTGTGTGGAGGAGGACATTGGGACAAGGAATTTTCGTTCCTGAGTTCATGGTGACTATCCCCCGTTACCACAGGTCAGAAAAGGCATGAGCTCATCAAGCAATGCATAAGTGAGCCCAGAACTACTGCTCATTCGTGGTCACTAGTGGGCGGCTTGTTCTGCAGGCCGTACGCATTCAACAGCGACTCCGGACTTGGATCACGGCCCAAGAACCGACGGAACACTTCGCTGCCACTGCAGGTGCCGCCCAGCTCCAGGAAGGTCTCCCGGAACCTTCAAAAAATTGAGAGCAGCTCAAGTCACACACAGAGAAGGTGAACCGTACAATGTAGTTGTATTTTGCATTGGACTCAATCTGAATAAAATTCGCGATACTCCACAACTGCCTCTCGTGTTTATTAATGCACTACTCGCGGCACTCCGCAGGGCTTGGTGCTAGGTCCAATATTGTTACAAGTGTTCAAAGTTCAAGAAAGACGTCAAACAACCGTTGCAGTACGTGTGAGCACAGCGGTAGCTCATTCTTCCAAATTGCGGTAACAAGGACAACAGTCAGATTTATTCTAACCGGCCTCAGATGTAGGCACACAATATTAGCACAGCTGCTACAACTGCAATGATAAATCAATATTTACAAATACGTCTAACAACATGTGCTGCTCGTTTTGTAGAGCTCTGTCTTGAAAGCGGTGTCCAAGGCAGAGAGCTTTGTAACAGCTCAGGCATAAACAACCTTTAGGGTTGAAAGATCCAGAATAAAATCGCGCATGGCGCTATTTTGGAGAATAAAAGAAATGCCACAGTGGAACTCCCTAGCACAGACGTAGAGCTGCATCCTTCCAGTTCAGGATCACAGCAGCTCAAGAAAAAAATGCACCCTCTGAAATGCCAGTCTTTTTCACGCAGGTGGGGTGTACACACCATGTAGCATCACTGCCCACTAACGTTAATGTCAGCAGAAAACACTGTCGCTGTTTTCACATGACAAGTATAGCCACAGAACCTGCCTAAGACATTGACAACATAGCATTTGTCCAGATGACTGGGCAGAACACCTACAAAGCATCAGTTCCACAGGTACATTACATCTTATGCCAAGGATGTTACCCTTCCCAATTCTGCAAGCGTACACCATCCCCTGGCAATAAAATGATTTTTTGATTTGACTGTAGGGTCTAACGCGCCGACACAACGCAGGCGATGAGGCGCGCTGTAGTGGAGGGCTTCCGGTTAATTTTGACCACCTGGGGATCTTTAACGCGCGCCATAATCTCGTACACATGGGCGTTTTTGATTTTCGCCTTCATCAGAAAAGCGGGGAATCAAAACCGCGTCCTCGTGCTGAGCAGCACAACGCCTTGGCAACTGAGCCCCCGCGGCGGGCCCCTGGCGATAAAATGGCCAAATGTGCTGACTGTGTAGGCGCACACAAGATGTCTGTGAAACCGATGATAAGTATATGTAAGCAGCCAACAACCACATCAGCAACAAATAAAACACTTCAGGCCTATTCCTAACGCCAGTACATTAAGTAATTACCTGTTGAGCTAAACTATTTCCAAGTAAGAGGAAAGTTGCCGATTCCCTAAAGAGCCTTTATCGCACTAAAAAAAGCCTTAAGCAACACACCCAAAATAATACCCAAAGCAAAACAAATGTGCGACACGGGCACTCTGGAGCAAGATGGGGACTATGCTGCTTTCTACTTCACTATCCACTCAGCGACGACAGCCGAGCCATTTATTTTGCGAGAGCCATGATGTTGTTTCCCGCAGGCGTGCAATATATTAATAAGTGATGGCCACTCACCGTTTTCCTACAGAACTAAGCTCTGTCGAAGAAGACCCGGCACTCTGGAAGGCCTCCAGTATGTCGGCAGCGATCATCTGCGCGGTCAAAAAGGAGCCCGTGAGGTACACTCCCCAAAAACAAGGCAGCAGTCACCATGCTGGTTAACACGTGAGGCACAGACCCATTTCAGTACCATGGCTTCCCTACATAATTTAGGGCGGTGTGAGGGGGCAAAGGAGTGAAGAGAAAAGGCGTGGGGATATTGTTGAACTCAACGGGGAGTTCACCCTCACACAACCCAGTCCAGGGAAGGGAAGGGGGGTTTCAAAGAATAGGAAGAGAGAAGGGGGAAGAGAAGAGCGGTAGGAGAGTGGGGGACAGTCTATATCATGTTCGTCTCGTCCCTGACTCGATGGCTACAAACGCAGCACTAGTCCTATTGTAACCAGGAAGTTGAGTAGGTGCTGGAAGACCTCCCGTCGGATGGCGTCCGGCCCCGTGGGGAACAAGAAGTCTTCTAGAGCTTGTGGTTTGGGGCACCGAGTCACCACTCCACCCTACCTTCCAACCCCCTTCCACCGCTCACGTGCCTGACTGGCAAGTCCTCTTCAGCTGAGGACCAACTGGCCCTGACATGCTGAGCCACCGACCTAATCAACGCTTATATGTGTCCTGAATAACCTTTAGGCACCACTACTTCCCATTCTATCCTCTGCCCTCTCCCTTCTCTCTCCACCTTCTGCACTCTTACCCTCTCTCCCCATCCTCATTTTGCACCCCACCCTATTTTCCCTCACCCCTCTTCTCTTTCCCTACTTTACCGTGCTCTTCCTCCACCCCTCCTCACCTTTCACCCTCTCTATACAAACCTTCCTCCTCCTCCTCCTCTCTTCCTAGTCAGCTCCCTCCCCACCCAGTCACCAGTTGGTCGTACGACGCACCAGTGACCCACACTAGTAACTTAAAATGAGGATTATAGGTTACTGGTTAAAACCCACCCTTGGTGCAAGTGACACACCAGTGACCTATGTATTGCCACAACATTAGCATTATTAGTGCCATACACACCGACCATTTTAATCTCCAAAACAGCTTTAGCCAAACACGAGGGAGAAGCTCACGCAGATGAGTAAAATGGAAGATGAAATAGAAAAAGTTGCTTAGACGGTGGGACTAGCGGCGGCAGCTGAATTGTAGGCACAAGTTCGCCCTTTAAATAAATAGTGTTTCTTTACCCTCTACAAAGCCTCAGCGCTCATTTCAGCCATTACAATATGCCTCTGTTTATAATGCACGAGTACTTGGCATCAGCCCCCTCCCACACACAATATTCCTGGCCACGCCACTGCACGAGTGACCTCTTTTCCCACTTTCTATTTCAATAAATCACTTTCCTCCTCCCTCCCTCCCTCCCTCCTCTCCCTTTCTCCTCACTCACTCCCTCCCTCCCTCCCTCCCTCCCTCCCTCCCTCCCTCCCTCCCTCCCCGCCCGCCTGCCCGCCCACGCCCGCCCGCCCGCCCGCCTGCCCGCCCGCCTGCCCGCCCCCGCCCGCCCGCCCGCCCGCCCGCTCGCTCGCTCGCTCGCTCGCTCGCTCACTCACTCACTCACTCACTCACTCACCCACCCTTAAGTGACCCACCGATTCCCAGAGAGCCAGTGGCCAATTAGTGAGTATGCTCACTGGCTGATTCAGGTGCAGACAGATAGACAGACAGAAACTAAACACCATCATCTTCAAAGAAAAAGAAAGGGCCCTGTACCCGAGCCCAGAGGGGACAGAACCGGGACGCTGGGCTGGTGAGGAAGCTCTCCAGGGAGCAGAGGCGGCCCTCGTGTTGCGGATGCGTGGCCATCGGCACAAACTGTTGCCACAGGGATCCGCTCAGTTCTCGCCAGAAGTCCCGCCTGCGTCCGCCAACCAAAGACAGCTCAGCTTAGCGAGTTCGTGGAGTTGACCCAACTAAACAGATTCTGTGTTGTAAACGCCATAAGCAAAACTTGGCTACTCATCAAAGAACTTATGCCTGAACGTGCATCCCCCCAGTTTTTACTAATGGAAGGAATTGAATGAAAACAACATTGGGTTTCCCCCCCACAGACACCGGTTACACCAGTGCTATATACAGCACAGCATGCACTGGCCTTGCCATACAGAACTCGCACTCCACAGGGCCAGAGTAGACTAAAAACAAAATTAAAGCCGTTCCACTCAATGTGAAAGCTGCCGGAAGTGCAGAGCAGTGATCCGCCATAATGGGCTGTGGCGCTGTTATCTGTTCACTGCTACCACCCAATGCAATTCAAATTTCCCGCCTTCGCAGTGCTCATGCGCCCCCGGCCTGAAACTGCACCAACGGGAGTTCTGTTCTTTTTCTTCTCGCTTTTACTCCCGCACGTGCGGGTGTTGCACTGCCATTTTTTTTTTTCACTTACTATCGTAAAAACCAACCCAACGAGCATTCCTAACTAAATGAACGTGGGCGCTGCCGGTTAGTTACGTATATTTTGCCTCAAATGTACCTGCAGTTTTCTTTGCGCTATACAACGGGGAGATGTATGACAAGCGCCAGCGGTTCAAGAGTTTCGAACGTTTATGACTATGTAAACCACTTGGCTTTTGAAGCCCCTGGGTTACGCAGCTACGACGGAACGCCATGTGTGGCTCTACTTGGGTCCATCGAGCGAGCTACGATGACAAGGTGAGCCCCTAAAGTGCTCTGCACTTAAAAAAAACACAGCTCTTCCCTGCCTCATGCCAGTAAGGAGTAAGGATGGAAGAATCATGTCCCCTAAAGATGTCATTCCAGCAATGCAGAGCCAAATTGCAGAAAACATGAAGCACTACCATAAATCCAAGGACACCTAAGCACTTCCAATCAGCTGTGAATGAGAAACCGTTAAGGGAGTACTGACACCAAATTTTAGCTTTTCCAATTTTATGCCGCAAACAATACCTCTTCACCCACTAATAATAAAAATCAAGCAAAACCCGGTAAGCAGTCTACATAGGAATGCGAAGTTACAATGCATTTCTTTCAACCAGTTTTGGTTTCGGTCTGCGGCAGCACAGATGACAGTTCTGGGCAACGCTGGAACGTATTACATCACACTGTTCTGGCCACAAAACCGCCAGTTGTAATGTCAGTCAAAAGCTGTGTTTTCACACGCATTTTTTGCATCGTGTGCGGTGGTCTCCCGTGGTTTGCATTGGCCTGCCCGAGCTTGCATGGCAACTGGGACACAAAAAATTTAAAAAGAAATTCGAAAATTCGTGCAATTAGACGTTATTGACGGGGTTTAATTTTTAATTGAGACAAACTTGAGTTCCTTTCTGTTCATGATGTTGGCCTTCTATTAGTTTTTGAAAATGTAGCATTACATTTTTTCCACTTTGCCAAAGTTCATAATGCCGCTGAGAGACCCGGTCTGGCGGAGCGACACCACCACCAACAGCAGCGCAGGAGAGTGTTTCCACTTTCGGAAAGGGCTACCCATTGTCACCAAGCACCAACCAGTTCCCAGGGCGTGGACTATCTTTCGTCATGCTGACAGCGCCTTTGCTGGCAATGGCAATCTGAGGTAGGTCATGGCCGGGCCAATTAAAATTTATTATCGATGTACTTCCCAACTTGCCTGGCCATGAAAATTGCTAAAAGGTATCTTCACAAACTATTGAAGCAAATTACAGTCGAACCCCAGTTATACATCCCCATGTTTTAAGACAACCCGGGTTTCACGACAGACTAGTTGAGTCCCAGCAACAAAGTCCCCGTACAAAGAATGCATTGAAAGCCTCAGTTATGCAACGACTCACGCAAAGCGCACAACCGACCGTCTCATCTTCCGTGTCTCTCCCCTCTGGTAGCCGTCCACTCCTTTGCCCAATCGCTTTCCCCCTCTCCTTGCTGGCGTCTCCTCTTGTTGCACAGCGGTCGCAGGTGCAGTGTGCAGGTGTTACTTCTCCCACTCAGCAGTGAATCTCCAACACACCCTGGCAGGCTAAGGCTACCATGTGTGTTTGTCATGATCGTGTGTGCCATAATTCGCACTAGCTGGCGAGAATCGTGGCAGTGGACTCCAGTACAAGGTTTGTTTTAACGCAGCGTAACTGGCAGCAGCACTGCATTATTCTTTTCGCATTTACTTTTCTTAGCGATTTGGGTTTCCGAGCCCTGCAAAGCCTCAGTTTGTAGTTTACATTTAAGTGTCTTGCAAATCCGTCCTGCGACACTGTATATATAGGCGTAACTGTTGTTCAGATTCTACGATGCCCGCATTTTACGACGCTTCGCCACGGTCCCAAGAAAATCGTATAATTGAGGCTCTACTGTATATTATATTTTAGGACTCTGACTTTGGTGTCAGCACTCCTTTAACGTTCAATCGAACACACTAACTCCTCCTTCCAGTTTTGCAATGCAAGTACTTGTGGCTGCTGTGCCTCCGAGTGAGGGCAGCGGGGCACGTGCTTGATATGACATGTCGCTAGCACTGAACACAGCGGCACTACCAACATTCTATGTGGCTTTGTGCAGGTGCAGGCATTGCCCAACAGCATAATCCTTTACTTGTGTTTTTATTGTTGCAAAGCTCATGCTACGAAATGCTTCACAATAGCACAGAAGCCATTTCTCATCTTTGGATGCCAATGTTAAGTTAACGCCGACACTCTATTTTTTTGTTCGATTGGCCATTTACAGCTTTCGCAGTACATCTTCTTTCTTTTCAAGCCACAATCCCAATAAGCAAGGGAAGGCTACGACTATGGTTGGCTGAAGCTCACCGCGTATGGAGGTCCAGGTCCAGCTTGGAGTAGTACAGCTCCCAGCACAGGTCCCACGCCGCCATGTGTCTGTCAGCTGCGGGGTTAAAACAATTAACAGAAGAGCTTTAGGAATGAGAAACGACAAAACCTGCATCCTCCTCATGTGCGTATCAGACGACGGGCCATTGGTTCGAAGAAAATTCTATTTGCGCACGCCAATTACTGCCAGTCGAGAAAGGGCTGGCCATACAAGCAAGATGCACAGGGGACGACCGTGCGGTAACAATCAGGAGTGGGTGTTGTGGCCAAATTTTGAAATCCTCTCCCTCATCTCTCTTCAGTCCATCTCCAAATGAACAACACGTTCTTCCTATAACTGCTAAGCTGCTCCCCAAATTCTCCCACACGCGCGCATGTTCTCAGGTTTTAACACTTAGTCACTCATTCAACTCAGACACAACAGTGACATCAGACCCACTCACTCTGTCATCTCACTCAGTCACCCCCAAATTTCCACCACTCCCCACTCCTCCCCCTCTTCCCTCAGTCCTGTTGATGATGATAATACGACATCGACAAAGACACACGTGGCAGACCCTTGCAGAGGAGAGCAACAAAGTGTACAACTACCGTATAAGCCGGAATATAGGTCCACCCCCATACCTTGCAGCCGAGAAATGGGTAAAAAAAATTAGCTACACAAAGTCGTTTAATTGGGGCTATAAGCACTTGTTTCGTCTCAGGTGCTCGTTGGGAGCTGTCTGATATCTTGTCGGACGACTGCTTCTGTCTGGCTGTCTCCCACAAAGCAAGTCGTCCTCAGTACAGCCCAGGGAATCGCATATGCAGCGCTTATTTCAAAAGACCAATGTCATCAGGAAGTGAGTGCCAAGCATGCGACTCCCATGTGCTGACCGTTTGTGAGAGTCGGTCTGCGCGGGCGTCTTGCGGTCGTTGCTGGCCATCCATTCATAGAGAGGTCGCACGACGGCCATGGACAAAAATCGCCACCTCGTACTTCAGTTTCAGGTGCACAGTGTGGCGCCCACAAAATGAGGTATTCCAAGCATTGCATACCAGGAGCTGCCCCTTCAGCGTACACCAGTAGCACTCTTTCTGGCAACACCAAACTGGCCCTAAGCAGAAATGTTGCCATTGGCTTTTGCGTACTATATAACGTTTCTTTAAGTGCTGCGGTGAACTCATCTCGAGCGAGAAGAAAATAGCACGCACATGTCCACTGACAGTGAGAGACGAGCAAAAAAGATGATGGCATGTCTGATAGATGGCAGTGGCAATGGTGCCTTTGTGGTGTGGATGGGCCCGATGCGCTGCCTAGTTGCCAGATGTCAACCAACATTACACCAGTGACCAGTTTATAGGCTGAGGGATGACTTTAAGGCAAATTTTTTGGTAAGCCTTCTTGCCCTATATTCCCACTTATATGGAAAACCTCACTACACATAGGTCGGTAGGCTCACTCATAAGCTGGCCTCACATTCATGGGCCTCTTGCTCATACGGGAGGGCGAGTGGGCATATCGTGAAAGCCATGGTTCACTATATTTCATCGAATGTACAAGGTACCGAAAAGCATACAGAAAATTGTTACGGACTCGTATGGTTTATGTGGCCGCGTCGGCTCAGTGCTTCATTTCACAACGCTTGGGTGATGATGGGCCAGGCCCTAGTCGCGGGATGCAAAAACCGAGAAAGCACACCATGGTGAAAGAGGCTACAGCAGCTTGAAATGGCGCTCATTGTAACTGGTGTCAGGGGGAAGGGGCTGACTGAAACTGAGGCAGCGGCCCGATGAGAGCAACATGAAAGTTCAACAGAAAGGTCGCAACAGCAGACCCAACAAAGGGTCCAACAAGGCTTTTGCCTTCACATTCTAGGCAACTTCCAAGCATCCCCCATAATTATTTTCAGGAGATCGGCGTGAAGCTGGTTCACCCCTGACCTGCATGCAGTGCCTGGTGCAGGTCGGCAGGTAGGGGCTTGGAGGCGAGCCGGGGGGCCAGGGTGGGTCCGAGCAGCAGCCACTGGAAGAGGACGCTGCACACCTCCACGCGGTCCCACTCGAGGCCCCGTGTGCCCGACAGCAGGGCGTGCGTCGACCGGTTTAGGCAGTGCTCCAGCACCTGGGCCAAGCGCCCCACCAGGGCGCCCAGCTCCGTGTAGGACAGGCCGGGCACGGGTGGCGGCGGCACGCTCAGCATCATGCTCGCCACGGGGACGCTGCCCAGCAGGGCACTGCGACCTGAGCGGAGTGCCACAAGGTTCAACCCTAGCGCCACTGTTGTTCATTTCCCTGATGGCACAGTGTTCCCCGACTGCTCTGGAGTACCGCAAGATTCACCCCTTGCACCAATGTTGTTTGTTGCCCCAATTATACGAATGAAGTTCACTGACTTCCCTGGGGGGTACCGAAAGGTTTACCCGTTGCACCAATGTTGTTTGTCTCCCCGGTTGTGCGAACAAAGTTCACCGACTGCCCTAGGGTACTGCAAGGTTCACCCTTGCACTGATAATGTCCACTGCCTCACTCGTACAAAGTTCACCGACTGCCCTAGAGTACTGCAAAGGCCAACACTCCAGCCATTGTTGTATTTTGCCAAAATTGTATGAACAAAGTTCACCATCTGCCCCGGAGTACTGCAAGGCTCAAGCCTTGCACCAATGTTGTCCGTTGCCCTGGTTGTGCAAACAAAGTTCACTGACTGCCTCTGAGTACCACAAAGTTCACCCCTTGCACCGACGTTCTTCGTTGCCCCAGTTGTGCGAACAAAGCTCACCAACTGCACTGGAGTATCACAAGGTTCACCCCTTGCACGGTTGCACAAACTAAGTTCACCAACTGCCCTGGAGTGTCACAAGGCTTAAACCTTGCACGAATGGTGTCTTTTGCCCCAATTGCATGAACAAAGTTTATCGATTGCTAATAGAAGTCGTTCACAGGATGCAACTGAGTGTCACTGTGGCCAACACCACTACAGGTTCCCAATAAATTAAATTTGCCATCTGCATTTCACAAGTCATTTATGGAACATAAGGCTGCACATACGGGCCTGGAAAGCTTGCCAGTCTGTATTGCTGATCTAAGAATACTTTTGCAATCAAACTTATTTGCCATTTCGTACTGGTCAGATCAGCCTCGAAGCACCTCTGTATTTTATTTGCCCGTAAAATGTCTACGGCAGGAGCAGTTTTGGACTGTCCAGGGACAGCTCAGAACTGCTCTGGACAAGCAAATAAAAGAGACCATTAATTACTCTTTGCCTACTGTGCAAGAGTACACCTGCGGAGGTTTGTGAACGCAACTCACTGTTTCCCATTTCCCGCTTCACTCCCTTTACCTGAAATGACATTTAGCTGTACTGACTGAGAAACATGGGCAGCAGCCACCACAGCTGCTCAAAGACTAAATGTAGGACAAAGCAGGGGCCCCCCTGGCTGTCAAGGTTCGCTGGGTTTAGACACATCTGGCTTTATGCGAGCAAAAATCACACAATAACAATCACAACGCAGCAAGGGGACAACAGCACTAGAATGACAGCAAAGTGACGCATGCAAGTACTAGTAAGAACCTTCAGTTAGTAAGAACTACTTAGAATGCACCAGCTCATCCAAAACCTAATTTCTCAGTGCGTAGCAGTGACTTCTTGGGGCATTACAACAGGGAAGAGCACATTCTTTGCACAAGACAGCCAGTCTCCCCCATCTCCTTTCCCCCCACTTCCCTTACCAAAAATACCGTCACAATAATGGCCACAAACATCTTTTTCCCACGTTGCTGTCCCTAACGATGTTTGCCGTGGGCCTTGGGGGTAACACTTGCCTCTGGCTGGCTCCATCCAGCTGCCAGTATGCTTTCCCGGCCTTGAATAGGGGTCCAGGAAAAAGCTGCCTGCCAGCTCCCCTATGAGAAACCACAAAGAAAGGTGCAGAAAACCGTCAGAGTTATTTTGCTTTTGTCCCCCTCTCTCTTCGTTTCCCCCTGCTGGGGTATCGCTAATGAAAATTTTGAGTGTGCACTTTAGATTACGCAGCACTGAACAACCTTACTCATCTGGGAATAGTTTAACCACATTCATTTGCACTCTCTGTGCACTTATTTGCAGCACTTGCACTTGTGTCCAGAAGCACCACTTGCAACAAAGTGAGAGAACGAAGCAAGTGCACCAGAAATGAATGCACAAGGCCACAAAAGAAGTGAATTCAGGCAGTGGCTAAGAAATTCGGTGTCAGTTCCCTTGCAAAAGAAACTGCTAAGACGACACACGACATGATATGCGTGCATCCATATGAGCATACATACATACATATAAATACATATGGACATACATATACACACACATACATACAACGTACAGTCAAACCCAACTATGCTGAACCCGTCTAAATTGAATGATCCTGTATATCGAACTACTTCTGGTCATGGTATATTTGCAAAGAGAACAACAATTACACCCAATTCCACAACAATTACTAAACCCATAACAATTACACCCCAAAATACCCAAAATTGCATCAAATCTGCCACCTGTGTGTGCTAGTGATGACTTTGAAAATCCTGAGGAGTGCAACGAAGCCACTGCCGGTGTTGATGAAATGTGCAGTGAGCAGCAGGAATTTCGAACACCGCTGCCATATCGACGGCCAGCGAGTTTATGCGTGCGGACGATGGTGTTGTGGCCATGGGATAGTTTGTAAGACTACGTTGCCAACATCGTACCGAGTACAAGTGAAAAGCGGGTGCAACGAGGACGGCGACGACAATGCTTCGCTCACAACCTCCGAAATGAATGGTACACTCGCTCTAGTCCAGCGCTTCTCCGCGATTGTGAAAGGTTGCGACCTCAGCTGCTCTGAGTCATTCAACAATGCGCAGGCACTAAGGCTGTTCAAGCAGCTAAAGTAAGGCAGTTTCATTTATAAAGTCTGTCAATAAATAGTAAGTGCTTTTATGACTTCCAATTCCTTAGCATGCTTATATCGAATTATCGCCTATATCAAACTGATAACTGCTTTTTTGCAAGTTCAATATAACCGGGTTTGACTGCATACATATGCACATGCATACATACTTATACATAACACACGTTTGGTTGTTCAAACAGAGACGAAAAATGAAAACACTCGCGTGTCCAGATTTTGGCACACAATAAGAATTCCCAAGTGGTCGATATGAATCCGGAGCCCTCCACCATGCCACGCCTCATAGCCCAGGCGTAGCTTCGATGTGTTAAGCCCCACGAACCGGAAATATTGTCACGGGACACCTAGGTGGCCAATGTCCCATACTGCCATGGCTCATCACAGAAGACGACGAGGACGACGAAGAAGTGGCTCGGTCGCACCGCGCGCTGTTATGGCCGCATTGCAAATTCTGTAAATAGTAGGGGTGTGCGAATATTCGAAACTTCGAATATTCGATTCGAATTTTTTGGTATTCGATTCGATTCGAAAGACACTTTTATTGTTCGAAATATTCGAACCACCCAAAACTAAAAAAAAAAAAAAAAAATTCAGAGCGTGTCTGTATCGGTGTTTATTTACAGTGGACTCTCGTTGATACGATTCTGGGGGTGCGAATTTCGGGATGATACGAATTTCCGAAAAGTCCCGGCGAAATTGCATCGTTTGCAATGGGAAAAATTTCGGCTGTTACGAACGGACCTGCGCGGCCCGGCGGAAGGTACGAACGAGCCGGCGAGGCACCCGACTGCTGAACGAGCAAGTGACGGCTCTCGCTCCCCGGTTTGTCACTCTTTCTCCAGAAACGGCCGCGCTGTTGTTTTCTGCTCGCGAAAACGCTCTGCGCACGCCCAACGCGCTGACACCGCCGCGAAACCACCCCCACGCTGCGCGCGGCGCGGCCGGCGACGTCAACATGGCATCGGCTCCAGCCGCGATTTGGCGCGGGCGCTCGAGCGACCGCTTCTAACCGCTCTTTAAAATGCGGCTCAAGGGAGACACGAAGTTGCTTGTGCGGTAAAGGAGCTGATAATTCATGTGATAACGGTACTATAAAACAGCATCCACGGCGCTAGTGAAAGCGCCCATGAAATATCTGCCGGGGTGCTAAGCCTAACCATCTCCGGCGGAGCCAAGCCGGCTGTCTCGATCTCATCGCAAGTAGTCAGGCTCCTCCATTCTGCCGCGCGCGTACTGCGTCATTTTCTGACCGAGGTAGGCGCTACCGCGGGCTCGAAATCGTCGATGTGGGCGTGAAAATACAGCGCTCGCAGAGCCGAGACGAGCGAATCGCGTGCAAAACCGCACCATGCGGTTCACGCTTGGCTGTTGCGGCGTGTAGCGAGCTTGGGCACACCGAGTGAGGAGACGAGCGCGAAGCTTTACGTGCTCCAGAAAGGACTGCTTTGCGACACGGGGGTTAAAAAAAGCAGAAAAATCACGAATTTCTTCACGCAAAAGTAGGAAAAAAAAAATAAACGAAAACTTTTTTCAGCGCTAAATTTTTTGGTCTGTGTTGGTTCATATGAATTTCGGATGATACGAATATTTTTCGCAGTCCCGCGAGATTAGTATAATCAAGATTTTACTGTATCAGCACGCGGCCATGTGCACGGGCTCGGGCATGCCAGCTACTAGTGTCTCAAGTGAGCGGCTGTTTTCAATATCTGGTAAAGTGGTGACGAGCAGGAGGTTGTCACTGCTCCCCGAACATGTCGAGCAGTTAACCCAGGTTAACCTTTCTCCATGTTAACATTTAAGTGAGTGCAGACCTTAATCTGTTGAGTGCAATGGTATTGTGTAATTCCTAATTTTACTTTGTGCGATTTGTTGTGCAATAAAGTTGCAGTTTTTGTGTCTCTAGATGGTGAAAACATTAATTTTACAAAAAACCATAAGTATTCGTATTCGAAAAATATTCGAAAAATATTCGATTCGATTCGAACTTTGTTTTTATTATTCGAATTCGCTTCGAAATTAAAAAATTGATATTCGCACACCCCTAGTGAATAGATCGTTCCTCATCCTTCAACCATCGTTCGAGTCATTGGCTCTGCCGCCATGTAACAATATGAACACATTTGTACGTACGATGTGGTGTGATGTATATAACATGCACATTTGTGTGTGCCCATATCGACATACGTGCGTGTGGACAGACAAAGGTCTACTTGAAGCCAGGCACACGTTGTACTCTACAGTGACCAAACGACAGTGTACCCACCTGATGGATGCAGTATGTCGAAAGCCCGCACGTCCGAATGCCACGCGTGCGTGGCTAGACTGGGCGACTCCCGCACTGTGATGCCCAGAAGCTCGTGCAACACTTGCCACAGGTTCTGCAGCACGTCCGGCAGGGGGAAATACTCGCGCACGGATGCCTCGTCGAACCTGGAACGTCGTGATCGCAGTCACAGTGATGACGACAGACGTGGCGATTCCCTCTCAGAGCAGGCAGGATAAGTTTCGAAAACTGGGCTCACTCTATGCTACGGTATGGTAAATACATACGGTGCAAACCCACTTGTAACAACGCCAGCTGTAACAACATACTGGATGCAACTGTCAACGGCTGTGGCACACCTTAATTAAGTTTCGGGGCGAAATAAGTTGTTTAAAACAACGCTGCCGTTCACTTATATTGGTTAGAACAACTGAGCATGGCAGTAAAAGGGGACGTAAAATTTCGTATTTGGAGCCTAGTGTGATATTTGCACCTTAGACGCCGTAGTGAAGGAGGCTGTGCTGCTGCTCCCTCAGCATTTGCGGCGCACACCTTTTCAATTTTAGCTCCCTCAGGAAAAGTAATCTACTGCTCCCTCAGGAAAAGTAATCTACTGCTCCCTTCTTAGCGATTACGCTAGCCTTGAAGAAAATTTCTTACAACTGCCCTATTGTCTTTTCTGGCCAGCTCTGAGACCAAGGCGTCCTTTCCAAATCCCCCTAGATGTTGCAAAGGCCTCCACATGTCACAAAATTTGAACAAGGAAGCGAAGGTGAGGAGGTGATGTGGAGGCTTCCTCTGATCTGGCTAGCATTGGTTTCTCGTGCACGTGCACTGAGTCACAATTACAATATTCTAAATATGCTGCAAGTGGCTTAGACACTTATTTCTAACCCCCCCCCCCCCCCCCCCCCCCCCCTTCCCCCTCCAACCACATAGTCTCACAGAGAGTTCACGATTGAAAATCAGCACAGAGAAAAACACAGCACAAAAAGGGGCAAGTAGTAGTCAGGAAAGCACTGAACGTTCACCAATTGCCCCAATCACGTACTTTCAGAGAGAGATAGAGAGAGGGAGTCTAAGCCAGTCTTAACAATGTTAAAACGACCCCACCTGCCCACTTGCCTGCCAAGATTTTTTTTCCCCACATTACTATTGTATTTCTTGAAACGTGCAGTGTCGCTGACTTCCAACCTCCAATCCAACGGCACGCATGCAATCCGAAAACAAAACACTGTGTTGATAAAGGCTGCCCAAGGCTGACTACGCCCTGCAATTGGCTACCCCGAGTCTCATTTCAGCCTTTGCACCCCCAACGCTTCGCGACGCCACTGACGTCCGCAGAGCACACTCCAAGTGTTATAGCCCAGCAAGAGCAGGCTCTGTGTGGCCTCACTGAAAACAGAGAACTGTGGCCAGCAATCCTCTGCCCACCTGGCCAGCATGGCCTGCCGCTGCTTCCTGCGCCAGTAGGGCACGTCCCCACAGCTGGAGCTGGTCCCGGAAGGCCCCGCTCCTGACAGAACGCCCCCAGAGCGCCCAGCTTCCTGCTCTGCCCGGGGTCGCACCTGCTCCGACAAGCTGCAGTTTGAAGATTCAAAAAAGACAGCGCGGGTCACAAGTGCAGATCGACACCGGCTCCAACACTTCAGACTTTTGCCAACAAAAAATCCAAGCTCAGGGGCGGTATTCTCATGCTTTGTCCATTTTGTGTCTGTTTCAAAAGTGTCCGTTTTGAGCAAGCTCTGACTGGCTAAAAGCGAACACCCAGATGTGACGCCATGCAAGCACGGCGGAGATATGAGGCGCGGCTTCTCGAGCAGACGATTTGGAGCAGACGATTTTTCGTCGCCTTGTTGTTGGTTCGCTGGCAGAACAATGACCACATAAAAGATAGTTTAAAATGGGTTTAGCCGTTTAGAATGTGTTTTCAAGAACAGCTGCGCAAAAGTCAACCCAAAGCCCGCCTACAACTGAAAGTACGTCACAATAAAACGGACGCAAAAACGGGCGTTTTCAAAACGGAAAAACACGAGAATACGGCCCCAGGTGCAGCACTGTATGGTCCAACGCGACAAGCTGAAAGTGGAACGACAAGCTCCCAACTCAAGGCCAGTGGCTCTTCGTCTCCTTCATTGGCGTTTTCAATAAACGTCACCTGTTTGTCAAGATGCGTGACGGACGACCAGCGCCCGTAAAAATAAACACATAAAGAACAAGAAAGACGAATCAGCAGTGCTGCCGCTTGTAAAAGGCATCCCTGCTACAAGTGCCAACTGTTAATCAAGAACCATCCCCAAGTCGCACCACAGTCAATTCCTTTATCTACATGCCTTGTTATACTAGCCTTAGTCATGTCACAACCTGTTCTTTTGTATTCACCTCATTATAACGGTTTTAAGAGGGGACACTGGTCTTAAAACAACTCTGTTTAATTTACAATTAAGCTTTGTGACACTTGTCAGTCTTGCTGCTTTCTTTCCAGATTTGGAATTCGCCATTATTTCTTGAGTCAGTCAGTTAGTTCCCAAGATAATTAGGGATCATCAGCGAATTTTGGTCAAACAATAGACAAAACGGTGTTGGTCATACAGCTGTAACCTTTTTATCTTCCAATACTATGAATCCTGGGGAGTGCAATAATCGAAGCAGTTTTTCGATGTATCGCTCGGAACTAATTTTACAGCTGTTGGGATGGACGATAGGTAGAATCTGGCTTCACGTTGTGGAAATTAGAACTTCGATTTTTCCCGGGCGCATCCTTTTTTTCTTTTTTAAGCTGCCATTGACGTATTTGGAAATTTAAATCGAATATTTTAGCAGAACAAAACACCCCTGACTCAAGCAGAATCGTCAAAGCTCCTTCACTGGGTCTGCTTACTGAACGCTGCCGTTGATTCTGGGCATGAAGGCTCAGTTAGCCACACTGAGAGCAACCCAGTGGCGGCGGGCGGCGTGTCTTTAGAATTTTCAAAATAATGTCTAAAAATACATATACAATTTAAACTTGTAGAAATACTTGTGTTAAAAGGTTTTCAATAAGTGAATAAACTTTTCAGCAGTCACAGTAGCTGCTAGGTTTGCAGGTCACGTGACCGGGATACATATTGTAGTGTCAAGTTTCTACACTACAAACCGCCACCTTTCAGAAAGTTTCAGAAAGTTTGGTGCCAAATTAAAATTATTTCCACCAATTTGTTTATAAATTGCTTGTGGTTACCAGGCTATATAAAGTGCTAGCTTTCATACGAGCTAGAGAACAAATACGCAACAAAAATCGGTTGTCCGTACCTTTAACAAGTGCTTAGGTCTCCTCAGACTTTCCACATTTGACAAATGTGGTAAGATTGTAATCTCTAAGATCGTAATCTCAAGGTCAAGATTGACAAGACAGGACAATCAGAGACGAATGATGAAAAGGCAGGAAAGCGGAAAACCCCTCCTTCCCACCAGCATCACAGAGGGGGGGAGGGGAAAGTGGCTACCTGTCGAGGAATGCGTCGACGCGCTCTGTGCTGGCGGCCATCTTGGTCTCCATGGAGAGGGCAGCGAAGTGGGGGTACCCCAGGGCCTCGGCCTGCAACCGACGCTGTGCACGGATCTCCTCGATGGGCAGGCTGTTGTTGAGCGGGTTGGCTGTGGCTCGGCTGTGGTACGCCTGCCAGAGGTTCCACCGCTGCACACGGTCACCACAGTGCTGCAGGAAACCCCCGGTACGCCTCCTCCTCCAGCGTGGCAAACCAGGGGCCGTGCGATGGCTGGCTCCTGCAAGGCCGGCGGGTCACATCGTGCGGGATGATGGGTTAGGGGGCATGCAATTTGATTATTGATTGATTGATTTATTGATTGATCGATACAGTTGACTCTCGATGATTTGTTACACGATTGTAGGTGCCCCTTTTTTCCAAATTTGACAATGCAATGTTGGGGGGTCGACTTAGAATCGAAATCGAACTGTGTACCACTATACGTACTCGGTTACAACTTAAGAACGGCAACGGAACGGAAGTTGCCGCTGTGCCTCATCACCGCAGCCGGATGTTCCACCGCCCGGCGCAAGTAGTGAGTTACTGCGTTACTGGGAAAATTGTGAACATTACACGAGCTTTTCCCGTGATTTTCTGGGACTCAGTATTAGGATTTTAAATTACCGCAGTGATGACAAACAAACTACGTGAGAAAAGGCAGACGATATCACGCATTCATAGCGACCTCTTTTCAAAACACGCGTGCCTGTTGACATCCGGAAGGATACCGTACATGACCTATTGCCGTTCTTAATTAACTTGTTCCCGAGTATAGTAACGGCAAGAGAAACAAGAAATCAGGGGTGCTACGAGGTAGGGACAGCTTTGCACCCTCGTTTCCATGGTTATGGTTGAATCGTAGCGTATTAATTTACCATTGCATACATTCTGGCAACAATAATAAAGGTGATCCCGACTTTGAAAGTTGGCGTTGCCGATCTGTGCCCTTTGTCCACCGTACTTAGAGCGACTAACCTCCCACCATTGCGTTCGGAAGTGTACTGAACAATGTGATGTGATTGTGGCTACGCGGCCGCTTCCGTCAGCCGCCATGTTGTTTGTTTTGGTATCGCGCGGCAATGGCTGCTGCCGGTTTCTTTGATGGTTGTCATCTCGCAGCGAATGTGTTCTTCCTGCTCAACCCAGAGTGTATGGTTATTCCGCGTACTTACACAAAAGCTTTTCTTTTTTAACATCTACTGTGTGCACCACAAGCCCATGGCCCTTGAGGGAGCATCGATCATTGATGGAAGAGCTGTCGTATGGGGGGTATTGGTAGTTGATGGAATAACTTCTCTTCATGATACAATTTAATAGCGGCGCTCACATTGATGGAAGAGCCGTTTGGGGGGTATTGTAGTTGATGGAATAACTTCTCTTTTACAATTTTATAGGCGGCGCTCGCATTTTTTTTTGAGAGAGATTCAATTTTTGGTGGGTCAACCTACATTTGAGCCGACTTACAATCGTGTAAATACAGTAATTGGAATTTTCGGTTACTTAGAAATGATGTTCCGGTCCCAGGAATTTTACATACAATTCATTAGAAGAATCACTCGATAATTCGAATCAAGAAGGGGAGCATGTTGCAGACTAATGGCCATGCTTTTATCACGTCTTACTGATTAATGACCAACTGTGATTGATTTATCGGTTGATTGATTAATTAGTCAAACAATTTACTGATTGATTAATGACCAACTGCAACTGGTTGACTGATCAAATGTTTGACTGACTGGTATATCAGTGACTGATTGATCAATGGAGTGACAGACAAAGGAGTGACTGATTGATCAATGAACAACTGCGATTGATTGATTGATGAAGCCATCGGCAGATTGACATATCAGTTCATCAGTAAAATAACGGACTGGTTAATTAATAACCATTTGCAATTGATTGATTGATACATCCATTAATCCACCAAATGACTTACTGGTTGCTTGTTGACCAATTGCAATTTATTCACTTACTAATCTGACTGACTGACTGAGGAACTGATAAATCAGTCAAAGGATTTCCGACTGATTAATGGCCAACTTTGAGTGGTTGATTTATTGATTCGCTGATCCCTATATTACCTAATCAGTCAAATTACTCACTGATTGATTGATGGTCAACTGCAACTGACTGATTGATATATTGGCTAATCACTCAAATGACCCTCTAATTGATTAACGACAAATGTGAATTGTTTGTTTGATTGATTGATAAACTGATTTACTGATTGATATGTCGATTAATCAGTCAAGTGACTTATTGATTAACGACCAGGGTTAAAATTCTGAGTTGTGTTCATTTCAAAAATGTCCATGTTGCGTGCATTTCAATCGTAAGGTGCCTGCACTTGTAAGGCTTCTGGCCAATAACATGCACAAAAATCGACGCCCCGCCTTTCTTATGCTACATCCCATTAGGGTCGTCAGAATGGACACTTTGCTCCTGCTCAAAATAGACACTTTGAAATGGACAAAAATAACAATTCTGTCCCAGCTGTGATTGATTAATTAATTCATCGACCAAAAAGCTAATTTTCATAACTGAGGACTCCGTCACCAGGCAATGCATTTACTCTAGCGACCCTTATTCATCCATACATACAGTCAAGTCTAGTCTGTGCTCTTCCAATAAGACCATACCAGCATCACATGCCTAGCATCCGCTTTCTTCCTATGTTTTGCCGTACACTATCTTGCTTCAACGCTGTCATTATATTTTTTTTCCCCTTTCAAGGAGCCATGAAGACAAAATGCAAGTTTGTGTTATTCGAAAGGTTTCGTGTTTTATAGTGCTCCCAGCGCTTGTCCAAATGCAAACGATGCTTTATTCACTGAGAAATTAATCCATTTAGGTAAAAATTTTGATTTTCCCGCTCTATCGTGCGTTTTCGTGGTCCCAAATGACATCACAGGAACCGACCGCTCTGCAGCCTAGGGTCCCTTGATTCACGCATCCGCCGTACAGGGTGGAGACACGTATGCGCTGGCGCCGCCATTTTGGTCCACTCGCTCGCTGCCGAAACAAGTCATGTATCAAAACCGCGCTAAAATTATCGCCGCAATGGGGTTAACTGGCGAGTTTGAATCTCTTATCTGTTTCGCGTTGCTGGGTCTCATGGGAAACGAGAACAACGCGTTGTGCACGTTGACCCAACTGCAGCGGCACGGGATGTTCAACTCGTGTCTTTGTTACGTTGGCGCTACTGAGGTACTCGCGCGTTTGTTTACGTTATTGAACCTAGATGGCGCCACCAGGCGAAGTTCCGTAGATCAACGCCGCCGCAGCGGCCGCAGGCGATGGCGCCGCAGCGGTGATCAACGGCGAAGCCGCCGACGCGCCATCATAGCGCGACCAGGCGCGACTGTGGAGATGGTGGCGATACTGCATTTCCTTGGTGTTGTCGTTTCATGAATTAAGTGCGATGGCTCGTAAATTTAGCAGCAATCGAATGTGTTCCGTCCCGCAGTGCAAGAACCGAGCGGTTGCTAACAAAATAAGCCTGCATTCGATTCCGCGCGACGACCGACTCAAAAAAGCATGGACCGTAAAACTGCGGATCGGCAAACCTGTGACGCCGGCAATGGTTGTGTGCAGCGAACACTTCGTGAACAACGACTTCTGGAGCGGGACGGGTAAACAGTGATAAGCATGTGATTTTTGTACGAATTGCAATGAGGCAAACGTGCATGGGCGAATAGCTGGCATTGTTCTCAGTGCGGGCGCCGGGCCTTTTACACAGTATGTTACAGTGGGACTTCGATTGTCAGTCTCAGACCAGAGAGGAGGCTACGAAGTTTTATCGCTAGTTGAGAGATACAGAGAGAGTGAGCAAAAATAGCTTTTCTTTGGTGGTTTTCTATTGTTACAAGCCGAGAGGTCTCACAAACCTCCCAGCGTCTAGCAGCGACGGTGCTCGTCGTGCCGTTCTTTTGTACACGCACGATCCAAGGTATGCTAACGATATTCTACAGGCGCCAACGTAGCGCGGGCATCTAATGTTATTGCGGTGTTGCTTGGCAATTTAACCATAAACCCAGATGCCCTTTTTACTATTTCGACCGATAATAAAGAACATCTACAGGATAATTACTGTTGCGTGACAAAGCGACGGGAATTCCGTCGCTTTGTCGCGCGACGATGTGTTTTGTCGAATAGTAGGTACCAATTTTCGTCGCGCGACAGAATTCCTGTTGCTTTCGCTCGCTTTCATCGCAAGTGTGAACGGGCCTTAGTCCGTCAGCTCAGCTCGCGCAGCTCCGGACAGTGCGTTTCAATCTGCACCTGCAAGTCGTGCGCGCTGTGCGGCAAGGCAGCAGGATATTAAAAAAAAACAGTATCCCATCTGTTTCCTCTACCCATGAAGCAAACAGGCGCGCAGCAAAACGTCACTTCCAAATGCGGTAGAGCCTGTTTTCAAAGGCGCGAGCCTTTGTGTGCGGGCTCCAATGCGTTCGCTCGTGTGGCTAGCATCAGTGATACGACATTTACGTAACTTCAGTGAGCCGTCGTTCACTCCAGCTCGTGCGGCTTCCTTTTCAAGGCCGAAGTTTGAAGGCAAATGCCTTGGACTGTGACAGATGACACCTCCTGACATTTCACGCCACAACACACCAAGTGTCCCGCATCCAGCACCGCTTCGCCCTCGGTGTAGCACCGGATTCATTTATCCGAGGTTCCTATGTGCCTCATTACTTCGCCCCACAACAATGAGCGCGTGAAGGGCAATATCGCCCAGAAATGACGATAGATCGGATAATCGCAGATGATCGGGGTATACAGCCGGAGCACTACGATGAGCCTCCGATCACCGCTTGGTCCGCCATATTGGAATCGCCCGGTTGACTGGCGCGCCCTCTATATGCCGCGGAACTTGCGAATACCGTGGCGTGTCGTTTTCTGCCTTTATTTTCGTTCTGTGAGAAAATGGTTTCGTGAAACACAGTGCTCGCTCGACAAATATGTTCACGTAAGACACCGTCGCGTCAATCAATCGGCCAGTGTCGTCTGAGACAACCCCAAAGCCCCGCAGTTCTGTGCAGCTAAACAAGCATAGTGCGCGCAGTACCAACAACAGCAGTACGAAGCGGTACTTCTATGTTTACATGTGCTTTCGTAACTTACACTTACCACCATTCTTACGGCTTTAAAAAGAATGTGCCCTAAATTTAAGCGCAAATAGCTCGTTCGGCAAGCTCTGCCTAATTTGCGTTTACTTTCGCCGGCCTCCGCCAATCGCAGAACTGGCTCGAATGACATCATAGGTTCTGTTGCGGGAAATGAGCTAGTGGGTCGCATGGCCATTCCCTTTTTTCCTAATTATGTAGCTTATTCGAGTGAAGTTTACGTTAAAAGTGGTGTCAGTATGACTCTAACGAGGCAATCTTTTGAATGAACCAAACTTGTGTTTTCTCTTCATGGCTCCTTTCAGGAATCTTCAACCAACCACTACACCAATCTCTACGCAGCTGGGATTGTGTTCCCTTGAGTTTTACCATCTAGGCGACGTACCGAGAACTGACACATCACTGCGCTCTCTTCGAATGCGAACACCTCGCTTGCTGAGTCAGCATTTCTGGCCATCTCAGTCTGCGAAATTCTACTACCACGCAGTTTTCAAGCCATGCTCTTGCAAGTGGTTCCTGCCGCTTCCTCGAGACAACAACACACAAAAGAAAAAGGACTCACTTGTCAGAAGCCAGCCGTCTGACCAACTCTGGGGGGAAGTGCTTCACCAGGTCGCCATCCACCCGATGCCTGAACTTGGTGGTGGCCGAGTGCAAGTTCTGCCTGCACCAGCAAACGCGAGGGTGTGTGACTGAGTTGTCCTATCGCACAGCCACAACAGTTATAAAAGGAGCTCCTCCCAACCCACAAAGTGATCAATCTAGACACAAGTGTACGAAACCTGCAATGCATTGCTGGGGCGTGTGAGACCGTATCCCCCATCGAGTTTGATGCTAATACATACTAGAGGGAAATCTGTCGCTGCAGTTGCATGCTGTCACGGGCACGGCCAAAGCAGCGCGCAACACTTCTAGCACACTCAACTTGGCTAGCTATATGGCTTCTTTTTGTTCTTGAAAACAAAATCAACAACGACTGTAACAGTTTTTTTTTTTTTGTTCGTCCAGCACAAAGCTTCCAAATATTCCTTGAGAAATAAATCTTTCTGGAACTCCATTTTTATAATTTGCCGCATTTAAATAGTCTTTTACAATAAAATTGTTGCTTTTTGAAAGCCACAGGCAACTTTACAGCCTGTTCACCCTGTTCAGCCTTTCCAGCGTGTTCATGAGCCATGCCAAGGTCAAGTGGAACGTACCTGCCTGGTACATGATGGAAGAACGCTTCCTGAAGTGCGGCTCCCCTAGACGGTGGCACCAGGGCCCGCTTGCTCGAAGCCAAATAAGACAGTCTTATTCGCAGTCTAATCTTATTGGCAGTCTTATTCGGGGTCTTATGTTCCCTAGGCTATAAGACGCTTTCTGGAAACTTATAAGACAGCGAATAAGACTCTAAATAAGAACGCAATAAGACTGTGAATAAGCCTGCTCTGAGCAGTCTTATTCACAGTCTTATGCTGACGTGGTCGGTCGTTTCATCATAAAGATCGACCTCCATACCGTGAAAAACGAGTGCAGTAGCCGTACAAGTGGCGAACGATACCAAGCGGCAGCCGCTCGACCGTCTGCTTGGAACAAATAAATGCCTGTTATCGACGCCGTTGGAAACGCCGTCGGGAGAGAGGGTGGAAAGCGACAGACAACGCAGGCGCCGGAAGCCGCAAGGCCTACCTACTTTGAAGTGGCACCGATGGCTGCAGCCAACCACCGTTTTCAAATTTCGCTGTGCCCGGGTAGCGCGGCTTTTTTTCTCCCTCAGGTCAAACAAAGATGGACACGAGTGATAGTCTGCGGCCCGATATTAGTCCCGAGCAGACATCGGGCGGCCAAGCGCGCGGTATGAATGTGTGATCGTCTGCTATGTCGGCTGTCACCACAGTAGCTACGAAAAGGTGGCACGGAAAGGACGGAACAAATGTATTGTTTTATAAAATCATGCCCATTAACCCAGGAACAACAAATAGGCGTTCACAATAGAACTACAATGTGACAACAAAATTACACACAACATCAAAACGCTAGCAGCCAGTAGTACCTCTGCCCGTGAGCGTCAAATAAAATCACGTTTTCAACGAGAAGACGCGCAAACTCGCGTCTTTCTATCCTTCTCTTCGAAAGTGGCGGTTACGAAGCGCATTCTGCTTGAGCAAATGGGATCCGGAGGCGACACGTAAAAGCAGCATGCATAATACCAACATTCGGCGCGATTGTTTACATCGGCAGCCCTCGCTAACGTGCTGCCGGCTAGGCAGCGGGTTGTTGCGATCGTGTGACGTGTCGCCGTTCCAGGCGGCGTGAGCCGCTGGAGTGCTCGTTGCATCCGAGTCTACGACGATGAACCCGAAGCCAATTCGCAACTTTCTAATTTACGGTGAGATGAAACGCACGACTCGTGTTGCGACAACGTCAGAAAACGTCGCTGCTTTTTGCGTCAGCCCAGTGGGTTTCTCGGGCCCACGCTTCGAGCAGACGATCTTTGTTTTACGCGGCCGGGCGACCGAGACCCGGCCGCGTGAGTTGGCGTACCAAGGATGGCGGATCATTGTAACGTATGTGTCACAAGGACCAAATACGGCGTCTGATGGTCAGCATTTCTTGAATTTATCCAATCATGGTTGAAAATAAACGCTTGCCCAACGCCGGCGACGGCAACAAGCAGTTTTGCGGCGTATTCCCCGCTTTTCCCTAGGGGCCTCTCTCGTGCTCATCTAGGTACCCGCTGTCCCTATAGTCTTCAATAAGACCGCTCTGTAGACTGGCCCGAGTGCTTTCGAGCAAGCGCACTAGCCCGAATCTTATTCGCGGTCTTATTGAAGTCCGTGAATAAGACTAGACTGTGAATAAGACTGCCAATAAGAACGTGTGTTCGTGCAAGCGGGCCCAGATTTCACTCCAGTATAAATTAGTACGAAACTCTATGGTATCCACAAGCAAAATTTGCAGAAGCGAGCACGCTGTCTATGAGGCAACTGGGCACATGTGAAAAAAGCAAAGAAATCTGCTTCGCGCCAGCTATCACCAGCCGTAATACCGTATTTTCACGCATATAACCTGCCCCTGCATATAACCCGCACCCCCACTTTCCGTCGACAAATAAAAAGAATACACATCCCTGTGTATTGCCCACATATTTTATACATAAGAGGATGGACTCTACTCCTCAAGCAGCATTACACACTTGTTTATGCAAAAGAACTTACCTAGTTGACTATGTAACTAGGTGACTTGCTGCATACATTTTTTATAAGTACTGTCAGTGGGATAACAGTGGCTTAGTCGCTATTACTGCTGTAGGGGCATCACGGCCCAACGCGCGTTGCGGTGAAGCTGCACCAAAGGAAATACCTCGCATATAATCCGCACCTCTACTTCCCCCCTGAAATTTTCGCATTTTTGGTGCGGGTTATACGCACGAAAATACGGTAAGCAAGCCAAGAGCATTATCTCGCCCCAAAAGTTCATATTTTGAAACGAGTTGGGGTATAGCTTTGCATCACAACCATGCTAGGGATTGTTGGGGGCAGAAAGTCCCTATGACTAGGGATATAAGGCTGCATCCCTAGTCCTAGGGACTCCCCCCTCTCCCCTCCTCCCTCAAAAGAGGGAGACTGACCGGAACTTCTCTGCCTCCTGCTCGATGCGCCTCACGGTCTGCGCGAGCAGCTTCTGTTGCGGTGCGGGGAGGTCGACGCCCATCAACCTGGCCTCCAGGCCGTGACGATGCACGATGCGACACTCCTCCGGCGAGTAACGCTGCTCGTCACGCTTCAGCTCCTGCGGCCACAGGCACAATCAGCAAGGGCGCGACATTAAAGGGGCCACAAAGACAAAATACAACAATGTTCAGTTTGAAAAAGGCTAACCCTCAGTACAGCCTTTGTCAAAATTTTCTAGGCCGTACCAAAAGCGCGTGGAGCACAAAAAATTCGGAGTACAAGCTTACCGTTTCAACGATGCTGAAATGTGTTGTTCCAAAAAGTGGGAGAAAGCACGTCTTTTTCTTGATGTCAAAGACAACTTTGGTCACAGTTAAGTGTTAAGGTTTTACGTTGAATTCTTTGCGGCGGAGTAACCTTTGCCATGTCCTAGAAAATTTTGTCAAAGACTATACCTCACTCAGCTCCATTGCAACAACAAAAGACGCTTTCCGAACTCCGAAAATGCCAGAAATATCGAAAAAATTTCAAATGAAGCCCTGCAGTGATGTGAAGTTGGCAGGAGTGATGTATTATGGGTCAGCAGTAAGAACGTAATTATGAATGTGTTAATGGCACGTTAGCATTCAGGTGATGTGTGATCAAACAGGAACTAGAGAGAGAGAGAGCAAACTTTACTCGAAAGTTCAAGTCCAAGCCGCGGAGTTATGAGTCCTCGGAGGAAAGGGGTGTTCCACGGTCCTCCGACGGTGGCGGGCTTGGCGGAGGTGCACAAAGAGTTTCCATGTGGGAAGCCAACAGGGACCGCAGGGCGGCCCGTAGGTTTTTGCGGGGAACGGCACAGCTAGACCACGAGTAGGGAATATCAGGGGGGAAGGGGTTGGTCGAAAGAAATGTGGAAGACGAGGTCGCCTGTACACAAAGCCAATATGTGTGTTCATTGTGCGGGTAGCGACCGCATACCTGACAGTGCAGACGGCCTGGTGACTTCTGTATGTAGTGGAGGAACAGATCACAGGGGAGCGACAATGTCTGGCATGTCTAATATATGTAGCGTGTCTTCGTGACATGAATTTAGATGGGGAGGGAAGTAGCATTCTTGCTGTATGGAGGTTGGCGAGATGTTCGTGGCACCTTTTGTGATGCATCACTCTATCCTCTTCTGGATTGTATTCCTCAGGCCACGGCTGAGGGCTACCCGGGAAATGCCAGAGCGTGAGCTCGTTCATTACCCTCTATGCCTTGGTGGCCAGGGATCCATTCGAGGAAAGTGCGTAGGTGGGGATGATCTTGCATGTGTGTTGTCAGGTTGGTGTGGACAGGAGATGGAAAGTCATTCGTGGCGAAGCTTCGCAGCGCTCCCTGGCTGTCCGTGCGGACTGTAATGTGGGCAGTCCGATGCTGGTGAAGTGTAATGGCCTCTGTGGAGGCTTGAGTCTCTGCAGTTCTGGGCGAGGGGACGTTGACGTGATGCCATCTGTGAGCTGTGCAGGAGCCAGCCGATGCCGTAGTCATCATACGTTCCACAAAACAGCCGTCCGTGCAGTAGGTGTCATGGATTGGTTCGGGCAGGTGTTGAGCGCGAGATGCTGTACGTTCTTGATCTGTGGCTGGACTCGTGTGCTTTGGTATGGCTAGGCACTGTGATTCTTGGTATGCTCTCCCAGGGTGGCGACGGGGGAGTGATGGGTGGGAAGCGGTCAGTGGGATACCTGAGGGCTTGAAGAATTTCCCGCCTTTGCATTGAAGTTGTTAGACGGTGGTGCTGAGCTTCATGATAAACTGAGGCCTTTCCTTCTGGAGTGTTGTGGAGGGCAGCGTCATTAATTAATGCCGTGGGGGCGTACAGAGGCGCTCCCATTTCTAGGCGGATGCATTTTCTGACATGGCTGTTTCTAGTTTGTTGGCTTGTGTCTTGGTAAGGTGCTGTAAAGGGTATGCATACGTGACGCGTGACAACACCAGGGCTTCGACTACTTCGCGTAATTTGTGTAGGCCTCACTACAACTGCCCAGCCATGTTCCTTGGCAGTGGCTTACACCATACATCTAGAAACACGCGACTTAACTTAGCACAAAACTAATCTCAGCGACACGGCTTGGCGACATAACTAATTTAGAAGGGACGCTCACACATTTTCACATCATAAAAGGGAGCTCAGATGACCCCGTAGTTTTTATTTCTATATTTCGGCAGCATTTTTATTACCCACCCGTATAACTGAACACTTGGTTGGCACTTCTGCTCACTAAACGTCTTTTTTCGCGGCCTCTGAAGCTTCTAAGCCGGGTCAATTCAAAAGCTAATACAGGTCTTCACTGCTCACCTAATCGCCTCATTAAGTTATACCTTTGTAAGAAAGTCGCGCAGTCATTAGTGCCTTCAGCCTTCATCTTTCTCTATGTAAGAATATCACCCTCTTCCTAATTCCTCTCTACTAAATTTGGTAAGAAACTAACTCTATCTTGAGAGGGACCATGGAGACAAAATACAACCTTGTTGAGTTTGAAAGATCTAGCCATTGGTTCCCCATTAAGCTTTATTCCAGTCATCAAAAAAACGTTCAGTTCAACTAAAGTGCGCGATGAATATCAAAAAACTTCAAAATTTCACACCAGATGATATTAGGAGTGACAAAATACAGAAGAACTATAGCTGTAGTTACCAGTGTGTTAACTGCACATTAGTATTCGAGTGATAAGATCAAATGAAACCAGAGGCCCCGTTGCAATCACCCAGTCTAGTTTCTTCGTGGCGGCTTAGGTAAACGTCCCCAACCATACAAACAAGATTCTGCGACGTCTCTGGGAATCGTGGAGAGCCACAACCCGCAATCCCAAGCCGGTGCGCGCTTCAGCTACTTTGTTGCAGAGACGCGGTGCGCTGAAACCAATCCGGCGCTGCACTGGTTCATTGGCGCCCCCGAGAGATGGCCCCACCGGTCTGTGGCGCGCATAGGCGCGCTAGCCCCGCGAACGACTGTGATCGAGAGAGTCGGATCGGAGGTTCAGTCTGGGTGGGATCGGCAGAACAGAGCGGCTGCGGCGGACCATGATCTCGGGTGGGAACTGTTGTTGCCGCACGACGCGAGTGCCTGCCTCCCATTCATGATCACGACCAGGACGGTGATGTCGCCGAGCTTTGCGCTCGCACGCTTTGGCAGTACCCAAATAAACGGCTGCGCTTCGGCACTACTGTCTTCTGGGTTCTCGTATCGGCGAACCTCGCTGGGTTGCCGCAAATGCAGGAGACCACACGGTTGATACGCCGGGAGCTAGCGTGGTGGCCTACGCCGGAGTACTGGCTAGGTCGCCCTCAAAAACCCCACAAGTTTCACACGTCATAGAAAAGATGCCGGTAGGTAGCTTTGGAGTCACCACTGGTTTGTTAGGTCTTCTTTAAACCTTTGAGGGTTGAATTTTTTCGCCAAATGCGTCCCCCCAGGATCGATTTTTTTTATTGCTGATTTAAATTCTATGGACGAATCTATATAGAGAAAAAATTATCAAAATTTTTTTTTGGGTGACCGTAAAGTGACAAAAAAAATGATTTGTGTTGTTACATACATGTGGTTTATTATGGCGTTACACAAGAAAAATTCTAAATAAAAACGAGAGAGTAAAAAGCCGGCACCTTTTGAGTGAATCAAAATCAGATAGACATCAGTTTCGCGAGCGCAAAAAGCGGAAAGCGCCCGGAGGACGATAACGAAACCAGCCGCTGCGCGCCGGTGGGCGCGCGTGGCCGGATGCGGGAGCGATAGACGGCACACCACTCATAAAATACAAAAAAAAAGAAAGGAGAGAAAAGAGCCTCATCGGTTTTGCAGGCGACCTTGGTCTGTGGCAGGCGCAAGAAGCGAGAGGCACCCGGGTACTCGGTGGGCGATACCCAGCGCGCCCCCTCGTTAGCAGATGCACAAGCGATAGCCGGCGCGCTGCTGAAGTAAATCATAAAAAAAAAAGAGCCATCAGCGCAAGAAAAAAATTTGACGTATTTCCGAAGTGTGGCAGCACATGCCAAGGAAGAGAAGTTGGCAAAAAAGGCGCTTTTTAAAGATACAAGCAATGCTGTACATGTACGTCATCGACCATTTTGAAAGTGTTTGCCAATGCCGTGCATGTACGGCCGTGACCCTCAAAGGGTTAATATCTCAATTATTTGTTTGAAGTTTGCAATAAAACCAGCACCACTGTTATCCGGACAATGCAGTCTTTCTAATGAACCAAACTCGTATTTTGTCTTTGCGGTTGCCCGAACTGCTGTACTACCCTGCTCGAACAATAAACAGAACACTCGCACAGGAAGAAGCTAACGATCGGAGGCGAAGCGAAAAAGAGAGAAAGGACAACCACAACACGGAGAGAAAGGAGTGAGCGGGAATTCTGTCAGCAAGCTGGGGAAAAAAAGGCATTTGCAGATAAGGATAGGACCTCCTCACCTTGACGGCGTGGTATATGGGTAAGCTCTGGTACTGCCTGGACAGGGCTCGGTGAACCCGTGCCTGAAGCTGCGGAGATAAAAAAGACAAAAAATTGTCTCAGCTTGCACTAGTAGTGCAAGGTTTGAGAAACAGCAGAGCTGGCAGGCCGATCTCCCTTCGTCGAAGACCCGGCTGTTGCACCTCCCATTTATTCCCGAACTTACCACTGAAAGTTCTCCACGACTGGCAAGGACCGATTGTTCTGTCCACAGGCTTTCACAATGTATTGGTCACCGATCACTCAAATGGCAATCATCGCCAAAATAAAGTTCCACATGTGAAAAAGAGGATGATAGTGTGGCGAAAAGTTGTGTTGGGGATGGTCATTCGCAGCTGTACAGATATCGGCGGTCAAATATATCTCTCCCAAAGTGGACCGCGTTAGCACACGCTAGAACCCAAGGCAACCAATTATGCAAACCCGGCGTCTGTGCTCCCCACTTCTGGCGCGAACACACGTGAACTGGCAAAGAGAACGGCACACGAGAGGTCACGCTACGAACGCTGGGAAGACTGTTCTCGAAGGCAGCGCTGGCCGACACAGGGCACTCCTCACAAGGTGCACGTTCACAAGCGCTTGGACTTTTTTTGCATACTTTTTTCCGGCAACGCTCGACGGTGGAACTAAAGGTTTCAACAGCTCTGCTGTTAAAAGAAAGATAAAGAGCGAGATGATCCAGCATGCAGGCAGACTGGGTAAAACAAACCACTACAGAGAAGAGGCAAGCTTGGGAATTCACATGAAAGACACAAATTCTGGAATACCTGAAAAATTATTGATTGATTGATTGATTGTAGGGTTTAATGCGCCAACACAACGCAGGCGATGAGGCACGCCGTAGTGGAGGGCTACGGATTAATTTTGACCACCTGGGGAATCTTTAACGTGCACCGAAATCTCGTACACATGGGCGTTTTTGCTTTTCGCCTCCATCAGAAAATACCTGAAAAAATCCCCAAGCATTATCGCCTTTGCTGCAAAAAAAGCTGCCACATAAGGGCGGGTAATCTCAATCATGAAGTTATTGCCACATTTCTGCGCTGTGTAGGGTGATTTCGCTTTGCTTTTTTTTTTAATAATATTGCAAGCTGGAACGAACAAACATATAATGTATAAAATTTTCAGGGGTTATTTTCTTTTTTTTTTCTCTCTCCCCTCTATCAAATTATAAAAAGTTGCCTTTTTTCTCTTCCCTCCATCATAAATTGTAAACAGTTTCCTGAAAAACCTCGCCCACAAATGCTGTTGAGGTATCAGTCTCACATGCTAATACAAAAGCATATGCCGATATTCCTTTTAATTGTCAGTGGGGATGAAATAAATGATGAAAATGTTTCACAGTAACTGTTCTAACAGCTGCAGCTGATGTCATCTTGAAACTAGGTCTGGACCACGACATTTTAATGGAGTTTCAGCTTTTCCCCCCCACACAACGGGCACATTTTTGCAAATTGCGTACAGTGTTAAATTCAAAGCATGCCAAACTCGATGCCAAATCTCGACAACACCAGAACACACAATTGCTTCCACATTTCACAACAAAACTACAGACATACAACGCTTCCTCTAGCTTTTCTATAACACCTTTAAGGGTCAAGTTTGGAGTTTTGGCTTGGAAGGTGGAACCAGAAAAACCGATTTTGCCTTCCAAGCCCAAACTTCAAACGGTCGTAACTACTGCTACAGACCAGATAGAATGATACTGTTAGTCTTATTGCACTCCTTGATTTGTGCACAGTTCACTGGTACCTTGTTCTGCTGCATCACTCCTGCAGTTTTTTAATGAAAGCTGTCAGAAAATCAAATACAAAAATTTGAATAAATGTGAACATAGTCATTTACAGCAAAAACAAATGTTATATCTACAACCAGAATGAAAAACTACATGTCTCCTCCAATTTTTATCACCATAACTGTAAAAATAAAATTTTTGATCAAAGACCCATGTGCCCCCTTAGCTTTTTCTGGCAACACGGATTGAATTGGCCTTAACGAGGAGAAGGGACTGACGTTCTTGTAGGCCTGGGCGATCTCTTCTGTCCGGTTCACCAGATAGAGGATCCGGAGGGCACTCCACGCCGACTCCAAAGGCGCAGCGAGTCTCTCCAAGGGTTCCATAACTGACTCGAAAGTTTTCACGTAGGCTCCGTCTGCAAGCAAATGAGAAGACCGTGCCTGGATGAGACAGCATGACCATGACCCCTGGGTACCAGGTCAAATGCTTCCCGACCCCAGCTGACGAAGCAGCACAAGAATGCTGCTTCCACTGCAGCAAGAGGGCCAAGTGTTCTAAGCACTATGCTAGATTACATGTCCTTGAAGCTGTGGTCTGGAGAGCAAATTTTCCTGAGGTTTAGGGCCAATGCAAAAGTTAGAGCTGTTTTAACTCTTTCGTGACCGCGCCATAGGCCATCGTTCACGGGTGAATGATGATTTTCAAACCTCCCGCAAAAAACAAGAACGGTGCTGCTGCTGATGATGATGATTGCTATTGGTTTCCCCTTTGAAGCGGGGTGATGACATGTCATCATACCAAAAAGGACTAATATAACCATGTTTTACACTCTTGGTTTAATACTAGCGCTGCTTAGGGCAGGCCCTAAAGCTTATTACGCCCGAAATACTTTTTTCCCCACTGTTACACGTGGTAACTGTCCTAGGCAATATTCCCCTTTCTGCTTTTCGTCCACCAGCATTCTAATCTTCTTTTCGTCCCTCGACAGCCTTGAAGTTAACTTCCCTTGTGATACCCTTAAATCCTAGGGCTTCTGGAAGCCCAATATTCCCTTCATGTATATTTGTATGGATACCCTCCCATTCTAACATTATGTGCCGCATAGTTTCTGTTTCTTTTCCGCAGACCACGCATACCCCATCATTTTGGAATACTTCCCCACAAAACTCTTAGTTCGCAGGCAACCTGCTCTGGCCTCAAAAAGCAAAGCACTGCCCTGGGAATTATCGTAGAAATTTTCCTTTCTGATGTTCAATTTCTCACCCCTGTACATCTCTAACGACGTTTTAGCTTCCATTTTTTCCCTCCATTTATTCGTTTCAATCTGCCTTGCCTCTTTTTTGGTTACCTTGGCTGTTTTGGATTCCCCACTGTTTTTTCCGTATTTCATCGTTAGCCTTCTAGTCTTTCTTAACCACTGCATGTCCACGCTTTTCAAGTATAGGTACCTAAAAACCTTAGCTGCCCACCTTCGTTGATCCATTGCCCTCAACCTCATCTCAAAGCATACTTTACTCTGAGCTTCTCTAATTTCAAACGACGCCCAGCCCATATCTCCCTGAACTGCTTCGCTAGTTGTTTTTCCATGCGCGCCTAAGGCCAAACGTCCTACCGTTCTCTGGTTCACTTCAAGGCCTGATAGAACGTCTGATTTTAAGCAGAGTACAGCATTCGCAAACGTGAGACCCGGAACCATTACTCCTTTCCACATTCCTCTTACTACTTCATATTTGATTGATTGGTTGTGGGGTTTAACGCGCCGAAGCAACGCAGGCGATGAGGCGCGCCGTAGTGGAGGGCTCCGGATTAATTTTGACCACCTGGGGATCTTTATCGTGCGCCGAAATCTCGTACACACGGGCGTTTTTGCTTTTCGCCTCCATCAGAAAAGCGGCCGCCGCGGCCGGGAATCGAACCCGCGACCTCGTGCTCAGCAGCGCATTGCCTTAGCCACTGAGCCACCGCGGCGGGTATACTTCATATTTGTTATACAACCCACAGAGCTCTATGCTTCATTATAGCTGCGTTTCGCTTTCCCTTAACCTTAAGTTGCTCCTCGTGAGTACTTAAGTAGTTATCCCCCTTGTTTATCCACACTCCCAAATATTTATATTCCTTCACTCTAGGTAATTCGCCTTGCTGGATAGACACTACGTCGGTGGTAGCGTCATTGAAAACCATTATTTCTGATTTTTCTGCACTGAAATTTAACCCGAGGTCAGTGGCTTCCTGGCCGCTAATATTTATTAGCTGCTGAATATCGGTAGCTAAAAGAACAATGTCGTCTGCGTATAACATTCCCGGAATATGCTGTTGTACCACTTCGCCTTGCAGCATATGGGTTAGGCTAAACCCTACTTGACTTTCTTCCAGTTTCTTTTCTAACCCTGCCATGTAAAGCATGAACAGTATTGGGCTCAAAGGGCATCCCTGTTTCAGTCCCCGATGGATGTTGACCTTCTGGGCGCATTTCTGTCCTTCCCAAGTAAGGTGCACTCTATTGTCTTTATAGAATGCTATAAGTGCTATAGGTGCTAGTCGGACAACTGACGCCATCTGGCGTGTTCACTGGAAACCTCTTTTTCGGTTTCGCTGCCGTTTATTTACATGTCGCGCGGGTAAACGGCGTTGCAAGTGAAATTTGAACCCAAGGTAGCGGCAAGTTGGGCAAAAATGGTGTCCTGTTAAGGCGGACAGTGGTTTCAGGGACTCCGGCCACTGCTGCTGCTGATTTTGTTTACCCCAGCAGCAGTGATATGACTCCAGCAACGATGTGGATTCTTCAGATTTTAGTTCTGATGAAGACTGTCCCATTCAACAGCCTCAGACTTCGACAGGTGCTGTCAGGGAAGGTTCGTTTTTGACTTCGCACTCTATTTATCAACAAAAGGTGCCTAATATCCGATGACTGCGGTATTGCTTTCATGTGTAGGGTCTGGACAACGTGCAGCAGGGATATTTTGAAAAATGCACCGCACCGTATTGTATTATCACCATCAAGATAGCCTGGCGCTCATGTAAAATTAGCGCTGCGGAGTGACACGCGCTGCTTATCAAGAGAGCTAATTTCTTTCTTGTTTTTTTATCACTGCTGAAGTTATAATGATTTGGTGTCAGAACACAAACAAGCATGCTTGGGTGCATATTTTAGAGAGTCCGACTGACTCTTGAGTGGCTTCAAGGAGGGGCACAGCCGTCAGGGCCGTTAAGTTGGTGGGCCCGCAAAAATCCCGAACTTGGTGTACAGCGGTGATGTATGTATTGAATCATAGCATAAGAACGTAGAAACATTTCGCATATCTTGAAATTCCTAAAATAATTTTTAGGCTCAGTAAAACTGCCTATTTGTGTTTTGTGCATACTGTTTTCGTGCACTTTTTTTTTTGTTTCGTTGACCAATAAACTGTCAATAACTACACCTTTCACAAAACTTCTCTTATATGTTTGAAAGAGCAATCTATAAGCTAAAATTTCATGCGTAGCAATGCTAAATGTGTCCAGTAGCTCAAAAGAAAAAATAGTTTTCTGGAAGCACTCAAAATTGGCCATTTTTCCGGGGTCACGAAAGAGTTAAGTTAGAGAAGCATAACTTGTCAATGAACTTGATAAGTGTGCGTGTGCCTATGTGCCTCCAGTTGAAGTGAAACCCTAATTCCCACATTACCGTCCCTTTCTTCAGCAATTGAAAAGACCATCCACCACACCCACAAGTAAAGGGCCAAGAGCATTAGGAAACATTACGAGCATTAGGAAGAGCACTCCCCGGAACCAAAAGATGTGCAAACCAAATATCCACGCAACGTTTTTGTCCCTTTCGTACCTTTCTGAGACAGACACAAAGGCCTGCCTTTCTGTTGCACTTGTGGCTTTAGGACAGACACATCCGGTCAATCTCCACTTAGACAGTTTTTAAAATCCCTAGCTGTCCCTCTGGCTACCCTCCCACATGGTTTTCCAACTCTCAGCAAGAAATGGTGCAATAAATGTTTACACCCACAGGCCCACGGCACAACACGAGCAGACCTTAGTACAGTAGACTCTCGATAAACAAAACTTCAACGGACCAAAAAAATTAGTTCGGTTTAACAGGAGTTCCGTTTACTGAGACATGTGCAAAAGTGCAAGTTTATACACGTACACACTCTTTGTACCACTTCATGGAACTCTGAGCCCTAGAAGGTGAATGTAGCTGACAGTTTTTTCAAAAGCAAGAAAATTACAAGAGGTTTAGGCACAGCATTCACAAAGTTGATTCGGCAACAATGAGTTGCTGCGCACTACAAAATGCATCAATTATTGTAAGTGCAGACCACTTTAGGTGCTAGCCCTGTTGTCCTAGCTCGCTCGCTCGACCCAAGTATATTGAGCACCAAGGCGGCGCCCCAGGGTAACACTGTTGTTCGCGGCAAACCCCAGAGGCTTCGAAAGCCAAGCGGTTTATGTAGTCATAAGCATTCGAAACTCGTGAACCGCTGGCGCCTGTCATACATCTTCCTGTTGTTTAGCGCAAAGAAAACTGTAGGTACATTTGAGGGAAAATATACGTAATTAACCGACAGCGCCCGCGTTCCTTTAGTTAAGGACGCCCATTGGGTTGGTTTTTACGATAGTAAACGCAAAATGTGGCAGTGCAACGCCGGCATGTGCGGGGAGAAAAGCACAAAGAGAACAGAACTCCCGCTGGCGCAGTTTCAGGCAGGGGCGCGTGAGCACTGCGAAGGTGGGGGAAAGTGGAATTGCATTTGGTGGTGACAGTAAGCAGAGAACGGTGCTACAGCCCGTTATGGCAAATCACTGCTCTGCACTTCGACAGCTTTCACATTGAGTGGAACGGCTTTAATTTTTTGCTTGAGTCCTTGAAGCTGCATCTTCGGGGAGGCTAGAGGACTCAACTTGGTGAGCGCTTAGGAGCCACCGAATTTTGAAGACGGCAATAGCCCCACGATGGCACAAACGAGGCGGCAGGAGCTGAGCCCTGTAACCTCGGCATCTTGACGAGACCAAACGACTGGAACAAGAACTGCGATGTTGCATTCGTTGCGCTAACATGGCTGACCACTAACGAGACGAGGCTTACAAGACTAAAAAAAAAAACATGGAGGAAGAAAAGAACAACAGAAACGAAACGACCAGAACCGTAAAAAGCTGGTTCTCATGCCAATGGGTTTCACAAGAACGTCCATTTCTGGTTCTGTTTACAAGGTGACACAGAAATTTTAGTTTTGATTACAGAGAGTTTTTTTGCGTTATCTGAATACGAAACCAACCAACCATACAGGCTTCTGTTCCGTTTAAGGGGCAATCCCGTTTAAGCGATTTCCGTTTATCAAGATTCTACTGTACAGACAACCAATTCTCCCCTTGTATTTTTGCCTTTTCCTTTCAAGGGTGTACCTTGTACTTGTTCCTCGAGCGCCGACACCCCGCCCTCAAACTCCACGAGCAGCTTGCCAACGGCATTGTAGCACTGGGTGCCTGTGAGGTTGGCATAGTCCGGTGGAGTGTTCGTGAAGCGAAGCAGTGGATTGCTCTCGGCTGTGTCCTCTGGTACCTCGGGAAGCCTGCGGAAAGTGGTCGGTCATCATACGTGACCGTGATCACAAGGAATCGCACATACTCAGTAATGAGTAAGTAGTACTCGCAAGTGACTGTGCACTCGCAAGAACATGCTAACGCACCGTTTGTGGCAATACGGTCATGACTACATGTACTCAAGAGTACCACAAAGTACACAGTTACTCACAAGTAAGAGTAAGTAGTACTCGCAAGTGACTCTGCACTTGCAAGAACATGCTAACGCACCGTTTGTGACAATACGGTCATGACTACATGTACTCAAGAGTACCATGAAGTACACAGTTACTCACAAGTAAGAGTAAGTAGTACTCGCAAGTGACTCTGCACTTGCAAGAACATGCTAACGCACCGTTTGTGGCAATACGGTCATGACTACATGTACTCAAGAGTACCACGAAGTACACAGTTACTCACAAGTAAGAGTAAGTAGTACTCGCAAGTGACTCTGCACTTGCAAGAACATGCTAACGCACCGTTTGTGGCAATACGGTCATGACTACATGTACTCAAGAGTACCACGAAGTACACAGTTACTCACAAGTAAGAGTAAGTAGTACTCGCAAGTGACTCTGCACTTGCAAGAACATGCTAACGCACCGTTTGTGACAATACGGTCATGACTACATGTACTCAATAGTACCACGAAGTACACAGTTACTCACGAGTATGCCCAACAGCTCATGAACACACTGACTTATGATGGCCGATTTGAATCGATTATGAGAACGCACATACAAGCACTTATACCCATTAGTAGAAATACTTCACCATCGGGACCATGATACATAGCCCAAGATGTCGATCAATTCCAGTTGCCCATCGTAAGTGAACGAGTCCACGAGCTGTTGGGCATACTCAGTACTTGTGAGTAAATACTCATAAGTGCCTCTGTAGCCACGATGGCGTATACTCTTCTGAGTGCTATACAAGCGCTTATTAGTGTCTGTACTCTAGAGTTCATACTCAATGTTTCTTCCTACACTAATGAGTGATTCCATATCACTTCACACTGACTTTCTACTGCTTACACTGACCTGTATCCGTCTTTACACCCATATCTTTGAGCAAGGCCTGCACTCATTCAGCATCATACTGCCACAAGTTTGGATACAAATAGAAAGGGGTGAGTGCACAACTGAATGAGCATGCCAAACTATTCAAAGAAAAAAAACCAGGAATCAATTAAGGTGACCTTCACACCAACAGTTCATCCTTCAGCTATCCGCCAAGAAGGCACCAAATGCAGGCAGCCTGTTACAATGCTGCTTACCACTGTCATTTGATGAAGCAACTTAGTCACAGTAACATCAAAATTCAAATCAATATGGCCCCCGACACACGCGGCACAAGAAGAATGGCAGTTGACTTTTCCCCGAGCAAGCTGTTAGCTGCACGAAATGCAAAAGTTAATTCTTTGAGAGCAAGAAAGGAAACAAGTCAGCTTCCCAAGCATGAGTATCTGCCATGACCCCCTAGGTATGCCTAACACGATCTGGTCGTGCCAATTTGGCCATCCCCCCAAAAAGGGCACGCATTCTGGTGCAAGAACCTCGGCAAAGGGGTCTGGAGTGCAATGGCACATCTTTCGGTTTCGTCTCTTTCCTGTTGTAGCGTAATCGACAAGCTACAAATGGTTTTGTCTTCTGTCTCCTAGGCTTTGTAACAGCTCTTAACATTTATGCAAACATTTAGAGCCCATTCCACTATTGTGATGCGAGAGAGAGAGACAGAGAGAATGATCTTTAATGAAGCTGGCGATGTCAGCCAAGCTAAGTTGCCTGGCTTGCTATGCCAGATGAATGCGGTGACTATGATGATGATTATAATGATGATGAGGTGCACATATGTTTTTAACTTCAGCCCCGCACGTCCTGTCAGGTTGATGTCAGTAAGGGAGTGTTGAGAGAAGCAGAGCGCATATCTTGACTTCTCATCTGCTTCTCTGGGATTAGCTGCACGACTGTCCGACCGTCTGATGCGCAGTGATGGAAGGCTAGAGATAGTTCAGCTGTGTCGGATGGCTTTTTCGACTACACTGTCCTGATAATACATTGGTCACCTCTCAAGAAATCATGCAGTATAGGACTGACACAACAACATTACCTAGTCCCACATCCAAACCTCCCCACAGAATACGAAACAACCCCCGCCAGCTTCAAAGCAACACTTTTCCCTCATCCAACCAAGCTCCATTCTATGTACAGGTGCCGTCAGAAGTGATTGGAACACGGGAGCTGTGGCCGATCCGCATAGGAGAGCCATGTAACTGCACCAGCGGCAAACTTAAAGGAGCCATGAAGACAAAATACAAGTTTGTGTTATTCGAAAAATTTCGTGTTTTACAGTGCCCCCAGCGCTTGTCCAAATGCAAACGATGCTTTATTTACTGAGAAATTAATTAATGTAAGTTAAAATTTTTATTTTCCTGCGAAGTTGTGCATTTTCGTGGTCTGCAATGACATCAGAGGAACCGACCGCTCTGCAGCTGATTCCGACACCTTGTTTACCGTTAGTAAACCTAGATGGCGCCACCATACCGTGGCAAGCCGTTTTCTGCCGTTGGTTTGTTTTGTACCGTACTTTTCACCTGGCTTGTTTTTGTTCTGGGAGAAGATAATAATTTCGTGAAACATAGAGCCCGCTCGACAAATGGTCAAGTAAGAGACCGTTGCTTGCGTCAATCAGCCAGTGTCGCCTGAGACAACCCCAAAGCCCCACAGTCCTGTGCAGCTAAACCAAGCATAGTGCACACAGTGCCAACAGCAGTACGCATCAGTACTTCTATGTTTACGCGTGCTTTCGTAACTTCCAATGTTTGTCCCACCATTCTTACGCTCAAAAAGGAATGTGCCCTAAATTTAAGCTCAAAATAGCTCGTTCGGCAAGCTTATAAGCTCTGCCGAATTTGCTTTGCTTTTGCCGCCCTCCGCAAATCGCAGAGCTGTGCTGGTATGACATCATAGGTTCTGTTACGGGAAATGAGCTAGTGGGTCGCATGGCCATTGCCTTTTTTCCTAATTATGTAGCTTATTTGAGCGAAGTTTACATTAAAAGTTGTGCCAGTATGATTCTAACGAGGCAATCTTTTGAATGAACCAAGTGTTTTCTCTTCATGGCTCCTTTAAGGACGAGAAACACGCACAGCGCGCCTGCCAACGGCAACAGCCCAACTATACATCTCAAACCACTTCTTTTAACCTAGCTTCTAACATTCTTCGCAGCATACTGGTCTCAGCGATGGCGCTGATAGCAGAGACACATCTGACAGCATCTTTGGCACACTTCCAGAGCACGCGAGCTGCCGGAGAAGTGATTGCATTCACAGAAGAAGATTCACAGGGGTCTGCAGTGACAGTTTTTTTTTTTTTAATCAAATATTTTGAGGTGCGTATGCTATCAGAGCCATCGCTGAGGCCAGTATGCTGCGAAGAATGCTCGAACACAGGTTAAAAGAAGTGTCTTGAGAGGCAGAGGTGGGCTATTGCCGTCGGCAGGCGCGCATGCGTGTTCTCATCTGCCGCCGGTGCAGATATACGGCGCTCCTATGCAGTGCGGCCACAGCTCCCATGTTCCAATTACTTCTGACGGCACCTGTACCCTGACCGACATCCTGCAGAAGGCCAATATTGCATCAACCAGGCACTCCTACCTCACATCTCCCAGGGTGTCCACAAAACCCAAACCTACCCCTCTCCTCACCCTCTCTCTGTGCTGTCGGATAACCTGACAACCAGCGGTCAACTCGAAGCCCAGCTCCTTTTGGCGTCCAGGGCGAAGAGTTGTCTCATGGACACTGTACTGAGGAACCACTCTCACAGAACAGCTCATCAAATGTTTCTACCCCCACCTTACACACTCCATCACGCTTTTACAACAGGTACTGGACACCCAAAAGCTTCCCTGACTGGTAGTATTGAGGGATCGTGTTAACGCCACCAATCTGACGCAAGAGCAGGAAATAACCTGCCTTCTTTTGCCCCCACAGAACCTTGGTTGATTCCTTTTATGCGTCTTTTCGGTAAGCTATTCAAGAAGACGAATAAAGCGTGTATGAGCGCGGAAGCGGTAGAATGGCTTTGGCTGTTACAATCAACACATCGCTGGGGATTTGCAGTTTTTATGGGTCGCTTGTGGTCTGAACTAAGAACCAATAGGCATTCAAACAACGCAAGCCAAGTGGCAGTGTACAAAGTAGGACGCACTGAACTAGCACAGACTTGTTAATTTATTTTGGATAAGCCGGTAGCGTTCGTTATTTAATTTCTTGAACATGGCAAGATGTGAAACTAGACGCCCGCATTTTTGGGCTCGGTGCGTAAAGACAACGAGCTAAGAACCGGCATCTTTTGAGTGCAGGAGTTGCACAACGTCCGGCGGGTACTCACAGCACGATATACTTGTGTCGTTTTTGAGCGCCGACAGCAGCAAACCGTCGTGCTGCTACGAGCAAAGCGTTGCGCGAGGGCCACATGAGCGCGGCCATGTTTTGTTTGAGAGAGAAAGTGGCGAAGAAGAACGCAAGTAAAAAAATTAGACAAAACTTGTCTAACTACACTTTTAACCTAAAATCGTCGCATAAAAATGATTAGTGTAGTTTTAATAACTTTATTGCTGGGTTATTTATTTTTAGTAAAAGCCACTAGTGCGCTTGCTTCACGCTGTGGCGCTGCGATCGCTTTCTGCGCCGATTCAGATCGGGATCTTGAACATAACATGTAAGCGTCGTTGTGATTTCGTATTCGTTTAGTACTGCGATTTAATCTTGTGAAAAGCTCTCCCCGTGCTGTCGTCGTTGCGTAACTGTTTCCTTAACCTCTTCTGTGTGTAGAATAGAAGATGGGCAAAGTTCGAAGAAGCAAGAAGCCCCCTCCCGAAGGCTGGGAACTGATCGAGCCTACGCTTGACGAGTTGGAACAGAAAATGCGCGAATGTAAGTGTCCTGTTTTCATTTCGTGTATATTCGAGTTAAAAAAAAAAACAGTCTAAGAGAAAAAGCGCTTTTTGTGTGCAGTAATCTGTGGGCAAGCGGATGCACATTTGGTCAGTCGATTTCAGTTTTGACAATGAATGCTGGTTTGTCACTGCGCCACACGCCTAGTAATAGAAATGCAATGAAATTAATTGTGTTAGAGATGAATTACTGTGGCATCGGTCGCCCATGTGCACCCTTTATGCGTTCTAGTGAGTGAATTATTTTCCTTCGGTCATAGTTCGCTCAACGTGCGTGTAAATTTCACCAGTCGTTTCGATGGATTATGAAACACCGAAAATGAGAGCCATTGTTAACTTCTACGATTGCGTAAATTGAAAAGGGGGTTGTATAAAGGCTCTTCCAGTTTACCAAGAGCGACATGCGTCCTAGGGGATTGTACTCAGCATGTCAGATGGCGTTTAGACGCATGAGAATGCTTGCCAGCCGATTGCACGTAGCAGCGCTAAAAAGCGTGAATTCCTTTGTAGGTGAGACGGAGTCGCACGAGGGCAAGCGCAAGGTGGAGTCGCTGTGGCCCATCTTCAAGATCCATCACCAGAAGTCCAGATACGTGTTCGACCTCTTCCACAAGCGGAAGGCCATCAGCAAAGGTGCGGTTGGTCTGCTTGCTTCCATTCTAGTTCACTAACCCTCAGGTAGCGTCCTCCTCCTTTTCAAGCGCAGTTGAAAAGGAGGACGAATTCTGTGAAAAGAACACACGTTGTTTTTGAATGGGGCGCACTTCAGTTTGCAGCAGTGAACACAAAAATTAAATGTACAGAACTAGTCCGCGCTTCATTTGTGCTGTGCGTTAAATTTTGTGTTTGGCCCCCTGTAAATTTCAAGTACTCTCTATTCAAAAATATCCCTGTAACCAACTAGCCGATTACGGCCTTATTAAAGCCCAGAAAAAAGCATTACTAAATATACAGCAGCAGCCATCCCCCTTCCGCCTCTCTATTCATGCCGTTAAGTTTGCTTGGACCCATTGTCGAATACACCCAAGACCATCGACAGGTCAGAGGACCACCTTTGGCATGGCACAGTAGTGTAGTAGTTGAAGCAAGGCAAGCAGAAATTACTGCTACACCGTCAAAGAGGGTATTTCGAGCAGAGAACAAGGTTAAATTTTGGTAGGTTAATGATGTGTGTCATAAATAACAGACCCAATTTCCATTTGAGACAGGTGTACATCACTTTCTAGTACAAAATATAAATTCCTCCTCCTCCAAGGGTATATATTATTGGAAAGAGCAGAGATTTCTTGTCAGCATGATGTGAGCGCATGACATTTTGTTGGACTGTTGGAACATATTGTTGCATCTTATACCCTTTCTACACGAGCGCTTCGAAGGCCTTTGAGCCGAATGTCATTTCACTCAAATGACACCTTTGAGCTGCTACACTACGTTTTTCAAAGGCCTTTGGTTGAAATGCCGTTTAAGTCAAAGGAGCACCACCAACGGCCTTTGAGGTTCTCAAAGTCCTTTGAAACGTGAACGGTCGTACTCTCGGGCGCAGTTTCTGCATGCCATAACTACGAAAGCAAGTATTTGAGTTAAACTTGGTGTTTAAAGTGCACAGTCCTCATAATTTTTCACTTGTTTCTGTTTTCTATCTCTCGCTCTACAGTTACAAGGTAACTTGGTACTCTCAATACCAGCTGTGTGAAAAAAGAAAGCAAAACTTTTGTGCATGTTCTGTGCACACTTATAGATTGTTATCGATTTGAACTCTAATAATCTCTTTTTTTTTGTCCATTCTAACTCTAAACTTAAATTTTTCATCAAGAACAAAACAGGGCAGCAGTGCCAACACCAAAACATGGCGGGCAAACGCGGAATCTTTCAACTGCCTTTGAGAAATGTCGTGTAGATCAGCGAAACTCCTTCTAGTTCGAATGGCATTTGAAATTTTGAAGGCCATTTGACTCGAATGTTCTTTCAAACACTCGTGTAGCACAGGTAATAGCTGAAGGAAATTGCTGACTGCTTTCTGCTGCTGTGACCTAATCGGTTTGAAAATTTCCAAAGGCAGTATTTAATGTGAGAGCATTGGTTGGCTCATAGAGGGAACACCAGAATATCATCAGAAAGCTGCAAAAGAAAAAAAAAATCCCAAGCCATCCCCACTAACGTGAAACCTGAGGAGGGGCGAAGCATGCAGTGTATGTGTATTCTTGGCGCTTGGCGTTTTTGCCAATGGAGATGAAACCGTTGGGAGGTAGAGGTATGCACCTTTGCTGTAAAAGTCTCCTGTCTTTGAAGCACGAAGTTTTCTAGCAAGAGGCGTGAACGAGTGACCTGCTGTATTTTTTAGGTGAAGCATGCAGTGTATAATTATTCTTGGCATTTTCGCCAACAGAGACTGAAACCGTTGGGAGGTAGAGGTATGCAGCTTTGCTGTAAAAGTCTAGTGTCTTTGAAGCACGAAGCTCTCCAGCGCGAGGCATAAACGAGTGTGCCGGTGTTTTTTTAGTGCGCGTTACGAAGTGCACTCCAGCGTGAGGACGTAAACGGGATGTCCTGGTGTTTTTTTTTAGTACGCGTTACGTTCTAGCGTGAGGTGTAAAAGAGTTTCCTGGTTTTTAGTGCCGTGACTACATGAGATGAATGACGATTACGACGAAAGGAGACGCTAACAGCCCCAGCCCCTAAGAGGCTTCGCCCCTAAAATGAACTCGAATTGCCTGATGGGAGGTTCACCTAGATGGTGCAAGCTTTCCTGAGGGGCATAGCTTCAACCTGAGATGTAAGAATTGAGCTGAGAGAGAATATTAAGGCCGGTTTGTTATCTTGCATTTCATGACTTCATCAGAAACAATGCAGGAGCACTAGAATTTGGCAGTGTTACTCTGCAGCACATAACTCAGCATTGCACATAGAATTACTTAGGTGCCCTAGTTTTTATTGGCGAACCAAGCTCGGAGTAGCGCAAGCCAGGTACCCACTTACAGGGGTGGAATTTGGAGCTCTGGTCTCCCCAAAATGTTTTGCAGTAATTTCATTTCTATTGCTACTGACAGGATGACATGTAATAAGAATGTTGTACCTATGTACAAGAGGGAAAGAAAAACAGTTGATTTGAGCAATCTTAGGTACAATGCATGTTGGCCAATGCGGAATTGATCGACAAGATTTTTTTTCTTGTGAGGGGCTGGGATTTGCTTTATTTTCAGCCTCTCGCTCGCATAGTTACACACAAACAAGTTCAAGTGTCCGCTTGAAATAAGTTCCCACAATGTCACTGGTATGCAAGTTGCCCCTGGTGCATACCAGTGCCACTGGTATGCACCGGCATAAAAGTTGCCCCTACTGTTAGGGCATGCTATACCATACTCATTCAGCTGTTTTCTTGCCAAACCTGCCTTGACGGGCATGAAGGAAAGCTGCTTTCAGGCCAGGAAGTGTCTTAAAGGAGCACTGACACAAAAATTTTATGTTACACTTTTATTTCTTTTATCGATGCTTAATGGCCTGGCGAACCTGAAACAGCACTTCAGATACTTCTTCAGCGTGCGATAGTTAATTACATTGAATGGCCTAAAAATTGTTTGTTTCAAATTCCCGCGCTTTCATCCCAAACGACGCATATGACAGACTCCCTGCCTGACCTCACCGCTTTGTGTGGACGTCACCGGCGCCCGCTTGAGAAGGTTGTTGCGCCTGCTCGTGGGGCTGTGCGCATGAAGTGACGTCACGAGCTTTTGACGAGCGCTGCTGCGTCACTTCTTTTGGCTTTCATTGGATGATGTCATGCTGATGTCCATTTGCTGAGTGCCGCTCCGTGCGCTGCTCCGTCGGCGCGATAAAACGCCGAAAATTGGTGTCAGTGCTCCTTTGTGCACCTCTTTCGGTGCATTTGGTCGAACTTCTCGAATGTCCGCCAGCGCGGAGAGGCGTGTGGCATGCTGATCTTCCTCGTCTTTTTGTCCTGTCTGTGGGAGCAGAGCTGTTTGAGTACTGCATCCGGGAGGGCCTGGCGGACCGCAACCTGATGGCCAAGTGGAAGAAGCAGGGCTACGAGAACCTCTGCTGCCTGCGCTGCATCCAGACCAGGGACACCAACTTCGGCACCAACTGCATCTGCCGTGTGCCCAAGGGAAAGCTCGAGGAGGTGCGCTGCTCCTCCTCCTCCTTTTCCTCCTCTGTCTTAACGTCTTCACTTGTTCAACAAAGTGTGCGTGTGTTAGTTGGGGGATGGGGCTAACTGTCGGAGGCGTGCTTTAAAGGGTCCATGATGAGAAAATACAAATTTGTTTAACTTTAAAGAGTTAGACTTTAGTACCTCACTCAGCTTCATTCCATCCACGAAAGACGTTTTTTAAACGATGAAAACGTATGAAATACTTAAGGCCTTTCAAATTTCGCGCCACAGTGACGTGTTATCGGCGCGAGTGACGTCATATGGGCCAGCACTAAAAGCATAATTTTCAGTGGGTTAGGTGCACGTTAGCATTCAAGTGATTCGATCAAACGGAACTAGCGGCCCCACTACAATCGTCCAGTCAGGTGTCCTGGCGATTGATTAGTTCGGCCGCCGTCAATCGCCCAAACAAGATACTGTGACGTCATAGAGAAGTTGCCGGAAACGGGCTAGCGAGTCGCCACAGCTCCACACTTTTCTTTCATATCTCTATTATTTTTTGGAAGTTTGCGATGAAATCGGTATCATTTTTATCAGGACAAAGTAGCCGTTATAATGAACCAAACTTGTATTTTGTCTTCATGGCTCCTTTAACTTTTTTTTGGTCCGTTGTCGGGCTTTTCCTGAAAATGCAACGTGGCCGTAGCGATCCACTGTTGGGTTCCGGCCAACGTGGATGTTAAGGTTAAATTTCACAGTTTTCCTCGCTGCGATATGCGCTTACATTCTTTGTATACATGATGCGCCATCTCTCGAGGGATACGGGAACTTTCTTTGTTGAAGTTTACTTTTTATTTCACGAGGGTGCAGCACAATGTTTAGCACAGGCCTTCTGGATCCGGGAGAATTTTCATGTGCGCACTGCTCGCTGAGAAGCATGGCTGCTTTTTCATCGTGTGCGGTGTGCGTTCTACAGTGATGCACTTAGTGAAAGCGATGATGACTTCAGTGAGGAAGAGAATTACATGCCTCTGTGAGATAGTGATGACAGCGATTCGACAGAAGCGAGTGACGAAAACCACAACGGCAGTGGAGACAGCACCGTGCAAAGCATTACTGTGCAAGCTACGCATTTTGACGAAAGACAATGCAATGGTGCCGAAACGACTTTTTACTGGCTTCTAGAGGTTTTGTGGACTCGATGGGCCCTGGGGGGCCGATGCGGGGATACAGGGTGTTTCCCCACGCCCGAAAATGACCCATCCAAAATTCCCCGGAGAGGTTCGCAGCGTCCACGAGGGAGACTCCGCGACGGGTTCGACTCACCGACAAAGGCAAAGACAGGCTCCAAAGAGCCAGGGCGAACCAGGAGATTTATTGGCCGAGTGGTACAGCGCATATTATCGCCCCGACAGGGCTAAGAACTACACTGTGTCAACGCGTGCCTCAAGGCCGGGCCTCAAGCGGGCCGCGACGGCTGAGGCGACACGGGGGGCTGGCCGGTGAGGTTGGACGAGCCTACCTTGCGCGTCCGGTTGGGGTCTGGGGCCCCAGTCCGGACGGGTGGCAGCGAGGGTGTGGGCGAGCCGCGATCCCCCGCGTTCCTACACTTTATCCTCCACCTCCTTTCTGAGCGCCGAGCCAAGAGCAAGAGAAAGCCACAAAGTGCACGCACCGCACTTATAAAGGTGCGGGGGAGAGGAGTCAGGTTCCCGGACGAGGAGGAGCGACAGCGGCGGCGGGACAGGTGGTGCCCGCCGGCGCATGGGCCCACGAGGCGACGTCACATGCGCCGCGGGAAGGCGCACTCGTTTGAAGGTCACGCTCGCGGGAGGAGGACAGGGGATCAAGCGGATCCCCACAGTTTCCATTGTCAATAGTTTCATTTGGAGGCGCACACAACTGCAGAATCATGGTGATAAAGAGCAGCAACACCTGCAGCACTGCTGCAACTTCATCCAACAGCTCAAGGGTGATCTGAGGGCTCGAGCCAAAAAGCAGGGCCTACGTTCACGTATAGAGTGCGAGAAAGGGATATTTTTTGGAGAGGCCATTTCATCTGCGAGCTCCCAGACCGAAGCAGCGAGGACTGTGCTGTTTGTGGCGATAGACAAAAAAAAAGGAGGCAAGAGGGAAGCTGTTATTCTGCAAAACTTGCAGTAACCGTGCTGGCCTGCACGCAGGAGAATGCTTAGAGTGGTTTCACGCGCTGCTGTGGGTTTTTCTTGCACCGTTTGTTTTTCATCGTGGCACTAGAAACTGGCAAAATAGTTGCGGTCCGGGACGGCCAGAAAGTGGGTAAAGTTTCGGACTGCTTTGTCCTGAAAGCAGTGATACTAGTTTTTTTATTGCAAACTTCAAACAAAACATGAAGATATTAAGGAAAACGGATAAAGTTGGGGTGACACCCTGGCCACTTTTCAACAATTTCTGTGCCATGTCACAGAATCTTGTGTGTGCGATTGGTGGCGGCCGACGTAAACCACTGCCAAGAACCATGCCTGGGCAGTTTAGTCGGGCTTCCAGTTTTGTTAGAGTGTATCACTTGAATGCTGACACGCAGTTTGCATGTTGAAAGCTTGGTTCTGGGGGTCTCCTCCTGTCGTTTCACTGCTAACCATGCGTAGCATGAAACTTGAGAAAGTTTTTCAGTATTTCCCACAAGTTCGCTTTCCGCTTTAAAAAACGTCTTTTGTGGCTGCAATGAAGCTGAGTGGGCTTCAAAAGGCGAGCTCTTTCAAATTTAACGACTTATTTTGTCTCGGTGGCCAGGTTAATTGAAGCAGTCAGTCTTCGTCAAAACTTTCTTGGCCAAACCTAAGCCTTCTGGACCACAATGAACTCAAAGAATGAGCTTACCCTTTAACTGTGACAAAATTATTTTATGGTAGCAAGAAATAAAGGTGTCTTTTTTACTTTTCCGGCGAAAAGTGTTTCAGCTTCGCTCGAGACGCAAGTTTGTGCATTGAATTCTTTGCGACTTGTGCACTGTCGGCATGGCCTAGAAAATTTTGACAAAGGCTGTACCTCTGTCCCCTTTGTCCCTTGTCCCTTCAAGGCACACTTTGAAGCGAGAATGAGAGTTTGCCCATTCTCAGGAATCAAGGTCAGGCTTGCCCAGAGAGCAGAGCATGGTCTAGATCATGGTTTCTCAGAGTGGGTTCCGCGGAAGCTAGGTATTCCACAGGCCCCTCCTCGGGGTTCCGCGAGCCACTGATAAATTTTTTCTGGTTCCGCACTCGCCTAGTAACTTAGATGGTGAACCCAAGGTGCGATCGATCTAGGGAACCTCCATATATATTCATGCCCGAGTGTCAGTAAGCACAGTGCATAACAGAAATGAGCGAGCTGCGCCATAAATCCTGCCAGCAGCTTGTAGCCAGCCAGACTCAGAAAAGGGGCTGCATGGTGAAACTATTGCACTTGAATCTCAGCCTTATGTTACCCCCATGCGCATTTATCCTGTTTAGAGATAGGTGCCACTAGCGTATGCACTCGCGTAAAGTCGACATTCATGTGCAATAAATTCAAAAGCAAGCAAGCTTGGTTCCTTTTGAATTTATCGCACGTGAATGTAGCGTGGATGGAATGAAAAATGGCGAGGGGGGGGTTGTTCCTTGGCACTTAACGCAGGGTTCGCACAGGTCCTTGAAAACCCTTGAATTCACAAGTGTCAATTTCAAGGCCTGAAAAGTCCTGGAATTTTTAAATGGTCCTTAAATATCCTTGATTTTTATGGAGAGAATCAATGGCCCTGTCTTTTCACAAGAATTTAAAGCATTTGTCGTGGATTTTAGGTATTGACAAATCTAAAGAAACGTAACAATCAAGCTGCAGTGTATTGCTTGAAATTTCAAAAAGTTTTGTGGATTTTCATTATTACGAGACAACATTGGGAGCAGGCTTTTCACAATCCAACCCATGTCACAATACAGTCCAGTGAAAGCCAGCTTCTGTTCTCTATCTTGCACCTTCCAAGTCTGTGGACGTTTGCTCATTGCATGTTTGCTGTGCATCATACACTCCATCTGCGTTTGCTTTTACGTGCAAATGGTGGACGTGTACATAGTTTGCCCTGCCTTACAGCAACACTTGCTGATTCAGTTTCAACTGATACACTTGCTGACAAAGCAGGAGATGCAGGCAACATTAACGAAGTTTTGAAATCAAACAGCCTGAGCAAAACAACACAAAAAAAAAACCTCTAAATACCAACCATGAAATAAAAAATAAAGCTGGGGGAACATTCACGCACTTGTTAGTGGCTATCTAAATGTGCAATATTGTGCTTAGGTATTGTGCAATAAAAGACTGTTGCATTGTGTTGAAAAAAGCTATAAATAATCCCAGATGAAGCATTAGATGGAAACCTTGAAAATGTGTTTTCTAGTCCTTGAAAATCCTTGAATTTTTGCTTTTGAAGCCTGTGCGAACCCTGTGCGAAGCTGTTTTCTCTGGGACAAATGCTTGAGAACCCCTGGTCTAGATAGATGTGGACACATGGCAAAAGGTTAATTTACCAGGTTGGGTGAACACTAGGTTCCTGGCTATTTTTTGCGTCTTGCCTGGTACGGCTTCATTTCGATCAAGATGGGATGTTTTCGGTGTCCGATTGAAGTCGCAATTTCTGGAGCTGCTAGCACTCGGCCCGTTGTTTTGGCCTTCGGGCAATCAAGTTGTAATGCTACCATCGGCGTTAGTCTTCAGTCCGGTGACAGCTGCACCTAGCTTTAGTAAACTTCGAAAGGGCGGATTTAACGTCTTTAGCACGGGATAACGATTGTGTGAGCAAGTTTGAAAACATTGCAGCGGAAATGTGTAATAAAGTGGGAGATGTGCCCAAGTTGCTGGCTCTCCCAGTTGAACAATGTAGCACTGAAAGCTGGCTTTGCCACGTGCATGGGTGTGTGTGCAGTGCTGCGCACTTTAAAGGTCGGTGTACACGACAATGCTGAGTTGGGTTCGTGTGGAATTTTTGTTTTTAAGTGCAGAGCAGTTTAGAGGCTCGCCTTGTCGTCGTAGCTCGCTTGCTAAACCAAAGGAAGGTTAAAAAAAATTGTAGCGGCTGTTGTCATGGCGTCCCACAGAGGTTTCGAAAGCCAAGTGGTTTGTGCAGTCATAAGCGTTTGAAACTTGTGAACCGCGGGCGCCTGTCATACATCTTCCCCATTGTTTAGTGCGAAGAAAACTGCAGGTAAATTTGAGGCAAAATGCACGTACTTAACTGGCAGCGCCCATGTTCATTTAGTTGGGAACGCTCGTTGGGTTGGTTTTTGTGATAGCAAGCGAAAAGAAAGTGGCTAGTGCAACGCCGGCACGTGCAGGAGGGAAAGCAAGCACAAAAAGAACGGAACTCCCGCTGGCGCTGTTTCAGGCAGGGGGTGCATGAGCACTACAGAGGCGGGAAATTTGAATTGCATTGGGTGGTAGCAGTGAGCGGATACCGGTGCCACAGCCCATTATGGCGAATCACTGCTCTGCACTTCTGACAGCTTTCACATTGAGTGGAACGACTTTAATTTGTTTTTATTAGAAAGCGGCTGCAACAGGTCAATTGCAGTTCATGGTATCACAAGCTTTTGTTAGGAAGCTTTAATAAGACTGCCTTGTCCCAATAACAGTGATACGAATTTTGTCGCAATTTTCTAAGAAAAATGCAACATTGAGGAAAACACCAGTGGTGACTCCCCACCGACTTCCCGGAGATTTTTCCGCGACGTCGCAGAATCTTTCTGTGATTGGCTGCCACTGACTTAAACCACCTGCAAGGAACATGGAGACTGTAGTGGAGCCCCTAGTTTCGTTTGATCATATCACTGAATTGTTTTCAGTGCTGACCTGCAGTGCGGAATTCGATTTTTGAATATTGCCGGTGTCTTTTTCGGTTGTAAAAACGTCTTTCATGGCTAGAATAGACCTTATGAATTAATGAAGGCTAGGTCTTTTAATTGAACAAGGTTGTACTTTGTCTTCACGGCACTTTTAGACGAAACGTTTAGCCAGGTATATGCAAGGTCCCATTTTTTAAATGAAGTTGTACGTTGTCTTGGCATCATTTTGATGGGCTCACTGAGCTGTCCTCGTCCTGAGTGCATCGTTGACATTCTAAACGTTGTTACACACATTGGCTGCTGACTTTGGAGTGTCCACATAGCAATCTGGAGTTGAAATCGTGTAACAGGCCGGTTGCTTGCAATGTCAATTGTAATGGCAGTGGTTCTGAATCAGCTCTGTCTTGTCTCGTTTACAGGGCAAGATTGTGGAGTGCGTCCACTGTGGCTGCAGGGGTTGTTCTGGATGAAGCGAGTGACAAAAGCAGCATCTGTTGCCACGAATGGAGCCATTGACATTTATCTGTCTGAAATAAACACATTACCAGTGCCGAGTTATGTGTCACTTCTCTACGGCGACTGTCTGCAACCCCCTTAAAGGGACCCTGCAACACTTCTGATAAACGCTTTCACTCTTTCCTTTACGTCTGAAAGCATTGCAAAAGTTATAGTTATCGCAGCACAGAGCGGCGCCGCGTGATTTGCTCGTCGCAGCAGGTATACACCTTCAGTTTCTACATTGATTTTATGGGAGTTTTTTTTTTTAAGTGGCCATCAAGTGTGTTCATTACTGCAACCGAAGGAAAGCTGGCCAATAACAGCTACACTACAGTAATGATGTAATTCCAGCGGTCGAAGAACACCAAGACCGGGAAAGAGAAAAAATCCTGGGCCATCTCCACTAACGTGAAACCTGGGGTTCCTAAGCATGCAGAGTATAAGTGTATTCTTGGCGCCTTGGCGTTTTTGCCAACAGAGATGAAGCTACTGAGGGGTACAGGTATACAGCGTTGCTGTAAAAGTCTTGTCTTCGAAGCACGAAGCCTTCTAACGCAAGGTGTAAACGATTGTCCCGGTGTTTTTTTAGGATGCGTTACGAAGCGCGAGGTGTAAATGAGTTTCCTGGTGCTTTTTTAGTATGTGCTATGTTATAGCGCGAGGTGTAAACTTTCCGGTGTTTTAGTACCGTGGCTATATGAAACAACGACAGAAGACGCCAACAGCCCCAGCCCCTAAGGGAAAGCTTTGCCCTTAAAAATCCTTTGAGCAAGTTTCTAAGTTATGTGATGGGCATAGAGCAGTTTAGCTGAATTTATTTTGCGACACCCTGATCTAAGTGCTGGATGTGTTGGTTTACTACGTTCTCCAAGCATTTAAGAAAGGAGCACTGACACCAATTTTTGTGGCTGATGTTATTGTACCGTTCGCTTCCTTTACCTACCACGACGTCATGTGTAAAGTATGAACAGCGTGTGTAGAGTGGAACATATTTTAATTTGATGGTAAATGTAGCCCCCACGAGACCTCTCTTCTTTCGACTTCCACCGAAATCGACATCTCGTGACATCAACTCGGGAGAGCGAAAGCTGGTTACGTCATCGCGAGATTCCAAAATCCGTGACGTCACGTAACAACCGGCGGATCGCAAGGCAGTCGCACGAAGCAAGTTGCCGAGCCTTCTATTTCGTTCCGTGAGCAGTGCACGATGCATTGGTGTTCAGTGAAGAACTGTCCATCGAAAACGGGAAGTGCAGTTTCTTTTTTAGCATTTCCTCGCGACGAGGTGGTGCGTGATAAATGGGTCGAATTCGTGCGCCGCAGCGGTCGCCCTGAGTGGGTTGCGAAGAAGAGCAGCGAAGTGTGTTCGCTCCACTTTTCAACCGAGTGCTACAGTGAGAACCCGGAATACCTGGCGAGGTTTAACCTTTCAAAAGGTCGCGCCTGGATCTTTCCCGGGTCACTGCCAACCATTCTTCCCGGCGCACGTGTGGCTGAGAGCGCAGCAGCGACGCTCAAGCGTCGTAAGCGAGAGGTTCGTACGCCTATTGTTTATGTCACACGGTGTATACATTTCTGACGCAGCGCTTGGCCTAATCGCCTGCATTCCTATGGTATAATGCAGGCAGATGCAGCAGCAGAAAGCGGCGCACGAGCTATCGACAGCGCCGACGTCGCGATTGCACCGGCGAGCGAAGGTCTGTGACACGACCGGTCGTGGTCTGTGATAGCTCTTGTCTCGCTCGCTCGGGATGTCGCTGTGCTTCCGAGTGCTCCGGCGGTTTGTTTGAAACACGCTAAGCTGCTTTCTGTACGAAGTAATGCACCTGCCGGCAAGGTATAACGAGTTTTAGACCTACCAGAAAAAGAACTGCACGTTATGAGCTCGCCCTTGAGTCTCGGTAAATAACCTGCTTGTTGCGGTGCTCTGTTTAGACCAGTTGAGTGGCGCTTTCAAAACCAAGGACAAACAGCTCACAGCTCTTAATTTTTTTTGGTTACTTTGTCGCGCTTTTACGTATAGAAATATGGACTGCAAGTGACAGCTAAATTGCTTGTTGGTAGTGGCAGTGACAGGGGCATGTTTGAGGCAAAGCTGCTTGCTGCAGGGGAATGTGTGTAGTTGTGAGACAGTGAAGCAGAGAGACATAGCAATTTTTTGCTGCAGACACGGTCACTGGGCTGTGTGTAGCTGGCAGCGCTTGTCTCAGGAGAAAAAATTCAGTGTGAGGTCTAGGCATCCACATTTGGGTAGAAGGACATTTCATTCAAGCATTTGTTTTATTCATTGTCTTTGCATTGGCCATGAATGAATGAAAGTTGCAAAACCTTACCGTGGGAAACTTGTGCACTAATTTTTGAACACCAAGAAATTGTAATAGCCACAAGGTATTGTAAAAACCATTGTAATGTAATTCTAGCCCTCTGGAAATAAATAGCATAAAAATATTAACTTTATTTTATAATTGTATCAATGATATTAATAATAATAACAATAAGCACCTTTGGTCTGCATTCTGGCACGAAATGAATGTGACCCCTTCCTCCAACCTCCTCCTCTCTCTCCTGAGGCAAGCTTATGGGTGTTGTACCCTGCACCGAATGTGTTTCGTGTATGAGGTGATTGCGTGCAAGAGCCTTCTCCAGGTCTTTTGACCGAAGCACCAGGTGTGCCATAGCAAACAATCCTTGAGAATTCCTCATTGAAGTGCGAGCCATTATGCCAAAATTGCTTGATATAGTTCATTTCTTGCCTTTACATTCAGCCATTGCACCTGCATCATCCGCTGCCAGTCCAGCCAACAAGGCATGGACCCCACCCAGAGTCGGCCACGTGGATGCACGAACGCAGGCTCACGCATACGTAGCCATGAAGAAGGACGCAGGTGAACCGCTGGCCCAAAACCCGTTCAATTGGTTTGCAAGCCGGAGGTCCCACAACCCAAGTTGCCGGTGTGTTCCTTTTACTGGAGAAAAAGCTCATCCGTACCAAATTCAGATGCGTGTTTAGCCGAACCAGTTTTTCAGAAATTTTCCTCCAACACTAACACTATGAATGCATTTTTGTACAGCGTAATAATTACTTTTTCATTGCTTCTTTTCCTTCTTAGTACTTTTTTCACTCCTTTGAATAGATGAGCACTAAGTTGCTCACCACAGTTCAGTGCAAGCTCTCACCAGTAGTAACGTGATCTTGCTTCTAAGGTGCCAAACTGATTCGGAGCTCCCCGATGTCTTGCTGCATGAGCACACGCATCAACGGCTCTGCTCAACGCCTTGTCCTAGTGTGCCAGACCACCTGGAGCTGGAGTTCTTTGGCTGCTAGTATGTCCTTAGTGTAGCATAACAAAACATTTTATCCGTGTGGTTGCACAGGGCTATAGTGTGACCAGTAACCCAGAAAAATGACATTAAATGCTTAATGCCTTAAGTTTTAATGCCATTAATTTGCTGCTACACGCAAAAATCTAATGCCATTCGCTTTAATGTCATTTTGGTTTAAGGAGTTCCGAACAACTCATTTACCTTCGCGAACACCTTAAATCTGCCTACTCTCGAACGCAATGAGCACCAAATGAAGCCACCAAAACTCTCAGCACCAGAGTGTTGACGCGGAAATGTAGCTAAACTTCGAAATATGACGATTTTTTGTGCATAATTGGTGGCGAAGTTTTGAAGAAGACGAAGTTCATTAGAACAGAGGCAAAAGTAAGAACATCGCGTTACTCTTCGTGTTAAATTTTTCGGATTTGGCTACCGCTGGCCGGCGACGGCATGCTGAAGCCACTTTTAGAAACGGCTCCCACCATTTTTAAGAAAATACTATTTCTCATAAAATTTTCTTTCGCAAGAAACAGTTTTAACGCTTCTAAGGCGTTTTTCTCTACATTAAAGACTTCTAAAGTGTGAGTGAATTTCTCTTTTTGGTCATGATCACCATCATGCCTAACACATTTAATGCCTTTGTGTTCGCGCGTGTAGCACGGCCCGCCCAATTAATTTCATTTGTTATCTTAAGGCCTTAAACACTTAATGTCATTTTTGTGTACGTGTGGCACGGGTATTAGTTGGTGCAGTGTAAGATTTTAGGGAGGTCAACAGAGAAGTGTAAAGCGAAGTTGAGTTGACATGGCAACAGGTGTGGTCGAAGGTGCACATGATGGTCATTTTTTTGTCGTGCCCTAATCAGGGCTCATTGAACCTTGGTGCGGTGTACTTTTTCTGCAGCCTAATGTCAGAGTACACGGATGGAGCACACACACGACATTTCTCCCATTACAATGTGACGCGTGCATGTTACCAGCTGTTATTCCAGCAGCAGCAGCAGCGATAGTACGGCGCAAAGCGTACATGTTTACACATTTCAGTGATTGGTTCTTCATTTTATTAGGTTAGAGAGAGTACAAGAGCACAAGTCATGCCTACCCGCCGCGGTGGCTCAGTGGCTAAGGCATTGCGCAGCTGAGCCCAAAAAGGAGGTTTTGATTCCCAGTCGAGGTGACCGCTTTACTGATGGAGGTGAAAAGCAAAAACAACCCGTGTGTTTGCAATTTCAGCAGCACACTAAAGATCTCCAGGTGGTCAAAATCAATCTGGAGCCCTCCACTATGACGCGCGTCATTGCCTGTGTAGCGTCAGTGCATAAAACCTCATAATCAATCAACAAGTCGTGCCTGATGCACAGAAACATGCCCAAATAGGTACAGTCACGGAGAAAGAAGTACAGTCGAGCCCGCTTACAACGAACCTGACCGTCCTAAGCGAAAGTTTGTTTTAAGTGGGGCTGTTATATGTGGGCTCGACTGTACTTGAGGAGGGGAATTCGCTGGGCTGGGACAGCGCGTGCGGGCGGTGCGTTAATGCCACTGTCTGGCGAGGAGGAAATGCAGCTTGTGGAGCAGCACAACAGATGACGCGTCAAGCGCATTGCCATAGTTTACATGTCCTTCTATGGACGCAATGCACGAAAATCGTAATATCATTGAATATTGCCAGATTTCTTTCTCTAAAGTAAATAAATAGCAGTGCTGGACATTTTGGCGGCAGTTATTAATAAATACTGCCCTAGTCGACAAGCCATAGCGCGCTTGAAACGAAGCACTAGAAGGAGTCCCGGAGCACACGACATCGGCTGACGCCGTCTTCTCACCACAAGTGGTTCACTCTTGCCTCTCTGGCCTGTAGCGGGCTTCTCAGATTTGGGCGTGCTTTCCATGTTGCTCAAGCAGATCGGGGAAGTTAGGGCAGTCTAAATATGAACTAAAGGCATAGAGGACAAGAACCATCATTCACTGGAACAAATCATACCCAGATTTTCAACCCACGTGAATTTTTTTTTATCGTAGGTTTTGCAGTCCCAAAGATATCAAGGCCCCTTCGTCTAACAACAACAAATGTTTGAAACGCAAAGATTTCTTCCGCCGCAAGCCGACTCCAATGAAAGTCCAGTCGCGCGAGGTATTTGTCGGCGTCGTCTGCCCGTGACTACAGCCAGCTATGCACTGACTGACTTTGAACCGCGAGCCTTTTCGGAAAGCGTGCGTTTTCCCTTTGGCGCCACGCGACAGAGGGCAGCCGTCGGTGTCGTGCCTGGCGCCGTGACTTTATCGCGCCGCCGAAGGAAGCCCTCTTGCACCTCCTCAATAATTCTTGGTCCGTGGTTACACTGCCTTGGGAGAAAACACTGGGCACACCATGGCTTTTGTAGCGTATGCTACACTGGCCGAGGTTGAGCGGTTTCGCGTGTGCCGTGAAGGGCCGTTCTGCGCAAGCGCGAGAAGCATTGGATTGGTTTGGGATCGGATCAGATCCGCTTGGATTGGATTGGCTTGGATGAAATTGGATTGTGTTGGGTTGAAATCCAATCCAATTGGAGTACGGGTGCTGAACCTTAGCTCACGCTACGTATATCCTGGCATAGCCGAGCTAAGCCACTGCTAATTTTTTGAACCCAGAGTGAAGTGGGAGGAGTAATGTTTCAGTGGGGTGGGGGGTGTTTATTTCTGTTTTTACATTTACCGATTCAGTGATAGATGAAGAAACCTTCGGGATCTTTTTCTTTTGCAGTCCAACGAGGTTGCTTCAAGCAGCCACATGGAGCTTGAGGGATTGAAGAGGTCCCTGGAATTCTTGGATGATGGCAACGTTATGATAGGCGAGCTGGTCACGTACCGGCACACCCGCAGGTTCAGAAGTACCTGAGGACGCAGCGGCCTGGTGTGAGCCACCTCATCGATGCTTGGCATGTAAGTAAAGGTCAGTAGATCATGATGTTTGTTTCAGAAGAGTTAAAACTTAGGCTGGTTTCCTTTCTCCCTGTTGTGTTGGGCTCGATCTTGGACCACGATCCCTTAAAAATGAATTTGGTTGCTAGTAAGCAGAAGTGTTTATCTACTTCTTTTCCTTTCCCATCTGACAAGCTTTCCAATAAGCACTTTCTTTCAAAGTGATTATTTGAGCTGCATGCATAGGCACACAATAGTCATGGCACAAATGTGAGACGTCTGCTCCATGTTTTTTTTTTAGGGCTGAAGAAAAAGCTTTTGGCAGCCTCGAAATCAAAAGGCTGTGATGCGATGGCCTTGTGGTGTGATTCTATTGCGAACCGCATCTACCATGCTGTGCAGGTAAGAGGCCCTAGTTTGACTGCCTTGCAATCAGTGTCTGTTGTGAACCACACTGGTCATGTTGTGCAGGTTGGTGCAGGCAATGCTGACCTTGCTGAAGCTGTGTGGCTGTCTGTTTTTCTCAACCACATTAAGGACAAGCATGATGGCCACAGCGCACAGTACGACAGGTGCAAGCACGGGGACCTGGAGCCGCGTAAATGGGTCTACCCAGGTTGTGTATATTGCATTGCTAGGGGTGTGCAAATTGGGATGTTTGGCTTCAAAGCGAAGATGAAGTGAATTATAGTACGAAAACTGAAATCTTGACTACAGCTTCTCAAGCATTCTTCAGTAACTTTCGTTTGTAAAAAAGTAAAAGGCTCATTTAATAGGGTTTAGCACAATTTTTATCATGTAAAACAAACCTACAGAACCTATCCTGTGGCTTTCAGCATTATTTATGACACTGCATTTTATATGGGGCCAATTTTATAGTGGGATCAATAGGACAGCGCAAAGGCATGAAAAATTGTGATTTTTAAACCTTCCTTTGCATGCCTCCATGGCGTGGTCTTGCCTTCCTCTTGCCATTTGGCCACGCATCGTCGGAGCAGTGCGGTAGAGCTCGTTGCCGTGAGCGCAGAGCATGTTCGCGATCTTCAAAATACTTGAAAATTTTTCAAAATTTCAAACAGTGCTGGTCGACTCAAACCCAACTTAAATTTCACATTATTCGCCTGTACAAATTCAATTGTACAAGTTTGTACAAATCGCAGGAAATGTGAACCCACAACCTGGCAGGTATACGCATGGCTAGTCCTAAAGAGTCAAATAATGTGCTTCTTAATTCTGTGACAATGCTGCCTTGTGTGGTTATTCTTTCTCATTGTTTCTTGTTTCTGCATTTGTCAATTTGATTTAGAATGTGCAGTGCACAGGGGTCACAACCCAGTAGTGGCATGCAGGCGTGCGACCCGAACACATCCGTGTGCCTGCACGACCTCAAGCGGTACTTCCTTTGTGGCCTGCTGTAAGGGCAAATACAGTGTGTTGCGACGGTAATCGGAACACTTTCAAACAATTTTCCTGAGCGAACCGCTGCTCTGTTTGCGCTCAAACTTCACACGAAGGTCGCACTTTGTGGTCGATTTTGTTTGACACCGGGGACGGTACTTACCCGTTTATCCTGAAAATAAATAAAAATGATTTTCGCCCATGGGAAAATAGTGGCGATTTGGACGTGCGAGCCTAAAAACTGGGTTTTCTGATCGTCTGTTAGCACATTTCTAGATGCATTTTCTGATCGTCTGCTGCACCATTTGGCTCCATACGTGAATCCCAAACATGCGTTTCACTCTGCAGGTGGTTCCGTCGTTCCAGCATCAACTTGCGCTGGCTCGCACGTCCAAATCAGCCGCCATTTTCCCATAGGCGAAAATCGTTTTTATTTATTTTCAGAATACACAGGTAAGTACCGTCGTTGCTCCCGGTATCAAACAAAATAGACCACAAATTGCGACCTTCGTGGCAAGTTTGAGCGCAAACAGAGCGGCGGTTCGCTTAGGAAAATTGTTTAAAGTGTTCCAATTATCGTCGCAACACCCTGTATGTGTTTGTGTTCGGCACAAGTATGCTGCTGCCCGTTGGTTTATGTACATACACTGCACTCTTGTTCCAAGCAAAACTAGTTTGGGTTCGAGCACCTGCCCCTTATGGTTCCCCATATGAGGCAGTGATTTGTACTATAATTCTTATTACAAGTTTTTACTACGCTCTTTTAGGGACCGATGCTTACAGCAAGCTGCAACAGCTACTGGGAAACGAGCGGCTGCTTCACGATATCCGCCAGATATCACCTCGCTTCCAAACTTACAGCGTGGAATCCTTCCACGCTGTGATCGATCAGTTTGCGCCGAAAGCCTTTGCATTTTCATACAAGGGGGTTTGCATGTCAGGTAAATATTCATAACAAAAAGTCAACTGTGCGAATGTACACTAAAACTTATAACCAGACATACTGCACGGCTACGTTTTAAAGACGATAGCCTTTCTTGGGCTACTTAAACCCTGAAATTTTGGTCTATCTGTATGTCTGTGTCTGTCTGTCTGTAACTTGATTCAGCCACCCGGCCAAAGTAAAATGCTTACTGTGCAATAGTCTTATATACTCACAGCCAAATGTAAACGTCTAAGCTCGGTTTATATGTTCATACTTGTCAACTTTCTTGAACAAGAACAAGACATTATGCAAATATAAGACAGGAAATTAGTACACAAGGGATGTTTACAGTGTTCCTTTATTTAAAAACGATTCATGGATGCTTGGTTTTTCGATAGCAAATGATATTCTACATCTACTGCAGAACAACGCGTACCGCCTGCTGTTGCCCGCGCCACCTCCGGGCGGCATATGAGAAATCACGCGGCAACAGCAAAGAAAGGTTCCTACCCGCCGCGGTGGCTCAGTGGCTAAGGCGTTGCGCTGCTGAGCACGAGGTCGCGGGTTCGATTCCCTGCCGCGGCGGCCGCTTTTCTGATGGAGGCGAAAAGCAAAAACGCCCGTGTGTACGAGATTTCGGCGCACGTTAAAGATCCCCAGGTGGTCAAAATTAATCCGTAGCCCTCCACTACGGCGCGCCTCATCGCCTGCGTTGCGTCGGCGCGTTAAACCCTACAATCAATCAATCAATCAAAGAAAGGTTCCACTTGCTAGGTTTCACGTTCTGCTTGGAACGCACGTAGAGCACAGCAACGGGGTTCTATAAACCTTGAAGTCGGCCGCCTCGATTCACGCGCGTCTCCGCCGTACTGCAGCGCTGGCATCAAGGAACCCCGCCTGTAGCAGTGGAACGCGGTAAATTCAAATCACCTTGAGCAAACCTTTAGTGTGTTTACCTTGGGATGAGCGCGACGGAACAGGAACCGCATGAGGGGTGAGCGGGAAAGCGAAGGGGGGCAATTCCTTGGCAAATGTCTACAAAGACTATCGTCTTTTGACGACATTTGCAACGAAAGGAGCAGATACGTGGCCAATTTTTTTAGAATCCACACAGTGGTTGTACGTGGCCTTCCCAGCATCATGACATAGTAGCCCCTTAAATTTGTGTGAACCAGGCTTGCTTTGTCATGTTGCTTCACTGGTTAATGCATAGAAAATTCTGGCTACGTATATCTTGTCGGTTTGTCTTGTGAAGCAACCAGGAGAAGTCGAGCCCATTTCTGTGAAGCTGCATTTTTGTGTGCAAAATGTGTTGCAGGTGTGCACTGGCTGCTCTCCATTACAACGAGAATGCTGGGAGGGAGCAAGCCAGGACCAGTAGTGGAGACCTGCGCTGGAGGGCGAATAACCCAAGGCAAAGTAAAGGACGTCACACCGTCTCTGCTGTCACTCTGCCACCCACATATGGTACGTACAAAGCTGTTTACGCATCTTTGCATTCAGTACAATGGGGATATTTTAACTGCTTCGTCTAAATGTTTGCGACCAGTTGCGACACGCAGCTTCGTGCTGGATGCGATATAGCTATAAGTTTAAATCACTTTTGTTGGTACTATCACCAGAAAGATCATTCTTGAACTCGTCGTCATTCTCTTCAAAAAAAGACTTGCCGACACTCCTTGTGCCAGCAAGGGGGTGATACCTTTGGGGGTGCTCTTTTCGCACCCCTTACCACTGCCTTCATTGAATCATACCTGAAAATGCTATGTTATGCTACTAAATAATCTTTTTCAGTTTTTTTTTGTAAGCTTGTGTTGCTTTGTGTTTGTAGGCTACACCGAGCGCCTGATGGGAGCTGTGGAGGACCACCTGGACTCCGGACAGCCTGGCCAAGTCTATTCACCGCAGCCACCACCCCTGGCCAGTTCCTTCAGCCCTACAGACAAGGAAGCGCTGATTGCAAAAAAGCTCTCGCTACAACTTACCTTAGGTGTTGGTTGCCCAAGTTTGGTAGTGTGAAGTGACAGATAAAAACTTTGCATTGTTTTAAAGAGTCGCTGCATGAATTCATCGCAGGCCACATAACCAGCAGAAAAAACAAAAGCTTCGATTCGAGGCAAGCTTCAATCGCAAAGCTCGTATTAATATTTAACTTTATTTTACAGAATTGTGTGTGGTAAACCAGGCATTGTGTAGGACCATGCACAATTGTATGCATTGGTACGTGCATTTTTTTACTCAAATGTACTTGGAAATATTGTATAAGAGCAAAATAAAGTTTCAGGGCAAAAGACAGTTGCGTAGCATTGCCTTCTAAGTATTCTTCGATGCTTTGTATTCACAAATTAGAAGCAGTACTAAAGCTTGGATAATTTTGCGGGACACGTGTCCATTTTCAGGAATCATGGTTATGAGCTGTGAAACACAATTTTTGCTCCTTTATTTGTGGCTGTGCATCACAGAATGTTAATGTTCCTTAATCAACAAGGAATGTTTAAGTAATTAAACTGTTTAAAATGATTATTTTATGCCAGTAAAGAATGTACTTTCTTAAAAAAGTTTTGAAGATTAGTTAGTCCTAGTAACAAAATATGAACCCCCAAAAAAATATCTGAAACCTCTTGCACTGCTGGAGGCTTTTTGCAACCAAGCAGAAAAGCTGGCAACTGAAGTCGTAAATTAAACACCATGATGACAAGGAACCCATAGCAACACACCTAACCAGAGTCCAGTTCTCGGACCATTTGAACATCACATTTTGGTTTAAAAAACAGTACAATAACTGCACCTCGAGTATAGTGACCCCATGCAGACCTGTTCGTGAACAGAGGGCGACATCTGAGCCGCGACACCCAGCGCCGCCATCGCGGGAATACACACAAACACAGGGGTTCTTCGGCCACCAAGCTTGCCAGCGTGCTCAGGTTTCGATTGCGCTCCTGCTTGGCGGCACCGGATCAAATGTAGTATATGCAATTTAAGTTTTATATTAATTAAAGACACAAAAGATGCCAGCCCGGGCTAATAGACTGAAGGACTGCCAGCTATTTGAAGAGACAAGGAGGAGGGCAAGCGACATTTACTTTGCCCATAGCACTGAACACAAAGTATGCTCCTTTTCTAGTTTTTTTAGTGAATTTGACGCCATCTGTTTCGCCTGGAAAGCCCGAATAATTAGCTGTCTCATACTCCAGGGCATTTTGGCTGCAAGAGAGTAGAGAGAGAGTTAATGAATGGTAAAAGCCACACTCCCTTCCCCCTCAAACCAAAGCCGTGCTACCCTCGCCTTGCTCTCAACTAGCCCGTCTCACATCTGGTACCCATTAGACACTCATTGGGTGTAGTGCGGTGTGTACGCCTGCGCCACATCTTTCAAGGTCATTCATCGCAAGTCGCAATTACCTTCAAATACGCGGGCTGCCAGTGTGGATCATGCGGGTGGGCCAATCAGAGAACTGCGCAATACCAAATGGCGGAGATTTTCGATTGATTGTGCGGTTCAACTCAGCTCAGACACTAGACAGGCGATGCAGGCCAGCACACCCTGTATGTGGAGGGATCGGGATTAATTTTGACCACCTGGGCATCTTTAACGTAGCCAGAATCTCGAACACGCGGGCGTTTTCGCTTTTCGCCTCTATCGGAAAAGCGGCCGCTGAGGCCGGGAAATGAACCTGTACGACGATTTTCACTATTTCACGGCTTGTTAATTCAAACATTACCCAGAAAGTACTGTCTTCTCTCAAGGGTTTCCAGCTGCTGCTGACCTTATGGTAGAACTGTTTCCGCTGGTTGCAAGAAAGGTGCCGATTCTCGAAGTTCGTCCCACCCCGAGAACACAGGAGCGAGCACGTATCCTTGCTCCGTGCACTTAAAGTCAACTATCGCCTCAGGAGCGAAGCCTACAACACTCCTTGTGCATTCAGTTCTACATAACTAAACCTGCTTAAGCCAGGTTCCTGGGCAAAACACAGACAGCTGTTTATATTGAAGGTACCTCCATGTTAATTTTTATATATCGTCTCTATCCCAAAAGAAAGGGCATCATCAGCACCTTGAACCGAAATGGTTTTCCAGACATAAAACAATTGAAACTGGCGTTTTTTTTTTATCACTACCAGCCTGCAATATATCATCGCACGGAAACACAGGCAACCATGTGAGCTACGCCGGGACGGTGCGGCTCGGCCTACCCAGTGTTGCGGGAGGCGCGGTCTCTCCACGGAGCCTATAGTGACTCCATGCAGCCTGTTTGTGAAAACGGCATCGGGCCCCGAGCACCAACGCGGTACACACAAACCAGGGGTTCTTCGCACCAAGCCAGCACTCAGTGGATACTTAAAAAATGGCTTTATTTACAATTTTAAAGACACAAAAGATGCCAGCCAATCTCTGCCAGCTATTAAGAGACATTTACCCCACACTGAACACAAAGTATGCTCCTTTTCCTTTTTTATTCTGAAGACGCCATCTGTTTCGCCTGGGCCCGAATACGCTTCTCGTACTCCAGGGCATTTTGGCTGCAAGAGAGTAGAGAGAGAGTTAATGAATGGTAAAAGCCACACTCCCTTCCCCCTCAAACCAAAGCTGCTACCCTCGCCTTGCTCTCAACTAGCCCCACATCTGGTACCCATTAGACACTCATTTTAGAGCGCTCTCCTGCGCCACATCTTTCAAGGTCATTCATCGCGTCGCAATGACCTTCAGCTGCCGGCGTGCAAGCTGCTGCGGCCAATCAACTGCAATACCACATGCTGACTCAGCTCAGCAAAGGCTTGCAGGCCAGCACACCCTGTATGTGCAATCTATTTTTTTGCCAGCTGTTTCCCGCGCTTCCACCATTGAACTGTAAACTAATTTCACTATTTCTGTTAATTCATTACGAAAGTACTGTCTTCTCTCAAGGGTTTCCAGCTGCTGCTGACCTTATGGTAGAACTGGCTGGTTGCAAGAAAGGTGCCGATTCTCGAAGTTAGTGAAATGAAACACAGACCGAACTTGATGCACTTAAAATAAACTACAAGGAAGTAAAACATTCACTGTCTATTCCCTCTACATAACTAAACCTGCTTAAGCCAGGTTCCTGGTCAAAACACAGACAGCTGTTTATATTGAAGGTACCTCCATGTTTTAAAGGGAAAGACAGACAGCCCATTTTTGTCGAGTATATCGTCTCTATCCCAAAAGAAAGGGCATCATCAGCACCTTGAACCGAAATGGTTTTCCAGACAGGACCCTAAAACAATTGAAACTGGAGTTTTTTTTTTTATCTACCAGCCTGAAGTATAATGCCAAAACAAATGCAGGCAACCATGATGAGCTACGTTTCTCTCTCTCTTTAACAGAGTGCGAGATGAAAAAGGGTGTTTAAAACTTGTCTCCAGGTAAAACAACAATAAAGCAATAAAGTGCAGTCGCTCTCACTCCTTTATGCGATTTTTGCATTGCACGTTGAAACCTACAGAGCTGTGTATATGTAGAGTAGTGTCGTGTTTATACACTACATTGCACCACCAACCACCTTGCAGATTTCAGAAACTTCCCGTGGCGACACCCCTACATAAAACGCCAGCTTTCATGAGCTAAAGAACATCCACTCAAAAAACAAACCAGCAGGCTGTTTGTTTAAGAATTCAAGAACTCTAAGCAAGGAGGGGGGTTATGAAACGCCCCTCACCAGTAGATGGTGTAGGCCTCGGCCTGTGCGGGGTCCTTGACGTTGGGCTCGTTGAGCAGGTCCTGCACGCCCAGCAGGATCTGCTTGATGGTGATGGCGGGCCGCCAGTCCTTCTCCTCGTCCAACAGGGACAGGCACACCGTGCCCGAGGGGTACACGTTGGGGTGGAACAGCGGCGGCTCAAACTTGCACTTGGGCGGCGTGGACGGGTAGTCGTCCTTGAACACCATGCGCAGCTTGTACAGCCCTCCCTCCCAGGGCGTCTGCGAGGCACCACGACACCCCTCTTTTACACCTCTTTTCATACCCAAGGTTCGTACACGCTTCAAAGGCAAAAATTCAAGGATTTTCAAGGACTTTCAAGGACCAATAAACACTTTTTCAAGGACCCCATCTAATGGTTTATCTGGGATTATTTATAACTTTTTCAACACAATGCAAAAGTTGTTTATTGCACAATACCTAAGAACATTAGTTCAAATAAGTACTAACGAGTTGTTGAAAGCACCCCAGCTTTTTTTTTTTTTTTTTTGGCGTTTAGAAGTAGTTCTTTCTTTGTTTTTCCTGTTTTTCTCAGGTGGTTTTATTTCACAATGCATGCACTGTTGCTTGTATCACATGCTTTGTCAGCAAGGGTGTCAGCTAAGATATTAAATAAGCAACTGTTGCCCTCACGTTGCCGATCTCGCTACTAACCTGGAACAATGCTGAAAGCATTGGGGGTTGCTGGAGGAGCAGAAAATAACAAACTCAAGAAGACTCTTTTCAACATATTATTGCACGAAGAAATGCACACGCTTGCTTTCACGCCACAACACCCGCATCACGGCCCACAAATTTCACTTCTTTACACGGGCACAAAGTTCTGACGCCTCTGAACTTTACGAGTGTTTACAAGTCGCTGATAGAAGTACGAAGAGGCTGCAAGTCAACCTACCGTCTCACTATCCATCTGTATACGATGATTACCTGCTTTTACAATCCATACACGTTTCTCCACACTGATGAGTTCCACATTATTCGTTGATTAGTGCACGCGTACGCTGAAGCCACTGACCAAAGAACCGAAGCGCACGGGAAGTTGCTTGCCGGCCCGACCCGGCAGGTACAGCCGGCGATAGCGGGCCAAGCGCTGGCCGAGCGAGCGGCGCGCGGCGGCTCGCCTGCCTGCCGCCGTCGCAGCCGTTTCCATAGCCAGATGTAAAGAAACGTTTTGTTTCCGGCTACGTCAGCCTACTCCGCGGCCATGATTGGCTTACCAGTTTTGCGGGGCCGTCGCGCGACAAGGGAATTCGGACATTCGGACCGAGAGCGATCTGCTCCGCCGTCGCAAAGCAACGACCGGCTCGTCGCTTTTCGTCACGCGACGAGGCAAATCGTCAGTGGGAATGTGCCTTAAAGCGACATAAATAGTGTCACTTCGTCGCAAGTGTGAATGGGCCTTTAGTGTTTTTCTGCTTACTGATGAGGTTCGCGAAATACAAAAAACTCTACGTGACATGCCTGCTTGCGTGTAGTGATTGCAGTGCTGCCCCGCATTTTGCGTACAATCACAGGTGCGCAGCCACTCAAAAAGCGACGGAGCAGATGAGGCACCTGTTGCTTCCGGCAACACAAGCGATAACCGCTGCGTCTGTATCGCTATAACGACCTGCCACGAGGGGAGCACTGCGCTGGCGTAAATGGCGGCAGCGATGTGCTTTTAAGCGGCAGTGCGCCCAGATGTTTCTGCGCGGAACATTCGGGAGCACTGCAATCACGACACGCACGAAGGTCATGTCACGTGGTGTCTTGTATTTCGCAGGCATCATCAACATCAAACAGCTGAAAACAGCATCAACAGCTGAAAAACAATAACACCTAATAGAAAGACAAACTGCTCTGCAACTTTCTAACTGGAATTTTCCCCCTAGCGTCACTGTTTCAAAATACAAAAAAAACAGCGTGACACACTACGTACAAAAGTGAGCAACATGCATTTGGTCATGTTGTCTTAGAGTGCATCGGCATATTATTAATCCCTGGCTAAGGTTAGCTGAATCACCCTGCATATATTGGTACGAAACCCTATGCTTCGTATCCCCGTCTGTTGTTCTTCAATGAACTCCAAACAGACTGTTTACCCCTCTTGCTGCTTTAATTCCATATTTGCGCCCAATTCACCCTCCACCGCGCTCTGTATTCCTTTCTACAGTCAAGAGCCATTTTGCGATCCCTTCAGTTCAAACTAAACTGCCTCTCGCTGGAAAAGGAGCTCAAAACTCGCACACAAAAATCCAATGTGCCACATCACACCCCTTCATAGGAATGGGTCGCCTTGTTTTTCGTAAACACTGCCACGCTTTCTTTTGGTTTTTGACTTCATGATGCAACTGCCTGCCTTTGCAGAGAAAAGGATGAACTTGAAAACCAACTCTACAGTTTTCCTACAACAGAAGTGGTGCACGCAATTTTACCTGGTTTTGAACAGGTTCTGCATACACTGGTACTCAAAGTTATTCTTACGATCTAAAAGTACTTGCGACATCACAAATATGAAGTAAAAAAACTGGTTCATCAGGACGGACACTAGGACACACTGGGCACTGGCTGCCCATATATCACTTTGAAGAGAGCTACCTTGATCACCATGATTTATGGTTCAAGTGAGGGCAATAACGTAAACTTGGCGTTGCTATCATTTGTAATAACAACGAAATTGCACAATTTTGGTTACCTGCCACTAGCTCGTTGAGCCACCCGGGCTCGAATGCGAGTTCACACGCGTAAACAGTATTTTTTTTTTTTAGCATACAGAAGTACGTGCTTGCCCTCTATCCTATAATTTTTGAAGGTCCGGGATCCCTTGTATGTCAACAGATGGTGTTAAATGTCCAAAGAACCACAAAATGCGAGAGAAAAAAATATTGTTTGAGTTGTTGCTCCTGAGCAACATTGGGCATCAAAGGGATGGCTTGCCAGAATTACGATGGCTTGCTAGAATTAGAGCAGCACAATTTTTTTCTGATTCGCGGTCTCCTTTGAAGAGTTCTTTAAATAAGAATATTTCGCTGCGCCACTGTTCTTCCCGACTATAATAACTCTCACACACAACTTTGAGGATCTACTGTTGTGCTAAATTTGACCGACAGGTGCATTCTCTGGTCACTGCTATGAGTAAGAGCAAACAGCTATTCTAGGTACATACCTGCCAGGTTTGCCGGGATGGCATTAGGGAGATCTTACCGGGGGCGGGGGAAGGCCTCCGGAGGGGGGGAAGTAGCAACAACAGAATGGGCAACTTTCCACACATTTTTTTATTTACTTGCAAGATAGCAGGAAATGAACTGTTTCTTTGCCCAATCTACCAACAAGCTACACCACTTAAATGTTCAACGTTGCTAAGCCACCCTTTTCAAAAAGTCCTCGAAATAGTACTGCAAGCGCAATACAAAACAGCAGGAACTGAACTGTTTTGTTCTTTCGTCTAAACTAACAAGCTACACCACTGGAGACTTGCTAAATCTTCAGAACGGCCGTACTCGTGCGTAAATGAAAGCAGCGGCAGCACTGCGTTTTTATAAACAGTAAACTAACAATGGGACGAACAGGTTCACCGTCTGTGCATGGCCGACTCCTTTTTAAACTTCACTGATAACGATCATTGGTGTCGGGTTGGATTGTCAGGTTACCTCCGGCGCATTGTGGCCATACTGGGAAAAGGATTAAGCCGAAGACGGGTCCGGGAATTTTTGTTCTACAATGTACAAAACCATGAAAATTCGGGAGTCTCCCGGAAAATTCGGGAAACGCGGTATGTAAGTACTGCAATTCGCTATGCCACACGCTGCAGGGAGTGAAGCGAGTAAAAATATGAGGGGGGAGGGCTTACACCATGTTTTCCAGGGATTGCGCACTCCCAATTCAGAAGGTTTAATGTCCCGTCCAAGTTCTTGGTAGGCCGCGCAAAACAAGCCCTGTAAAAATGCTCGTGAGCAAAAAACAAAAAATCTAAACATCGCTACAACACCTCATTAATTAAGTACTCAGACGAAGTTAACCCACCTAATCTAACTGTTCTTAACATTGATGCTTATTTCAAATAACGAAACATCCCTATAAAAATGTTTTGCACATTTTGTTCACCTAAATGCCAACTGCACTTTCCCTCAGCATTTGGAATGTACGCATTCGCCTGGATCTTAAAGGGTCCCTGAAGAGAAAATACAACTTTGTTTAACTTTAAAGAGTTAGGCTTCAGTACCTCAATCGGCTCCATTCCGTCCACGAACGACATTTTTTAACCGATAAAAACCAAGAAATTTAAGAACTCAAGGGACGTGTTAGCCAGTGACCATATGCTAAAAACATAATTTTCAGTGGGTTAGGTGCACGTTAGCATTCAAGTGATTCATCAAACGGAAATAGCGGCCCCACTCTCGCCCAGCTGTGTCCTGGCGATATTGGTTCAGCCGCCGTCAATCGCCCAAACAAGATTCTGTGACAGAAAGTTGCTGGAAACTTAGCGAGTCACCACAGCTCCACACGTTTTCTTCAATATCTCTTTTTTTTTGGAAGTTTGGATGAAATTGGTATCTTTTTATCAGCGTTTCTAATGAACCAAACTTGATTTTGTCTTCAGGCCTTCAAGGAACGAACTTTATTAAAGGGACAGCCAACCGCTTTTTATAAATTGTTTTAGCTAGGGCGTTTTACGGTGGGAACATAGGAAGGCCTTTTTAACTGTTTTATCCAAAATTTTAAATACAGTTAATCCCTCGTTAACTCCGAAAATTTCGAAATAAGCGGAGTTTCAAGCTAAAGCAAAATGCCGAGAAAAATTGTAGCGAGGTCACTGAAATAAGTGCTATTGCTGGCAACAAAAGCTACACTGCACAGGGGCCTTTTATAATAAAGGCAAAACAATTTGCAGGAAAAAAAATTTCATTTTTGCGGAAGAAATAACTGCGGGATGCTCGCCTGTTTCGCGTTCGCATCTGGTCCCATAAAAGCGTTCTCGAGCTGCTCAATGCATTGCATCAATTGTTGGGTGCCACCGCTACATTCTACCTTAGTTGCGAAGCAGGCAAAGCATGTTTTCTTGCTCTGCCGTTGTAGGCACTTCTTGAGGCTTATCGTCGCCCACATGATCAGCTGCACAATCCTCATCCACAGCTACCTCAACAATGTAGGCAGCGTACAGCGTTCCGCTAATGGGGGCATCGGCCTCCTACAGCGCATACTTTGCATAAATTTTCCATTCACGATCCGCGTTTGGTGCGTTGCGGGAGCCAAGCGTTTAAACCGAGACCTCATCAGTTGCCTACAGCTGACTTTGGCAAGTGTCCTCTGTCAAAATTTCACGATATCAGTGGCCCCCCTAAAAGATGTTTCAAGGTAAAGGGGGGCAAGTACATAGCGCCTATGGGAAGTAAATGCACGATGAGAAAATTTTTTGCCTTAACAGATATTTCAAAATATCCGAGTTTGAGTTAACAAGGGATTACTGTACCTCTCTATATCCAATGTACAGATAAAAGTAGGTTACCGTGCAGCTCACTGTCTCGATTGCCAGTATTCACTTCAGCAGCATACTTAAGGAGCACTGGCACCTAGAAATTTGCTTTCAAAAGTTGATTTAGGGCCCTATCAAAGACACCATTTCGCACAACAAGCCCTTTCATATGGCATGAGAGCGTATACTCCACAAAAATCAGTTGGCTGTCCCATAAACACAATTTTCAGTTTCATTCAATATCCTAAGATCAGGTTTCGACACTCACGCCAATGCACTGCAAAAGTGGCTACAGAGTTCAAGGCTACATTGCACAGCGCTTCAATAGCATCCGACGTGCAATTTTGCCTCCGAACTCAAGCTTACACTGCAGGGAGCATTTTAGCTCCAGAAGGAACATTCTTAGTGCTGAAGTTGAACTAAATCTTTTGCTCGAAAATTCAAGAACTTAACTCCTCCTACCAGAAACCATCACCATTACAGTTTCGAACCACGCCAATGCGAGTTCAAGGCTGTCACTTTTTCATGATCACTTGAACACGCAGCAGCAGCGCTTTAGCATTCGACTTAGTGCCAGTTGTATCTCCTGCGAAAAATCAAGCTTAACTCCTCCTACAGAAACTCCCATTACAAAAACGCTCACATTCACTTGAACCGCAGCACTTTCTTCTGATATATAAGTGAGCGAGTGATCTGAACATCCCCCCCACGAGGAAGCAAAACGATCGCAATAGGCGGCCCGCCAGCGTTCCCCGAAAAAACCCAGCGAAAGGGCACCAATTCAAACTGTTCGACAAATGCGGGGTTTCCCCCGACTCGTAACCAGAGTTAGGACAAACACTGCAACGAAGACCGGCCGGCGTTCCCGCCGAAACAGCTCCACCGATGACGCGCAAATGAATCGGCGGTAACCCCGCAGGGAAGCCGAACGCGAACAGAAATAAGTTTCGAGCACCACCTACACTGGCTGGCCTACATTACACGAACTTGAACTTTGATTTCGTTTTCTTCTGAGGCGTGTACTACTGCTCCCGCGTCCCACTTTTTTTTTTTTTTTTACGCACTCCTTCCTCGGTGTTTCCCCACGAGCCGAGCGTGCCAGCTCAAAACGAGAACCGGAGGCGGGTTGAGAGCGCGGCATGAGGGGTACTTACGAAAGGGTGGTCTTTCCGCCAGGCTTTTCGCTCCTCAGAAAGCCGAGCGATGGCGATGCCGGACATCTCTGTGTCTCTGTGGACAGAAAAAACGTGGCGCAGATGATGGAACGGTGAACAGACACACGGCGCTGTTCAGCGCCCGCTCAAAACGCCGCCTGCTTCACTGCAGTTCGCTTACGTGTTAAACAAGGCGGTTGCGGGTAGTTCGCTTACACATCACTTAAGAACAATAGCTCTCAAGGATTTCTCTCAAAGAGATCGATTGGCAGGCAGGGTAATTTTATTTTAGAGCCTCAGGTAGTGACAGATGAGTTAACCCTACTCACAGCGAAAACGCTAGAACCTCAACGCTGTACGCTAGACGCAGCAAGCGCCGAGTCCGCCCCTACAAAGAGCATTGATACGAAACGATACACATGCAGCACGGTGAAGAAAGGTTAAAGCTTACCGAAATAAGAAGCTTTTTCAACCGAATTAACAAGTAGAGCGGCGCCTTGACGAGCAAAAACCGCGAAACGATGGCACAGCCAAGCACAGCTAGGCCCCCGCCAGCAAAAAACAGTACATAAATGGCGGCGGTCACCACATCGATGTTGTCTGGAGAGGGCGCTCAGAGTAATACCCCTGTAGAATTTAAATTCATTTTGAGGAAATTGCCGATGAGAAATTAAGCTTTTTAACCGAATAACGACGCTCAATCGTTCCTCTCGGTTAGCTTGTTCAAACCAAAAGGGCTCGAGCGACTCATTCACGCGCAGTTTTCGTAGTCTTCGCATGAACTAAACGCTGTACAAGCGAAGGAGTTTTGGTTTTGGTTAACTTTTCTCTAATTGCTTTTGTTAAACAATGACAAAAAAAAAACCGGTGTGGTAATTTTGTAAAGTGATGACGCACAGTTCACAATGCTTGAAAGGAATTTTGTTGGAACTGGGAGTATACCGTTCGGGAAAATCCCCTATTCTGATCGCGCGTATCGTTGTCTTCCTCCAACAGGCTTGACAAAATATTGATAAAGAATAATCTCAACGAAACGTGCTCCAATTATTACAAAAAAATTACCGCAAGCATTCTTTTTTTTTCGCATAAATATTTACATCAGGCAGTTGCGCGGGTGCTTTGTGCCTCGGGTAGCACTTTTTCTCAATTTCTAAAATGTATTTGGATAGTTTTTGATTAAATATCCCTTTCACAACCATCTTTAAATGTTCGGCGTCAGCTGAAGCCAAGCATTATGTTTTTTCACAAGTTATGAACGCTATGAACTCCACAGAATGAACTGCAGTGCACAAAAATCCTAAAATCAACATATTGCGACTGCAGCGCCGCGCACGTCTGCCGAGCGGAGGGAGAGAGCAAAAGTTATTTCGGGCCCACTTCCTCAAATATTGGAATATCCTCGTCCCAGCGCTACCCACTAGGGCATTTACCGTTTACTTTACGTTGTTGCACTGCCCATATCTGCCGCTTGTTCTTGTCGCAGTCGGCCCAGATTATCGAGCGTCGTGCGAGCGTGGATTAAAGGCTTCAAAGTCTCCCAGTGTCGGAGTTTCGCCCGTCGTGGTTCCGCCCAAAATCTGTGGCCATGTGTGTTCCGGTTTGGTGAGCGAGCGTGGCCAACAAACGCTGACCCGTGGGGCTAGAGGCAGCTGTGCCGTGTTTGTGTGTGTGTGTGGGATTGGCAGGTGCTGTGATAACCGAAAATGGAGGCTCGGTAGACAGCGGCGGCTTGCACGAGGAGGGCATGGTGTGGAGGCGCTGTTCCTCTACTCCCCAAGAGACTGACGAAGGAGGAGACCGAGTCTCGGAGGCGAAGTTCGAGGAAAGTTTACGGAGCAGCGATTTCGAATGATGTCTGTCATGGATAGGGTGCTGGCTCGGTGCGGCTGCCTCTACGGGCTGAAATACGGGCCCGAGGAGCTCGAACAGCTGCAACGAAGCCACAAGATCGACAAGATAATACAGAAGGATAAGCAAGTGATCCGGCGTCAGGTTAAGCTGCTCTTGCTGGGCGCTGGCGAAAGCGGCAAGAGCACCTTTCTGAAGCAGATGCGAATCATCCACAACTTCACCTTCGATCCCGAACAGTTGTTGGAGTTCCGCGCGGTCGTCTTCCAGAACGTCCTGCGCGGAATGAAGGTTCTGGTCGACGCGCGCGAGAAACTGGACATTCCGTGGCAAGACCCCGCTAACGACGTTCACGCTCGAAGGCTGCTGTGTTACGACGCCAGCTTGGAGCCGCTGGACGCCGACACCTTTGGGCGGTATGCTCCGTCCGTGCGCTGTCTGTGGCAGGACGCCGGCATACGGAACGCCTTCGAGCGCCGCATCGAGTTCCAACTGGTCAGTTGACTTCCCCGTCCCCTGCACTAGTAGTGTTGGACAACTATCGAGTGTTGGACGGCTGTCGATCTCGAAACCGAGTCGAGGTGCCTTGTGCGGCATGACTGGTTGTTGTACCTTGCTAGCCAGATAAGCGTTCACATTTAATTTTTTTTCCTGACTGTAGTTTAATATTATGAACAATATTTTCTGTGCTGTATTTCCTTTTCTAAATTTTGGGATCTAAAATAATATAGGACACATCCTGATTAGGTACAAAGCTTCTTGGCCAATCCCCCGCTTGGGTATGTGCCAGGTTCTGAGGCCAGCCAGCGCACGATACGTATAGTTAAACTGGGATAAAATGTGTGAGGGCAGTGTCATTATGCTAAGCTAGGGGTTGTCAAAGTTGTTGGTACTCTTATGTGCTCCACGCATTCGTTGCCAAATGTTCGACCCAATACTGTAAATACATGCATGTTTATTTGCCTTAGTAGAGAACAGACAGGACGAGAAACCGTCAAGTCATTTATCTATTGGGTAGTTTTTTGGTACCAGCCGTTTTATAGTTTTGTCTCAGCAAAAAATAAATCTTACGCCATTGCCTTCGGTAGGGTATCATTTTGATGTCTGGTTGGCTCAGTACCATTTTCGACGACAGAGTAGTAATTTGGTCCTGGTAAGATGCTGACTGCGTTGTAGCTATGTTATAATTTTATACTAATGCCTGTGCTCCACGGTAACCTTCAGTTTGACATTTGAAGGCTTAGTGACTAATAAATATCAATGCGCTACTTGGTAGACAGTTTCTTTGAAGGCCTTTGGAAGGCCTCTAAAACAGCTGTGTGGTGCAGGTATAGGACCTTTCAGAGGAAACTTTGTTAGGGAGCAGCAGGTGTGAAACACTAAAAAAATTTTCTGCGCCACAAAGGGGCGCTCTACTGTGTTTCGCTTACTCTGTGCAGCAGTTGTAAATAGTGTGAGGTAAGGATGCCAAAAATCTGCTCCAGAAAATAGCTCTAAAGCGCCGATGACCTGGTTTGGATATCACTGAGGGATTTAGTATTTAATGAATGTACTGCCTTGATTGGCTGATCCGCTCTTCGTATTGGCTGATGCTTGTCATAGCTTTCCCCGGACTTGCGCGGCGTTCTCGATGCTGTGTTTCTAAACTAACAACACCATCCTCTTACAGGGAGATGGTGTGCGCTACTTCTTCGAGCACTTGGATCGGATTGCCACCAAGGTAAACCATTGCTTTCCACTTTCTGAGTATGCTAGCTGCTGTGCGTTCGTGATCTACCAGACTCTGCGTTGAAATTTCTTGTCAATCGACCGACTGGGTGTGTCGTTATGTTGAGTCACGGTGACAAAATGTAATACATTGCATCAACTGCCCCGATGTTATTTTCAGTTATATTTATTTGCAAAGTCAGTTCATTTTACTTATGTATTTCTTTGTGCAATTCGTGTGTTTTTTTTTTTTTTTTGCGAGAAGTGTCGCACAACAAGTATGCCCACAGAACTACTGCAAAATACAAAGAATGGCCCACCCAAAGCAGGTTTTAAATTTATTGAAAACGGGGACGTGTGAGAAATTGGAAATAAATCGGGAAATGTTGAAGTTGCTTGCCAAAAAAAAAAAGTGAGGTTAAAAATGTTGAAGTTGCATGTGAAATCGGCATGTCAAAACGGCGGCAGGTTGGACATTCTGATAAAGCGATAAAAACTGTGTCCACGTGTCGGTCGACTCTTATTCTACATCCAACCTTTAACAATAGGTATCTTTTTTTTGCATGTCTGGGGTAGCTCTGGGTAGTTTGTGTGCAAGGCAAAACTGCTTTCGCAATGGAGATTCTGTTGGCAAAAAAATGGGAATATAGAGCTGTTCTGGAGCCGTTATGACAGGGTTTGTGTAAGTCCTTAAAAACTTTTGAAATTAAAAGATTGTTTTCAGGGCCCTGAAAGCTCTGGATTTTTTACGAACCTTTGGAAATCCTTGAATTTCTTTCATTTTTGTTTTGAGCAGCATAAAATCAACACAAGGCTACCATAAATACCGTGTGAATGGTATTCTGTTGGTCTTATTGGTCTCTTGTTGGTCTCTTATCTTATTGGTCTGTAACAAACAGGGGTAAAAAATCGTCATAAAGCCATCGCTTTGACGAGGGGACTTGACCGAACGAGAGTTACCGTGTTGCAATGTTGGCTACTGCTCCGTTCCCATTTTTCGATGATTTCTTATCATTCCATGCCTCCCTCTTCCCCTGAACATCGATCTTATCTGGATTTCTATCAGGCTCTGGGGTCCTTGGAAACACTTGGAAGTTTCGTCAGATAAACCAGCACGAACCCTTCTCTAAGTTGCCCAACGTGACAAATATTAGAGAGACCGTAAAATTTCTTGGAAACAGCGCGAAAAAGACAGGGACAGATGAAGTAGACAAGACAAGCGCAGACTGACGATTGGTTTAACCGTTGAATGCGCACAATATATATATGTTGGTATCAGCAGAAGAAAGGAAAGAGAACACAAGAAATCCACGTGAACAGACTATCTCACCCACATCATAAACACCTCGTAAAGCTTTTACCTAAAGCATCTGAAGCTTCAACAACGGACCACCACCTTCAGGCTGATAATGGAGTTACAACACAAAAGAGGGTAACATGTTCCCCCGCACTCATGTTTCGCACCAAGTGCTGGCTAACAACACAAACTCTGTACGAACTTGCCCAGCTTACCACCACTCTTTTACTTATAAAATTCCTGTCACATTGTCACAAGTCTACATAGTTGGGCGTACTCTAAACCCCCCTTTCTATATTGGGACTTGTTCAGGAGTACCTGCCAAGCAATCAGGACATCCTCCATGCCCGCAAAGCCACCAAGACCATCACAGAGTTCGTGGTGCCAGTCAACGGGATACCGTTCCGCTTCGTGGACGTCGGGGGTCAGAGGTCGCAGCGGCAGAAGTGGTTTCGCTGCTTCGACAGCGTCACGTCCATCCTCTTCCTCGTCTCGTCGAGCGAGTACGACCAGGTAGGTCGTGCATTGTTCAATAAGTGCCCAAAAGGTTTATGCGTCAATCCTGTATCATTGTATCGTGACGTTGTCACTGATTCCTTGCCACTATACTGGCGTGCAGAGCGGGTGACATGTCACTATGACACCGCTTTACTGTAATGTGTAACTCTCTATAGCCACTGCGATGGTGCAGAGGCTAAGGCATTGTGACGCTGAGCTCAAGGACGCGGGTTCGATTCCTGGCTGCAACGCCTGTGTGTGCATGATTTTGCCGCGCGGTAAAGATCCCCGGGTGGTCAAAATTAATCCGGAGCTTTCTGCCACGGTGAACCTCACTGCCTAGGTGTCGCTTCGGTGCGTTGAACCTTCGAAATCAATCGGTGATCTTTCACTCCTGCATCACTGTGCAGTTATGTCATTGTGACACCACTATGATGTGACTCTTGTCACTTCTGAATGTGATAGGGGCCTCTGCATCATTCTTCATGTTCACCCCTTTTGGGGGGCCTAGTTATGCAGCCTTGACTGCGTCATTCACACCCTAGTAGCGAGAAAAAAAAAGAACCTAACACCTAAAACAGATTATTGCAAAGCAGCGTTGAGCAAAAAATGCTTTCGCGTCTTCATCTTATAAGAGTATGCGTAGGGGGACAGTGACTTGTTGCCATAATCTTGTCACACTTGATGAGCTTATTAGTGGTTAGTAAATTACTTTTGGCTGTTGAGAAAAAGCTTTTTGTACGTGTAGAAGAAATGGGCACAATACTACCTATTACCCTGTGATTCCCCCCAAGAGGATAGAAGGTTAGCCATTGAAAACAATATTACCCCACGTTGATGGTGGGGATCAAAGCCACATTTAATGCTTGGCGGGTTGTGGTGTGCTAATAGAGAAACCACCCGCATTAGACATATCTTTTGGGTTTGGAAGAAGAACGGATAATTTGTGTGATACAACACAAAAGGTGGCAGGCATCGGGGCATCGAAGAAAAGGTACGAACGCTGGACATGCATTATGACTTTCGCACCTACCGTAAAGTTCCGAAAAAACACCCACCCAAAGTACAGAGATATGAAGTGAAAAATAGGGGCTGGGCAAACTTTTGTGTCAGACGCGAAGAACTGCAAAAAGGTTTCTGCAACGCCAACCAAAACTGTGGAGATATAAAAAAAAAAAACGAGATTGGAGAACTTTTGGGCCAAGTACGAAAAGGACAAATAAGTGACCCATCGACACATGAATAGATGAAGATGATTTGCGTTTATTTTGTTGACTCATCGGTGCTAAAGCCATCGATTTTAGGGGGTGGACGATCTTTGGGGTCTCTTAGTAAATTGAATATTTCACCCCTAAAGGGGGGTGGGCGATGTTTTGGGGGAGGGCGTTCTTTTGGAACTTTACAGTAGTTTTGTAGCAAAGCAAGCAAGAAAGATTTTTAAATTCTCATTTGGATCTTTTTTGAATGGTGGGTCTTTCATGAAAAGTGTTCTTGAGGAGGGTATCCTTCCCTTTCAACTCTTTCGTTACCGCGCCTATTCAAAATCGTTCTATGTGAACGATACCTTGAAAGCCCCTTTTCGTAGAGTTCCAGGCGTTGGTGGAACAAGTAAAGCTATTTTTGGAGTTAGCTCGGAAAATGCCCTTTCAAAATCAGTTTTGTTTTCATTTTTGCTACAAAGACGTGATTTTTGACACGCGTTTGCATCACCTCGGTGTGGAAAAGGGGCGTGGTCATTGCGCGTCACTGCTACCAAAGAAGAATGTGTGCCACTCGTAATTAATCTGCATCAGCGTTTGGTTTTTGTTATCAGGGCACGAATGGTGAATCACAAGATGATTTTCAATCGTCAGGTTTGCACTCTGACAGTAATAATCCGGGAAATCGGCTGGAAATATCAGGCAGTGCCAGCTTGCAAAGTTACTTTATGATTTTGGCCAGTTGTTCTAAGTTGTATTGTAGTTCTGCTTACCCCAGGACCATTCACAAACAGTCTACAACAGTTTACGTTTTGTTTCTGCATAACGAAATTCATATTTGGCGTTATTACGCAGTTACCCAACTTCAAGCCTATCTGCCATGGCACCTTCAGCGTCCGCTACTGATCCTCGAAAAAAAACAGGCCGCTCCCGATTTCACCCCACCCTAACCCAATTTCTACGATAAGAACTTCCAATGCAAATCAAAAGATAACACGCAGTCGCCAGATATCTGTTTTGACGAGGAGAGCGCTTCAAACCGGCCTTACACACCGCCAGCTGTTCGCCTGTCAGTTTCGTTTCCATGCGAGGGTATCTCCGGAGGTCTAGTGCTTGAACTGTCCGTTTTAACGCAGTCTCCAATAAGTTTTGGACTGTTTCATTTCAAAAATATTAGGTGGCGTTGCAACGCAGGAGGCTCGTAGTGCTGACCTTTTTTATCGCGCTACAGCTACTCTGCCAAAGTTTCCAGGGCACGGTTCTAGCGAATCTCACCTCATTCCTGCGAGCAGGGCTACAATTGCGAGTTATCTGATAATAAACCGCAAGTTTATGTTTTGAGAGATAACTGACAGTGAACGTCAAAAAGCATCAACCACGGAGTTTCGTTTTCAACTCCGCGCATGTTTTGTCGCATCGCGTGCTTGTCCTGAATACTGTGCTGGCCGTAAGTGCATAGTAAGTCATTGACAAGATGTTTTTGTGTCACGTGGAAACAAATTGGTGCCTCTGATAATGTCGTTAAACCACCAGATTTCTTCAAGGGAACCACCCAAAGTTGCACATTTTGAAATGGAGGGTGGGCTTCACTGCATGGCACGGGCACCATGCGTGCTAACATTTTTTTTTTTATATCTGACAAACTGTTCCACGAAAGTCAACATTTTTTCTGGGATGTGTTTTTGAAATGTTTCCCTACAAAATGTGTGTTAGAAATCTCTTCTACTATCGGTGGTTTGTTATACGCAACTCGTTCTTTATCATTTTCTTCAAAACTTGACAAAAATTTTGATTTTGATATTTTTTTTTGCAACTATAATGTATGAAAACATTTAAAAAGTGATGTTATTAGAAAGGGTGTTAAATAATCTGCATTTTGTGTTCCTGTAATCAGTGCCTAACCAGTCTGTTTAGCAGAAAAAAAATGTTTTTTTGGACCCCTAAAAATCAATCAATTTTCCTGCGGTAATGAAAGAGTTAAAAAAGCCATGAAGATGAAATATATCCTTGTTCGGTTTGAAAGAACAAGCCTTTGGTAATGCTCTTAGTTCCATTACAGCCAAAAAAGACAATTTTTTTAACCCAAAAAGCACAAGAAATATTGAAAAAGATTCCAATTTTGCACTACAGTGATGTAACATGGACCAGAGCACTGAAAACAATTTTCGGTGTGTTAACTGCATGTTCGCATTCAAGTGATGCAGTCGAACCGAACAAGATACAATTGTCCAATTGTGTTTCCTGGCAATGGCTTAGGTCTCTGGCTGCCAATTGCACTACCTAACAAGATTCTGTGACGTCGTCGAAAAGTTGCCGAGAAGTGGCTGGAGAATCGCCACTGCTTCACATGTTTTCGTTAATATCTCCATTATTTTGTTTGAACTCGGCGATAAAATTGGAGGCATTGTTATCGGGACAAAGCTGTCTTTTAAATGAACTAAAGTTGTAATTGCATTTGTATTGTCTTCGTGGCCCCTTAAAGGGGGGACACTGCTCTTAAAACAGCTACTTTAATTTTTAAGCGAACTCTGTGAAACTTCCCAGCCGTGCTGCTTTTTTCCCGCTGATTTCAGATATGCCATTATTTTTTGAGTAAGTCAATTGGTTCCCGAGATGTTTAGGGATAATCGGTCATTTTTGGAGGGACAATAGATGAAACGGTTTTGGTCGTGAAACTGTAATCTTTATACTTTTTAATACTATGAACCCTGGTGGGCGCAAAAAGAGGATCGGTTTTTGATGCACCGCTTGAAGCTAATTTTACAGCTCATTAAACTTTGGTGGCACCAGTGGCAAGGAGGGTATTTCGAAAGCCCATTTCAAACACCAAAGGTTAATGAGCTGTAAAATCAGTTCCAAGAAGTGCATCAAAAGACCGACTCTCTTATTGCATTCACCAGGGTTGATAGTGTTTAAAAATATAGCGATCACAGTTTTATGACTAGCAGTGTTTTTTCCAGTGTTCCTCCAAAAATGGCTAATTATCTCTAATTATCTTTGGCACTAATTGACAGACTAAAAAATAATGGTGTATTTGAAATCAGTGGGGAAAAAGCAGCAAGACTGACAAGTTTCACGGAGTTCACTTGAAAATTAAAAGGAAGCTGTTTTAAGAGCCATATCCCCCCCTTAAGTGAGCTTGCGTACGATGGTTGACTGTCGGGCGCTTCACTCGCAGGCTCTGCTCGAGGACCGCTGCACCAACCGGCTGGTGGAGTCGCGGAGCATCTTCGAGACGATCGTGAACAACCGCTGCTTCGCCGAGGTCTCCATCATCCTGTTCTTCAACAAGACGGACCTGCTGCGGGAGAAGGTCCGCTCGCGGTCCACCTGCATCGCGGACTACATCGAGGGCTTCCGCGGGGACCCCCATGACCTGGCACAGGTCCAGCGCTTCCTCGTCGACTGGTTCTACCAGGCGCGCAAGCAGGAGAAGCCCCTCTTCCACCACTTCACCACGGCCGTCGACACGGAGAACATCAAGGTGGTGTTCAACGCCGTGCGCAACACCATCCTGCAGAAGAACATCACCCAGCTCATGCTCAACTGAGGTGTTCCCGTCGAGGTCCTGCCGAGGTTCTTGTTGAGCAGTCGGAATCAACAAGGTTTCCATCAAGCGGCCGCAATTTGTTCTGTTTGGTGTCGTGTGGACTTGCCGGCAATCCGCAGCTTATCTTGAGCATTGTGTGAACTTGTGTTGTGGGCTTGTCGTCGTCGTGCTGAATGCCCCCGGCCTGTTTCGGGTGGTTTGCGGACTTGCTGGTGAGTTCCACTACAAATCCGCAACCTGCTTCGTTCATTGTGTGGACTCGCCGAGGAGCCCTGTTAAGCATCCACAACCTGTCATGGGTGTTTCGTGGACTTGGAGGTCCCTGGTGTCATCCGCAGCTTATTTTTGAAGTTGTTTAGACTTGTTCGTTACACACTTGCGTTCACTTTGGTCATTGTGTATACTCAGAGAGTTTCATTAACGTCGGAGGCCTATTCCGGGTCCAATCTTTCGGGGTTGCAGGGACTCGAAAGGGTGTTCCTTGTAGTGTTTGGTGCATACTCTAATTGTTATGGGGGCTCGCTGGAGTGTTCGATGTAATATCCAATGCTTACTCTGATCATTGTAGGGACTCACTGGATTGTTGCGGGGACTAGCAAGAGTGTTCCATGTAACGTCTCGTGCCTACTCCGATCGTTGTGAGGTAGCGTTCCGCATAACGTTCAGTTGCAGGGACTCGCCGGCGAGTCCTACTAAACTTCTCCAGACTTTTTGGGGGGTTGCGTGAACTTGTGAGAGAATTCCCTGCCGAACACTGGCCAGGGAATTCGACGAGCGACCCACACAAAGCAGTTCAAGCCACCCGTCTGGACTTTGGATTGTTGTGACATTTCGCTGTTCTATGCACCAGTGTTCAGCATTTTTCCGAACGTAAGTCGAAAGGGTGTTGAGATTTTTTTATATACAGTATTTCACAAAGGCAGGGTAATAACATACGAGCTTTCTCGTTTACAAGAGCAACCACCCAGTGGCATCGTGGCTAATACTAGCACTTGCAAGGCTTAGTACTGTTCTTCAGAAAAAGGCTAAACTACCAGCAAACTTTTCTACAGGGAGGTCCTCTATTTGGGCTGTGTGCAGTGAAGTATCAAGAGTAAGCTTTGCTGCAAACATACTCTGAAGGTTCTAAAATGAGTGGAACAATATCTGAACTTTACAAAAGAAGAAGAAGAAAACGCAGCCATGCGCAGCTATCTATGGGGCTGCACTTTTTTTTTTTTTTTCGGCAGTCTTTGCTGCTCTAGTCGTAATGTGCAGCCTATGCAAGCCGCCTATTGGTGCAGGTAGCAGTACAAACAAATGACTTGTGGATAGATATTGTACATAGCTGCACCAATCTAAGTGCCTCGGATCGTCCATCCAGGAGCACTGCCCGAACTGCGCGATGCAATGCGAACAAGAAGTTTTGGGGCCAACTAACAAATATGCATTTTTTTTTTCCACATTTCGTGGAACCTGAGCTTTCGAAGGAGAGGTGTAACCAAGCAGCTTATTATTATCCTTACGTTAACTTGGTAACACAAGACCTAACATTTGTATAACGAGCTTGCTTGTTTGGTTACCGTACGAAATTTGTACATAATGTAACGCGTCTTTAAAAAGAAAAAAACTATTTCTTGCTACCTGGGAAATTGTAAATACTCAGAAAACGAAAGAGAGATGTTCACTTAGCAGACACCAGCTGTGGGCTTCATTTCCCTCTCTGCATTCGACCTTCCGGGAGTTTTTCCGTGGCTGTATGGTACTCATCTAAGCTAGCCGGAGGCTTAGATTACTGAGGGCATTTAGCATTGCAGTTTCGGTAGTCGCTCTGCGCTTGCGCCTCCCGCTGTCCGCTCAAAACGAGATTTTTGCCTACCGACATGGTTGTCGCGGGGAGGAGGGACCACTGCCTGCGTCGTGCACACCCCAGTATTGCCTTTTACATGTTTGCCGTCCGGTTCTGCAACTTTTTTCTCGTTGCAGTACCGTTGTCTTGTGTCTTGTTCCTCGTGTAGCGCTTCTCCTCGCGTCTTTTGCGAGTTGCTGCCGGCAGCTATCTTATCTTGGCCCAAATCCCTCTAACAGTGCGGGAGAATGAGAAAGGAAGGTGGTAGCGTAGAACAGGAGTGCCCAGAGTATATCGACGCAGTTTGTCTTATCTCTCCTGCTGAGTGCGCACATTTCACTCGGCTCTACGTTACTTCAATTTGTCGAGGAGCCAAGGACAAACAGTACTTAGCGGCAGTTTCTGAAGCTTCTAGCAATCGAATGTTCTCGTACCGGTTCCTGGCTGAAAGCAAACAATTCTCACATCTTCGTGCAATGCCGACACTCAGCTTTGTGATGTTCCTTTTTGGAGTGATTTATCTGCTCTCCTCTTTTTCTTCCTTTTTTTAAAGGTGTGAGAGATAAAGGAAAGTCGGCTGTACCCGCTATCTTTCGTGGCCGCGTTTTTACTACTGTGCCAAGTTTCGGCAGGCTGCTTCTATACGCCGTTGATGTGCAGCTGCGTTGTGATCAAAACTGAACAAATTGCATGGGGACATGAGGGGACACAAAATGGGCACGTGGGGATCTAAATGGGGATGTGTGGTACCAAATAGGGACACAGCTTCCCTATGATTGGTCCCGAAATTTGGAAATGGGGATACTAGGGACATTGCTTCCCCAAATTGGGGGTTGGTGATTAGGAAGGAGTGCTTTGATGTATAGCTCTGGTAAACGTGCACTGTGTCCCCAACCTTCTGTGCTGTTACTGATGTACCGGGTGTTCTAAATGCTCGGTTTGGAGAGCACCGCAGATGTGGAATGAAGCCATCGTCGTGGGACACGATACCTGTTTCGTGTCATTCCCCGAGAGGCTAGCTTTTAAATATCGATATCTGTTACCACTGCTTTGAAACGTTGACTGTCGTCTGCTGTTAAATTTTGAAAAAGCGCCGAGCGAGGGGGAAAACTACACTCAGGGAAGGGTTGTGCTTAAAAGTGGGAGGATACTGTTCTGCCGCTACAAATTGTTTTTGAGCCAAGGGGGGGTTTTTCGAGCCGAGAGGGGCAGTGCTTACACAGGGAACAATTTTCTGCAGCTTTTTGCCAATGTGCCTTAGCAGTGTGACGAAAATTGTTGTGTATGTAATTTTTTTTTTGTATTTGTTGTTGCTCTTGCTCCCTTTTTCAGCTGTATATGTGTCATCGTTTATTTCTGTTTCAAAGGCTGAACGAGCGAGCTTACGTTTTTGCTTGCGGCCGTTAAACAGCATTAAAAGAGAGCTTATTATATATATAAAAAAAGAGTTGTGTGCTTTTCAATTTTTGATGTCAGAAGACGGCAGTGTCAAGACAAATCCAAGTTGCGATTGAGTTGCTTACAGAAAGACTGAGTTGTCGGACAGAGAAACGAAACAAAAAAAAAATCTTAAGCGACTTGGGTCTGCTTGAAAGGGCAGTGTGGTAGCACTACTTAAACTTTGCCGTCTACACCTTAGTTCTATCATGCGGTCTGCACAAACAAGTGAAGCAGGTGAAGCCATTCAACATGATACTTCTTTGAATGATAATAGATGCCCTGGTCTGTGCACTATGCAGCTTGAGCATTGCTGGACCCAGCTGTTTTTAAAAGTCAAAAGAAGGTGCACTTATAAATGCACCAACATGGTGACACGGCCCCTAAAAGCGTAGTTTATTAGGTCATTTTACAAGCAACAGAAGTCTGTTGGCTTAGTGCAAGTCTATTTTCCCACAACAGTCTGCAAGCTGATTGGACATAGGCGAAACGGGCGAGGGACAAGTCACGACGGAATATAAAATCATGGCTTTAAGGACTCAGCCCTACAGTGATGCCAAAAGAAGTGTACATTATTGTACACTGTGTTGCATGCCTTGTCATTCCATCGTCCCGTTTGAAAGTTGCATCTTGAGTACAAGCAAAGTCTACAATAACAGCTTCTGAGCCCCTTGTGGTTTTGCCGTCTGGTCGCAGGGGCAACCCAGTACAGCAAAGCTGACTTGGTCCCATCCGTGCCCCTGCTGGGCTGCTTAGGGCAGCCTGTGTCACTGCATAGTGTTAAGCACAGTGACATTTAAAACTGTTTCTAGACTTATCGTGATCATGCCTGTTTACTGTTAGTGTGAACTTTAGGTCACCACATTGCCAAAGTTAATGCCAGTTGTTTCTAAAGCAGCCTTTATTGAGCCTTGGTTGCAATGGATGCAAAAGGTAAGTAGGGCACAAAAATAAGCAGTGGGCTTGTTTCAAGGGTCCCAACTGGTGGAACCCAACTCTGTTGTCTTGCCTGCATGTGGTGGTTGTGTGTGCAAGTTTTCCATTGGGTTGCCATTGGGAGCTGTTATTTCTTGAAAGTTAGCTCACAAAGTGAAGAGGAAGCATCTCAGGTATGTACTGCAAGGCACCGGGGAAAACAGACTTTTCAGAAGATGCAATAAAGCACAGAGCTCGGGGAAAAAAATGTTGGAAAGAATAGCTCCATGTTGTGTGGACGGACACAAAGAAACTGCAGGCAAGGCAATGTGCAGCCAGAGCAAGCAAAAGATTGCGGACCACGAAAGCAGCAAATTTGGGTTATTTCCCTGCCGCATGGCAGCCAGGGGTAATATGTGCCATATTTTTCATTACTACAGTAACTAAACGAAAGCTCACATGTGCACGGCAGTTTGTCGGGCTGCTACCGGAAGAGAAATAACATGAAATTGCCGTTTTCTTGGTCTGTAAACTTTTGATCGTGGCTGTACCTCGAAGGGGCGTGAAACAGGCTGCAAACTTGTTTCTCTGCTGATATCACAGGGTTGATCGGCACCGTTCTTTCGAATTGGACTTATTAGCTTGCACTTCTTATCTAGCACTTGTGAATTCGTGGCAATATACACTCTACCGTTACTGTTCTTTGCAACTTACATTTTGTAACACTGCTGCCCTAAATTCTGTCTTTGCTTTCCTACCACCAATGCTCCAACCTTGTAACTGGTGCAGCAAACTGTTTTATCTCATTTGCCTGTATAGGTAATCGGGCATCCGGAAGGCAGAGGCTTGTCTGTTTGGTTTGGATGGACGCACACTAGCTCTCGCCTTTTGTAAACACCATTTGCACACCTGCTCAGTTCTCACTATCTTGTTCACGTGCTTCTCTTTTTAGCTCGCTGTTTTGTTCTTCTCCAGCACCTTGACTTGGGTCTCAAAAGATATTTCTTCATGGTCTTGCTGTTATCGAATCGTTATCTAGCTTGTAGCCTCTTGACCGACCCTGCGTGGAATTTTTTTTTTTTTTTGCGAGATGTTTATTTAACAAAAGCTGCAGGTTGGTTGGTTGCATGTACGGAGCCTTAGATTGACCTCGCTGTCGCAGCCACTAACGATTCGCACGATTGAGTTAACTTTCCTGGGTGATTGTAGGGATCGTCTGCTGAAAAAACTCGGGTTTTTGTTGCTCCGCGATTCAACCGACTGAAAGGAAAACCCCCGGAGAAGGGGGAATACTCCAAGGTAAGACTGTTTTTATTTGTTATTGAAAAAAAAAAAAAAGCTTTCTTTAGGCTGCGAGCATATATTTATTGGCGCTAGGACAACGCGATAATTATTAACCTAAACGCGATGATTATGAGCAGCGCTTACTGCAAGGCAGCTTGTAAACTGCTTTCGGATCGCTGTAAATTCAACCGTAACTGCACCTGTACAATTTCATCGACCTTTTTAACACCGAAGCTGTTGTTGGCCGTAATGTGCGCGGTGCGCGGCGTCATCAAAAAACGACGTCATAGTTACTCTTGCCGTTTACCGCGCACGTGAGCACGCGTTTTACGAGGTGCGCCCGGCGTCGTCCAGGCTTGCACGTGGCGCTCGCAAAAAAAAAAAAAAAATCCAAGAAAACAGTTCACGAGCGACCGGCCCTCAAGGGCGGAAGACATGTCGCGCTCACGACCAACTAAAGTTGGTCGTGGTCGCGCTACAGTTCACGAAGCGGTTGCCGCCGGTTCTAGCGCGTGCTGCCACTTTGGGAGAAATGTGAAAGCCTGCCGACAAACTATCCGGCCCGCCACTCATGCATGAAGACGACGATTAGTAAATAAACAATTTTTAAAACCTACATGCAATGGTACCGCGTCCTTCAGTGCTTACATAGAAAGAAATCCTCCAGCTTCGAGCTTCGCTGAGGTTCAAGCCTTTCGCGACTTAGTGCAAGCTTTGCTAATTTATTTCTGCTATTTTGCAGCGCTGTGCGAAGCTAGCTGAGGTGCGCAATCCATATTTAGCTGCAAATGAAATTAAGGAACCTTTATGGATGAGCTAGCTGGCAATGCACGTCGGAGTGGCGATTTCAAAGATGGAGCTTCAAGAAAGCCACCATTTCGCCGTTTTTTGCTAAGCTTGGTCCTGTGACTTATGAGTTACCGATCCTTCCGTTTCGAAAAACAATGAATTTATATCGCGACAGCGTCACGTTCAGTTCGTTGCGCCACTGAAGGCAAATTTAGCCGCAGCTCCACCACTCACACTTACCTGTCGTTCACCTCGCACCTTAATTTTTCATACGATGATTACGTAAATATTTTGTTTCGGGTCGTCCGCTTATTACGCAAACGCGCGCGCTCATGTCAAAGCGCACTGTCACCGACAGGCGGACCTCGCGATTGTGCGGTGCCGCTGTTGCCGGGGCAACGCGCCAAGCGCGAGCCCCGTCGAGAATCGGCGAGATTCTGCGCGTTCGACCAGCGCAGACGGTCGAATATGGCATCGAATTGTAAATTCTTCGACGAAGATTCCGTCTACCGCATCACTCGCAAAGGACGTATCGAGTTCGGCCTGGTGCTCGAGAACGCCGAGTACGTCACCAGTGAGGACGAGGACGAAGTGGCCGCAAATGTGCCGCAATGGGACCGCATGAAAAGAGGCCACGTCCGAGTCGCATGGCACCCCAAGGGCCGCGAGGAAGTTCTTTCGGAAAGGAAGGTAAACGCGCCGTGCGTTCGCTACGGCTTTGCCTCCCCGCCCGCCTTTCGAGCGCAATCGCGAGGTTTGAGTCCGGCCTAAATCCCCACTGACCCGATGGCGGGGCCGGAAGAGGGTTTGTGAGGTTCCGACGCGACCCGCGTGGAACCTGTCAAATGGTGCCTCACTGGCGTAGTTAGATGTGTTGCGATACCCGAAATCGTCTTGGCCGACGAGGAGGCGTTGCTTGTGTGCGCTAAAGGATCATTTCGAACGCAGGTCAGACTCCACGATCGCTCCCTGATGCCGGGCGACGTCGTGAGGAAAGTGGTCAAGGGTAAAGACACGCAACTGGGTTACTGCCGCAACACCGAGATTAACGCCGCTATCCAGGTCCTGGGCACCAACTGCGTCATAAACAACGTAAACAGTGTCGACCTCAAAGCTCTCGAGGTGAGTCCTCTACTTATCCGTGAACCCGTTCTTTTTTTCCCGCACAGTCTTTGGCTGCTCAGATCTGCACCTCGGATATGGTTACGTCCGTATGGTTACGTCAGCGTTTTGCTGGCTGGAACGAAAGTCAGCTGCCGCGAAAAGCCTCGAGACAGCAGTGAATTCGGGCACGTTGTGAGGCAAATGTTGTGACGACCTAGCAGAGTGTGAAACTCGGAAACTGCAGTGATGTTAGAAACTTGATCACGCAATGACGCATTCCTTGCTGACAAGGCCGTTTGCGCCACTTAGCGTTACGCGCACGCTAACGAATGAATCTAACCAAGCGTAACTTGAAGCCGCGCCTACTACGTTTACAGCTTTGCGAAAGGAAGTTACCTCAGCCGTGACAAAAAAAAAAAAATGTATGGGCAGGCCTTAAAAGGGCCATGCAGACAAAACACAAGTTTGGCTCGTTTGAAAGATCGCCTGGTTAGAATCATACTGACACCATTCTTAATGTAAACTTCCTTCATATAAGCTATATACTTAGGAAACAAGGAAATGGCCATGCGATCCACTAGGCTCATTTCCCGCAACAGAACCTATGATGTCATATGCGCCAGCTCTGCGATTGGCTGAGGCCGGCAAAAGCAAATGCAAATTAGGCAGAGCTTATAAGCTTGCCGAACGAGCTAATTGCGCTAAAATTAATGGCACACTCTTTTTATAGCAGTAAGAATGGTTGGATAAACAATGGAAAATACGGGAGTGCATGTAAACATAGAAGTACCGATGCACGCACTATGCTTGTTTTAGCTGCACTGCACTGTGGCTCTTTGGGGTTGTCTCAGACGGTAATGGACTATTGGCGTAAGCGACGGCGTCTTATGAGACCATATTTGTTGAGCGAACACGATGTTTCACGAAACGATTATTTTCTCCCAGAACGAAAACAAGCCAGGTACAAATACGGTCAAAAACAGAGCATGGGCAGAAAACGGCCCGCTGCGGTATGGTGGCGCCATCTAGGTTGACTATCGGTAAACAAGTCTCCGCAGCACACCCAGTTTAGCTTGAAGACCTGTTATTGTGATGTCATTGCAGATGTCATTAAAACACACGATTTAGCGGGAGAATCAAAATTTTAACTTAAATTCATTAATTTCGCAGTGAATAAAGTATCGTTTGCTTCCATACAAGCACGGGGCACTATAAAACACGAAATCGTTCGAGTAAAACAAACTTGTATTTTGTCTGCACGGCCCCTTTAAAACAAACGTGTTTTAGATTAATGACTACAAAATGCTGTAAGCTTTGCACCGGGCTCTGTAGTTGCTAGGAATGATGTCTGTTGGGTTCGTGCAGATTGAGGTAGGCTGGTGTGAGGCGTGTGGTGAGCGCTCTTTGGCAAGGATAGAAGAGCACCCCTTTTCCGAGCTGACGTGAGGATCGTAATGAGTAAAGTGCTCCTGACTGTGCAAATGTTAGAGGACTGGGACTTATAATGCACACTTGAGATTGGCTGATGAGTTTGTGGGTAATGCCTCTGGCAATAGAGACTGACCACCTTGTCAAAAAAATGCGCAAAATAGTTCTGCTTGTGGCTCATATCTGTAGGGATGAAAAAGTGACCGCAATGCAGAGGTGAGGTTTGTGGGGAGAAGGTCCCATGGGACGGGACCTTCCGTTCCCTAATAGGTACAAGCTCATTGGCTTCCTGTATGCACCCAGTGCCATCTAGTGGCTCGCTTGAAACACTCTTCGTGTTCTTTTGAGCAACTGCTAAAGCAACTCCATTGTTTGGCTTCAATAGCTTAGTGGTAGAATTGAGGGTTTTGACGCAAACGGCCTGGGTTCGAGCCCCGGCAGTGCTAATATTTGTTGCCGGGACCAGAAATTTTTCTTTACTGCAAAATGTTCTCTTAGGTCAATTCTACGCTGTTTTTTTTTTTTTTTCATAAGTAAGGGTGGCCTGGTATCTATTTTGTCGATTCAGGGTCAGTGCAAGGCGTATCAGCACGTTTAATTTATTGTTCTGCATCGCACTGGAGGTCCCGGGCGTGGACCTCTCTGGGAACGAAATATCACCCAGTGTAATAGTGGTGGAGGTACCCGAGTGGACCTCTCTGGGAACGAAATGTGGTAAGGGGTTACCCAGTGTAATAGTGGTGGAGGTACGAGTGGGTGTGGTAAGGGGTTACTGCCTGCTGGAACGTTTCTGCCAGAAACAGGATTAGTCATCATGTCGTGGGTATATATATGGATCCTGCAAATAGATCTTGGAGGCCAGTCAAGTTGACATACGCTTGTGAATCGACAGCACAGTGAGCGGAGGGTGAAATAAGGAAGTGGCACACCGGCACTGATTCAGAACTCGATTTGTTTTGGTTCGGTCATTCGTGAGTTGCGAGCAAAACCACAGCGAAAGGGGAAGCTTAGCTACGAAAAAAGTCCTAACCGTGTATGCTTTCTGTAGATAGTTTATTTCTCTCTTTTGGTGATAGGGCTATAGATGGATGCTCCCTGATGTACTTTTTGCGTGATTGTGAGTATAGCATACTTGATGGACGCTCTCTTTTGGGTAGGGCTATAGATGGCTCCCTGATGTACTGATTAGCTTTTTGCGTGATTGTGAGTATACTTTGATGGACGCACTGCAGTGATTGGGACGGTCCTTCGCGGGAGCACAATTACCACGTTAGGGATGCTCCGCATGTGGGCGTGCCCGGAAGAAAGAAAGAAAAGCAGCGCTTGGCGCGCAAGTCAGTCGAGTGCACTGTCTGACAGAGCCAGCTTGGCGGGACAAACCTCGACTTCTTCAAAACTCCGGCTGCTAGCTAGTGGTTCAATAAAGCTTGCTCGTACCTTAATTTTCCAGCTGTACTTGGCCCAGTCAGTGCGATACTGTATTCTCTTTTTCGTCTTGTTGAGCAGTTTAAGGGACCATAGAGGCAAAATACATAACCTTTTTTTATTAAAACAAAAAAAAAACTGGCCTTAACAAAAACAAAAAAAAGACCTTAATACATCATTTGACTCAATTGTAGCCTTGAAGGTGCCTTGAAGATAAAATAGAAGTTTGGTTTACTAAAGAGACAGCTCTCTGTCCCGATAACAATGATAACAATTTTGTCACAAGCATCGAACAAGTAATCAAGATTAATTAAAGAAAACAGGAAGCAGTGGCGATTCCCCAGCCACTTTGAGGCAACTTTTCTACGACGTCGCAGAAACTTGTATGCGCGATTGGCGGCCGTGGACCTAAGCCACCACCAAGAAACGTGGCCGGGCGATTTTAGTGGGGCCTGACCCGAATAGGCAGTTACGGCTGACTGAAAGGCCGAAGACGGCAGGTAGAACCAATGGAGTCCTGAACTAAGGACCCCGCCCACCTACCAGCTCTTTAGTCGAATAAGGTTTTTCCTCCTCCTCTAGTCCCATTTGATTGTATCACTTGAATGCTGAAGGGCAGTTAATACATTAAAAACTGTTTTTACTGTTGGACCACATTACTTCACTCCTGTCCAAAACACGTCACTGTAGCGCAAAATTCGAAAGTTTGTCGATGTTTCTTCAATTTTTTCGGTTATAAAACGTCTTTCGGGGTATGGTTAAATGGAAATAGGGCACATCTATACAAATTCATACCGTACTGTTTCAAAAGAACGCTCACCCAAAGTACAGAAATATCAAGTGAGAAATACAAGACGGGCGAACTGTCAGGTCAGGTGGGAAAAACCACAAAAAAGTTGCCACAGGGCCAACCAAAACTGCGGAGATATCAAAAAAAAATACAAGATTGGCGAACTTTCAAGTCAAGTGCAGAAAGGACACATATGTGACCGCATCAACACCTGAATATACCCGCCGCGGTGGCTCAGGGGCTAAGGCGTTGCGCTGCTGAGCACGAGGTCGCGGGTTCGATTCCCGGCCGCGGCGGCCGCTTTTCCGATGGAGGCGAAAAGCAAAAACGCCCGTGTGTACGAGATTTCGGCGCACGTTAAAGATCCCCAGGTGGTCAAAATTAATCCGGAGCCCTCCACTACGGCGCGCCTCATCGCCTGCGTTGCGTCGGCGCGTTAAACCCTACAATCAATCAATCAGCACCTGAATAGAATGATTGCGTTTATTTTTGTTCACTGATCGCGCTAAAGCCATCGATTTTAGAGCGTGGTTGATCCTTGGGGTCCTTTTAGTAAATTGAATATTTCACCCTTAAATGGTGTGTGGGCGATGTTTCAGGGGAGGGCAATCTCTCGGAACTTTACGGTCTCATGTTTTCTTAGTGGTAGATTAGACGAACATTTGATTAGGATTAGATAGACCACCACTGAACAGGGTTCCTGTGACATGACAACCTGGCCCGGAAAGTGGCCGATCAGTCGCCAGCGGCTTCATCTGTTTTCCTAAGTATCTAGCTGAGTTGTTTGAAAGTACTTTGAATGAGCAAAACTTGTATTTGGTTTTCATGGCCCCTTCAATTCGTGGAGACCACGAAACTGTAGGAGTGAATTGCGTTTCTTTGTGAGTTGTGTTCATACCAAACGTGTAAGAATTCACGAAAGTTCTTGCCTCTCCTTTGCGATTGCCTCCGCTGGGAATATGTATCGTGGGAGAAAATCTCCTTGGCCGAGGCCAAATGTCTCAAATGTTGTGGGGGGCGGGGAGTTATTTTTATTATTTGATGCTGTTCATTGGTGTATTCTGCTTTCACCAATTTGCGAAGATCTGGACGCTTAAATTTGCCAAGAAGGCCTGTCAAGTGTTTCTCTAGAGTAACTTCTTTAACAAGCAGACACTAATCAGTGGGTTATTTAGTTAGCATTAGTTATCAGGTGGACTGTTACGTGACATTAGGCTGCTACCCTTGTAAGGGTTTGGGTCGACAGACTGCTAACATAATAACGCTGTAACGAAACCCTGCAAAGCAGCATTTTTGTATCTATTTGTATTGTGTGGGCATGTGTCGTGTGTGCGCACGCGCACACATACACCAGAGATGTACACACAAGCATGAAGGGCAAGTCTTGTTGAATTTTTTGGCACCGGACAGAGGCTGCTACCTTGTCCGAAGTGTTCTTCCTGTTTGACAACAGTATTCTCTCTCTATAGAGATCGAGAGAGACGCCTTCTCGTGGGTACCTACGAATGCCTCATTAACGCTTTAATCATTAGGACAGTACTTCTCGAGTTAGCTAATTAATTACAATTAACTCAGTCTGACGAAAAAATTACTGACCGCTACTCCACTGTGCTGGAAACATTATGCACTAGGTTTTCTTCGAGTAACGCCATTCCTCTTTTTTTTTAAATCTTGGTGCGTGATAGCTGTTACACCCTGTATATTGTGTCGAAGTGCAGGAACTTTCGTTGTCAAATTCTGAGCACAGTGAGCCCTCTCGCATTCATTCCTTGTTTCCTTCCCTCTTTCTCAGAAGTGATTGCAGTTGTACTAGTGTTTTTCGTCAGATATATGTGGAGGTATAGATCAGGGAGGTATGGACTGTCAGAGCACAGAGCGCTGCCCACTCGCCATTGTTTACAGGCCATTGCCATTGTTCTAAGGCCACTGCCATTGTTTCAAGGGCTGCTGCTGCTGTCATTGTCTTTCACCAAAGGACCGGAAAGCTCTGCACCCCAGTACGATGGCTGTCACTCTGTTGCAGTGCTGCATCAAGCTTCCTTCAAGGGGGCCATCAGCTTAGTTTAAGTTGTAATTAAGAAGCGTCAGCAAAAAACAGCACTGGCTTGCCGCTGAGCTTAATTTGTACCCGCGGTAAAACACGGAGATCAGGTAGTGGTGGGGTCGAACTCTTTGAAACGTGACACCAGGATTGTTTGGAGCTGCACAAACCTTGGGGTTGGTTGCCACTTATTAAAATGGAGGCGGTCAAGATGAATGTGGGTCGGTAGCTGAATTATAAAATTGTTCGTTGCTTTAGTGCGCACAACAGTTTAGAGCTGAGGGCAATATTTAGTTCTTTTATGTCATTCCGGTCTGCCGTGGAAATGTGCTGGTCATAGCATGTTCTCTTCTTTTTTTTTTCTTTTTTTAACTAATTTTTATGGTGAAAACAATTTTGGACTTCCACTAATGTTCTGGACAGGCAGAGAAGAGAGATCATTAGTTCCTCAAAGAGGAATTTCTAACTTCTGAGAATTGTCATTTTGAGATGAGCATATTGGGGGGGGGAGGTGACCATTGGGGATTTCTTTCTTTCGTTTTTTTTTTTAGAAAGAAGAAAGCGTGTGAACTTTTTAACAGTAGCTGGGGAAGTCGTGTTCCGCACTGTGTGCTTATGTTTTTTTACTGGATGCATCGGCTAGCGTCTCACATTTTAGGAGTTTCAGTGTTTGATTTGCAGCTCATAGCAGGGGTTAAAGTTTCAGTGACATCGTGCAGGGTTGTGGCCCTTGTTCTCAGCACACTTCAGGAAACGGCTTCTTTAGGGGATGTTTTGCACTGTGTGCCGTTTCAGCTTATTTGAATGTCTGTTCATCTGCCCATTTGTTCTAGTCCAAACACATGAGAGAAACATGATGCTACTGTGAACTATAGAGTTTCATACTAATACGTATATACTAAGGGGGAATGTGTCAGGCAGGAGCGTGTTGTCACGGGCCCTGTCATAGCAGCTGGTAGTTTCCTTTTGTACTTGGCCTGGCTTGCAATGTGTCTTGTGTGGCCTAGTAATGACCAAGGTACACTGCAGACAACATTCTTTTTTTTAATGATCTGACAGTTTTGGTTGGCTATACTTTTGTAGAGTGCTGAAATAAGTTTAACTTATCCGTTAAGAACAATAATTACGCTTTATATGCAGCCTCAACACACATTTCCGCTTGTTGGCGAGTCATGCTAAGTAACGGGCGAAGACACGTTTTCCACGGTGCATGACAGCAGGCTCGTTAAACGCGGCTCCCGTATGCCTGCCGCGAGAATTTCCTCTAGTTATATAGTAGTAGAAAACTCTACTTTGTGAACATGGTTATAACTGTGCAACTTTGTTGTAGGTTGAATGAAGTGTGGGCTTGCGTGCGGCGTTAGCCTTGTCAAGTGCCCTCCCCTCCTCCTTCCTGACGGGCCCTGTTTGTTGCGCAGAGGTTCAGCCAAGACGTGGCCATATACCTCGACTCCTGGGTCGGCATTGTGCAGAGCGTCAAGACTGAGCTGACTCTCCTCTTTCCCGACGGGTCCAAGTAAGTGCGCCCCCCTTCTGCTGGAAAACCTTATCGTGACTGCTCTGGCTTAGCTGTTTCGTTACCGCGGGCAATTGACCAATTTTGAGGGGTCTAAGAAAACGCCTTTTTTTAACACGAAAGTGTTTTTCATGCGGGGTACGCAACCTCACCGACGTCATATCCGTCACGGAAATGACATTAGCAGAAAAGGTTCATAGAGTGGTGGCACTACGGTTTCGAGCCCCACGATCACTTTGGCCACAACAGGAGGTGTGAACGCTGGTGACCTGTTTTGTACTTGCCCGAGAGCTGTATGAACGCGCCTTATGTCCTCCTGTCTTACTGTCCATTCAGATAGTGCTGCCGTCTAGGAGAGGTGAAGTGAAAGTAGTGCGTCATGACGCTAATGAGCGCCGATAGTTGGCGCCTCGATGGGCAGCGTGTAGCAGTGGAGGCTGCTGTGTTTACCCGTCCGCCACCTGTGTGGCACGCCGCTCAGCTTGTGGAACGCTGGCCCGCAGCGTTCCACAAGCTGAGCTTGTCGCAACGGCAAGCGTCTGGCGTACACGCCACAGAGCAGGGACAATGTGGTCACGCGTTAGCCTAAGCGACCCGCCAGCAGGACGTTGCTCGCCAAGCACACCCACGAGACGGCTGCCAACCCCCAAATCATGCTCTTTCGCTGTAGCGCTACCGTGATTCACCAAATGATTCGCTGACAAACCCGTTTTTCGTTCGCCGGTTTGCGAGTGCCTGGGGTTTCAATCATATTTATGCAATGCTTCGGCGCATATAATCCAGTGTCTAATGTTGATGCGTCTAACTGGTGCCATAGCTGATCGAAACTATAAATAGCGATGTGCAAAGTTCATATCGATGCACAACAAACATTCAAATGCTCCTGGGAAGGCGACATTTTCACTTTCGTGTTTTACCGATTCCTATGAAAGCAGAATCGAACCACGTGTTGGTAACCAACGTGTTGGTAGGCATTATTGCAGTGACGTCAAATGCAGATGATTCCACGCGCTTTCCAACGACACCAGTTTTAATAATGTCTTCTTAAGTAATGATTGCGGAAAAAAATGATCAAATTCAGAATTTTTGCCCAGGCATCCAAGAAAATAGTAAAAAAAAAGTTGTGCATAACAATCCACCAATAGTAGAAAAAAATTTAGATTTTGCATGTTTGTAGGTAAACATTTCAAAAACCCGTCCTAGAAAACAAAAAATTGGGTGCGCGAAACAATGTGTCACTATATAAAGAAATGTTAGAACCACACGTGGTGCCCGCACTGTGTGGTGAAGCCCAAGCATTAATTTAAAATTTCGCAATTTTGGATGGTTCTTCTGGGAGAAATTTGGTGGTTGACATTACTAGAGGCACGAATGAGTTCCCTTGTGATGTACAAGTAACTTGTCAATGACTACAGTCAGCAAGCGATGCAAAGAAATCTGCTTGGAGTTGAAATTGGAGTTGATTGGTGGATGCTTGTTGACGTTCTAATCATCACTTATCAGTCGGAACGTTCATACGGGGTTTATTATCATCTTCTGACTCGCTATGGTAGCTCCATTAGCAGAAAATAAGGTGCAATGTGCTAGAATAGAACCCACAAGCTTTCACCAAGCAGCTGTCGCGCTGTGGACAGAGTTCAGCCCTACGAGCCTCCTACATTGCAGTGCCACCTAAGATTTTCGAAAAGAAACAATATCAAGCTTGCTGGAGGCTTTGTCAGAATAGATAGCTCTACTAGAAGCAACATCAGACCTCCGGAAATTACCCTCATACGAAAACGAAACTGGCCGGGTGAACAGCTGGCAGTGTTTCAAGGCCGATTGGAAGCGGTCACCTCGTCTGAACTAATATCCGACGACTTGGTGTTATCTTTTAAACTTTCAGCTGAACCTTTATCGCAAAAGTAAGGCGTTGGTGAAGTGGAATCACGAGCGACGGGCTTTTTCACTGGTCAGTAGCGGGTGACGGAGGCGCCATGGAGATCGGCTTGCAGTTGGGTAACTGTGTAGTAGCGGCAAATATGAATTTACCAATCAAAATTGAAACTGGAAACTGGCCTGAAAGTGCCAAGGTCCACTTGTTAGACATGTGGGGGGGACCTTCATGAATTAAGCGTCGGCAGAAAAAGCTACTACTACCCTTTGTCCGAACCGAAGGTCACTAGTGAATAGCTGGTGTCATCATCGGTAATGTCACGGCTCAATGCAGTCGGATTACAAAGCTGACAACATTATTTGGTATTTTACTTGCTAGGAGCCTTGTGATTTAAGAAAAAATTGATGGTGGTAATGCAACATAATCACAGAGTGGCATGCTTTTTTGTCAAGTGCAGCAGCCACATCCCCTTTCACAAAAAACGCGCGCACCCAAGCTCGCAAAAAATGCTGTCAACAATCTAAATTCGCCGGAGTGGAAAAATTTAACAATTTTAAGCCTAGACTAACCACGGGGTGCATTAGGTGTATGAGAACGGCAGTATAAAGCATCGATCACGGTGATCGATTTGAATAGGCGTGGTAACGAAAGTGTTGTGGAGTGCATGTCACCAAGCTCATATGACAGCCAGAATTTTATATATTGGGGTAACCACATGAATTTCGGAATAAAGTGGCAGACAATAATTTCAGTTTGGCTCTAAAATTTCTGAAATCTGAAAGGTGTCTAGACATGACACGGCCATTCCAATACAAACTACTCCGTCGGTTTCAACGCTCCTGAATAAAACAGCATCAGGGAAACAAGGAAAGACTGCACTTTATTTATTGTTCTAGCTGGGAACAAGTTTTCAAAATACCCTTTTTCATCCTCGTGTACAGTTTAAAAGTATGTTTACGCATGGCTCACTTTCAGTGTTGCCGCATTCGTTTTGGCAGCAGATCTAGAAATCCCACTTTGAAAGGTTCTAGGGCCCTATCAGGAAAAACCGTTTCAGTTCAAGGTGTTTCAAGTGATGCTCTTTCATTTGGGATAGAGAGTGTGTACTCCACAAAAATCGGTTGTCCATCTCTTCAAGGGCACCATGAATTTTCTTGAAAGAATTAGCCTTTGGTACTCACTTGACCCCATTCCAGCCATGAAAGATTTTTTTTTTATCAGAAAAGTGTGAGAAATGCGAAGAACTTTCAAATTTTGCGGGTGCATAGTGATGGGCAGGAGTGAGGCAATAGATGGCAGTGCCAAAATATAGTTAACTGTACTTTAGCTATTACAAATTTAATCGGACATGTCCGGAAGTGTTACTGCAATTGCCTAGTCCTGTTTCTTTGCGGTGATTTTGTTTGGGGGCAGCCAATCACCCAAGATACTGTGACGTTCATAGATTAGACAGTTGCTGGAAAGTGGCTAGAACGTCAACCAGAAGTCGTCTGTTTTTTTAATATCTGCAATTTGTTTGAAGTTTGTGGAATGAATATAGTGTCATTGTTATTGGAACAAAGCAGTCTTCTGAATGAAACAAACTTGTACTTTTGTCTTCACAGGCTCCTTAACCTATCTCATCTCCCCTGAGAGCAGAAAATAGTTATATAATATCAAAGCACCGTGTATCACTGATAATAAGGAGGAGGAAAGGAAAAGAGAAAAGCATTGCATATAACCTCTTACAGTATTGCTTTTTGGCCAGCTCAGTACTTCATGAGCCTGTTATTGCCACAATGAGCTGCGGGATTACCGTATTTTCGTGCGTATAGCCCATACCGAAAATGCGAAAATTTCAGTGGCAAAGTAGGGGTGCGGATAATACGCGGGGTTTTCCTTGGAGTGCAGCTTCACGGCAATGCGCGTTGTGCCGTGAAGCTCCTACGCAGTAACACTGACTAAGCCTTCCATGGCAGCGATTGCGCAAAACATACAAGGGCAAAGGAAGAAAAAACAAGGACGAGCAGGCTTTAAAAACTGAATTTAATGAGTGAATTGTGACTTTCGCATTGCAGTCAGTGTATTCGACTTGCTCAATGTATGCTTTTTCTGTCTACATGGTATGTGATGCGTTGCTTGATGCTTGAGCAGTAGCTTTGGTGCAGCCTTTCCTGTATAAAATGTGCGGGCAATACGCAAGGATTTTTTTTCTTTTCCAGTGGGCTGAAAGTGGGGGTGTGGATTATATGCAGGGGCGGGTTTTACGTGCGAAAATACGGTAGCTCACAGCTGCACGTCATGCGTTTTCAGGTACCATTAATGAAACACAAAGAAGTGGGCTTGTTGAGCTTTTCAATGGAGAGGGCCTTTTTTTGTTTTGTTTTCAAAAGGAAAGGTGGTGTGCCCAGTGAAGGCTGTTGCACTATTATGTTGTAATCACGTTGTCACAGTGCAGTAATAGTTCCTGTCATATCTATTCGGCATTGTAACTGTCGTTAAAAAAAAAATCTTATTCAGGGAGAACTTCTGCCTCAGAAATTAAACGTTGAAAGCAAGCAATCGGCAAGCAATTTGGTGAAAATTAGAGGCTACGATTGACCAAAAGGAATCTAGAAGTCACTAGATAGCTTGGGGCAAGTTTTGAGAAGAGCAGCTGTTTACACTTACGTTCACACGCAAACGCTGTTTCAGGTGCGTCCTACAGGAGGATGATGCGTTAGATCTGGATGATGTCTTGGATCGGAGGCTACCGGTGAGAATTTTTCTTCGTGTCATTCATCATCGCTTTTTTGTACCCTTGAATGCCCCCTTGCAGGAGGGGGATTCTGATTGGGGGTAGGCAAACACTGCTCTTGAGTACCCTGCCATGTTAGCACTCGATACCAAGTGGCAACGGCCTGACTGTGCAGTATCTTCCTAAAAATATGACGAAACTTTCATGAGAAGGATTTGTATGTATTCTAAACAGTTTATTGTGTGCGAAAAATCTATTTCTTATATGTGATCAGCGCACTGCAACTGGGCATGTCTCCCAAATTTTAGTGGTAATAGCTCGGGTATTATTAAGATTTTGCTGAAATTGAATGATTTCGACTTTCTTCACGGCACACTTCGCAGTTCAGCTGCAGCATAGCCCAGCTGTGGCTGTTACATCCCACAGTTTGAATTTGAACAATTTCACCTTCACGGTGCGCTTCATAGCCAAGGTGTAGCTTCGCATTAAACCCCATTATTTGAATTGTAACTTTCTTTGAGGTACACTTACATGGTTAAGGTGCAGCTTCAGCGAGTTAAGCCCCACAATTGCAGTTTCAACAGTTTTTTGCGCTCTCGTTCTTCTTCTCTGTGTCGTCAGTCCTCGGAGTTCAAGGACGAGGGCTTCTACAAGGGCCAGAAGCTGTGCGGGCCGATGCGGTGCTTCGAGGCAGCTCGCTGGCTCAACTGCACCAAGGAGACGACCGCCCTGCTCAGCCGCCCACACAAGCACGTGCATGTCACTGTGGAGGACGTGAGTGGTCTCTCTCTCTCTCTCTCTCTCTCTCTCTCTCTCTCTCTCTCTCTCTCTCTCTCTCTCTCTCTCTCTCTCGCTCTCTCTCTCTTCTCTCTCTCTCCCTCTCTCTCTCCCTCTCTCTCTCTCTCTCTCTCTTCCCTCTCTCTCTCTCTCTCTCTCTCCCCTCTCGTCTTCTCTTTATCTCTCTCTCTCTCCTGCTCTCCTCTTTTCTGTCTCTCTATCGCTTGCTCTTGCTCTCTGTCTTGTTCTCTAGCTTTCTCTCCTCCCCCCCCCCCTTCCCATAGTAACTGGGGATGCTTGTCACAGGAAGATAATTGCTGGTTGAGCTAGCATGGGGCCCATACTAGGGTACAAGTTAAGAATGGCAATAGCTCATGTCGTGTGACACTCCACTGAAGCGGCTGACCCGGATGTTCCAAGCGCGTCCGCATTTTGGAAGGAGCTTGCGCTTAACGTGCGACATCGTATGCTTTTTCTCACATAGTTTGTTTATCGTCGCTGCAGTAGCTTATAAGCACATTGAGTTCAAACAGTCGTGGGTGGAAACGGCTTGCGCTGTGCTCAAATTACTCACAGTAATGCGCTCTTGGTGCCGCACAGAGGAACAGCCAGCCGCTGTGAAAGGCGCAGAGGCACCTTTCGTTGTTTGTTGTTCCTGGGCTGTACCCGAGCATAGTGTGATTCTTGCGGAAGAGGCAAACACACCAACCAAGGGCGTTTATTGGAAGGAGCCCCAACGTTTCGGGAACTACTCGACTCCTTTATCAGTAATGACTGTGTAAGACAAGAAGCAGCAGTTATATAAGGTGTCTTCTTCTTTTTCTTTTTACTCGTATCTTGCCCTTGCGCTTCAGAGGCCGTGGGCGTAGATGGTGGGAAGGGCTCCTAGGGATCTATTTAGGCCTTGCCGGTTCCCTTGTATGTGCCAGGACTTGAGGAGTATTTGGTTACTCTTCCTGAATAATTGGTTTCGCTGGCAACCTTGGCTAATCAGCTAGCTCTTGGTTGGTTGCTGCACTCTCCAATCAATTGTGGCCAGCTTTTTCACAGTGGTCGGCCATTGCACTGCGCTGAATGTCCGACCTGCGAACGTCATTTTTGGGTTGTCAGAGCCGTTCCGGGAAGTTCCTCGTCTCAACGTAACTAGCAGGGCCTTGTGCGCAAGCAGTTTTGTAGATGTCCCCTTGGGCCTTTTCTTGCCCCCGCTAGTTACATTAACAAGAACAGGAACTTCCCAGAATGCCTGACAACACAAAAATGGCAAATGACCAGGTACAAATACGGTCAAAAACAAAGCAAAGGCAGAAAATGGCTTACCACGGTATGGTGGTGCCATCTAGGTTGACTAACGGTAAACGAGGCTCTGCAGTCGGCTGCAGAGCGGTTCTTGTGATGTCATTGTAGACGTCATGAAAACGCACGATTTGGTGGGAGAATCAAATTAATTAATTTCTCAGTGACTAAAGCATCGTTTGCTTCCGGACAAGCGCTGGGGACACTATAAAACATGAAATCTTTCGAATAAAACAAACTTGTATTTTGTCTGCCTCGCCCCTTTAATGTCTTAGCTCAAGCATGTGTGTTTTTTTTTCCCTCGGCAACTAGAAGCTTCCAGCCTCTGAGTTGCACATGCCGTTAGGTCTCTCTTGAAGCAACACGGGTCGCCCTTCATGAAACCAACTTTTCCCCTGTTGTTTCCCTCTGCAGGTGAAGGTGGTGTACCTGTTTGTTCAAGGTGTGTGCAAGGCCTTCCAAGACGCGTCCAATGCTAACAACCAGAGCGACGAGCTCATCAAGTACGTCATCGAGGGAGAGGCGCTCGACAGGTGAGCACACCACTAAAACCTTCCTTCCCTGCCAACCCTCACGTTTAAGAGTCTATATTTGCGCAGGGGTCGGCTAAGATGACGTCTTGAACGAATAGTTTCACTTCTGGCACGGCACTAAACAGTAAAACCTCGTTACAAGAGACACGCAAAGGAACAGAAAGCGTGTCTCTTGTAACCAAGGTCCCTTGTATGCGATGTTGCTAACATTGCGAACATAGGAAAACCAACCAAACTTTTTTCATGCAAATGTCTCCTATAACCAAGTGTCTCTTGTAACGAGATTTTACTGTTTTTGGGTGCATTTCGCTTTACCCTTTCTAAAGGGGTCATGAAGGCAAAACTTTGTTTAATGTAAAAGAACTGGGCTTTACAAGCTTGCTCAGCTCCATTCATGCCACAAAGGTGTGTTTTTTTTTTTTAACCAAGAGAATGCAAGGAATGTAGCAAAGTTTTCGAATGACGTGTTTGGCCAAAAGTGAAGTCATGCGGGCCAGCACTGAAAATGTAATTTTCAGTGTGTTAACTGCGTGCTTGAATTGATGCGATCGAACGGGACGAGAGGCCCCACAATGATCGTTCAGTCGTGTCTTGGGATCGTTTTGGTCAGCGGTGCACGTTAAAGATCCCCAGGTGGTCAAAATTAATCCGGAGCCCTCCACTACGCCGCGCCTCATCGCCTTCGTTGCGTCGTCGCGTTAAACCCCCGCAATCAATCAATCAATCAATCAAATCAATCAATCAATCGATGATTTCAGTCAGTGGCTGCCATTTGCACAAAATTGCGTGACATCATAGAAAAGTTGCTGGAAAGTGGCCAGGGAGTCGCACGGCTTCATGTTTTTTTTTTTTTTAATATCTCCATTATTTGTTGCGAGATTGCGATTAAATTGGTGTTATTATCGGGACAGAACAGTTTTTTTAACGAACCAAACTTGTATTTTCCTTTAATGGCCCCTTTAAAACAACTAAATAGTAGTTGGCGATGGAAACAGTTCTGTTAAAGTGAGTACTGACACCAAATTTTTATGTTCCTTTTTTTGTATGACTTTATCCACGCTTAATGGCCTGGCAAACCAAAACAGCACTTTAAATACTTGAGCACGCGATAATTTATTTACGTAGAGCGGCCTGAAAATCATCCAGTTTCGGTTTCCATCGCTTCCACAGGTATGACCTTCAAACACGCAGAGGCCTTGCAGTGCGTTGTTTCAACCAGCCCTGTTGCCAGAGCTGAGCGGCTGGCTGGCCGAAGTGCATTCAGTCCTTATCATTGCAGAAAATATTTGATGACCGCTTTCAATAAAAGTCCTGATGGCGACTTCTAGGGCGTTTCAGGGCGCAATATCGGCTCTTTTTCGCAAGAATGCCTTTCTGGGGAGGGGTTATGCTTTGTAGCGAGCGCCTAGTTGTGCTCGCCGGGCCGCTCGTGATATGTCCACACTGATGTCCACATGCTTGCGCTCTGCTTTGCATCCTGTTCCGTTGGCCGATAAGCGGATCAAATTAGTATATTCCACCAGTCACAGCCATTCACATTTCAGCTAGGGTGTTCTGTCCTAGTAAAGAGAGCAAACTTTGTAATACATATGTCTGCCAGAATTGGTGTCATTACCCCTTTAGTCCCCAATTTAGTATAATTGGCACTAGAGAAGACTACTTTGGAAATGTGCATTGATGCACTCCGGAACGGAAAAATTAATTTCATAACTTGGATTTATCACTGACTTGTCTGCCTGTTTCGTTGCGGGATGCCTTCCTCTGCGGGAAGCTTCACTGCTCAGTGGGCTTTCAGGACCCGCCACGGTGCCTCAGTGGCTAAGGCGTTGTGCTGCTGAGCACGAGGACGCGGGTTCGATTCCTGGCCGCGGCGGCCGCTTTTCTGATTAAGGTGAAAAGCAAAAACGCCCATGTGTGCGAGATTTCAGCGCACGTTGAAAATCCCCAGATGGTCAAAATTATTCCGGAGCCCTCCACATGGTGTGCCTCATCGCCTGTGAAGCGTCGGCGCGTTAAACCCCACAATCAATCAATCAGTGGGCTTTCAGTGTCCATAAATACAGCCTTCTACTTTTTTTTTATTTCAATTTCAAATTATTGTTCATATGCAATACAGGAGGAGGTTTGGAAGTTATACAACTGTGTGGGTAACTCCTGTAAAACAGTTATATTGGTTAACTAACTCGCTTTTGCTGATTTATTGTGAGCGTAAATGGTCGTATCATTTGTGTATAACAAGCTGTAGCCAAATTTAGGCATTTAGGGAGGTTGTTATTTTGTATTGAAAATAATATTGGAGCCAAAATTGAACCCTGTGGAACACCTTTATTGATACCTGGAGTTGTTTGTGGAAAGTGAATCGTTAAATTCTATGACGACTAAAATCGATCAGGCTGATGATTCGGGTTCACGGATTCCTCATCTTCTCAAGTTTCTTCTTGCTTGCAGGTGAAGATGATCAACATCTTGAGCGGTGTGCCCTGCAGATAGGTGACCGCAACTACTACACCCTCAAGGCCACCGACAACATCTGCAGCCTCGGGGAGTGGAAAAGCGCCAGTGTGCCTCCAAGTACAGCCCTCCCTCTCGCCCCGCCGAGTGTGTGGTGAGAAGCCTCCATTGGCGGTTTTATTGTGCTTGAACCGAGGCAACTGTAGGTCGTTGGAGATTTGTCATAGAAGATAGTTGGGTCGTTGTGCTTTAATACATTATGCTGGTGAATTGGTTGAGATGTACCATCAGAACTGCCGCTGCAGCCCGTTTGCACCCACAGCCTTGGCTTTGTAATCCAGTTACCAACCTAGCCCTAGTTATCAATTTTTTGTGTGGCTCTGACACCTATTAGAGCTTCATCCCTTTCATTAACTTATTGCCTGGTCTACCGGTTTTCATATGTCTCCCAGCCGCAGGGACCCGAGGGTGAGAGCGCCACCCACCAGCCGCCCGCCGCCCCTGTGGCCAGCCACTGGCGACACGCTGGCCATGAGTGCCGAGAACAACAAGGATAGCCCAGCCCCCGGCCCAGGACGGCTAGCGGACTCGGACTACGAGGATGTGGACGAGGACACCGACGCTAGCGGCTCCGACACGGTGTCCATCACCAGCGGGTCGACTGCGTCGTCGGTGGACACCCACAGGCTAGGCGCCGGTCAGTACAGTGACACCTCGTTACAAGAGACACTCGGGGACCCAGGAAACATGTCTCTTGTAACCAAGGTCCCTTAAAACCCCGAAATTCGAAAAAACTTTGTGGAAATGACTCGATCACTTTGCTATACATCAGCATCAAAGCGTTTTTAGACAGGTCGACAAGAAAATGCTTATTGTGGCTTAAGGGGGAACACTGTTCTTAAAGGGGGGACGCGGCTTTCAACTTTGAAAGTGAACTCTCTGAAACTTGTCAGTCTTGCTGTTTTTTCCCCACTGATTTCGAACATGCCATTATTTTTTGGTTGGTCAGTTAGTTCTTGAGATTAGTAAAGATAATTAGCCATTTTTGGAGGAACAATAGACAGAACAGTGTTGGTCATAAAACTGTAATCTTTGTGTTTTCCAATACTATGAACCCTGGTGAATGCAACAATCGAAGCGGATTTTGATGCATCGCTTTGAACTAATTTTACAGCGCATTAAACTTTGGTAGCAGCAGCGGCAAGGAACCATTTCGAACACCCATTTCAAACACCAAAGTTTAATGAGCTGTAAAATTAGTTACAAGCTATGCATAAAAAAAAAACGGTTCAATTGTTGCATTCACCAGGGTTCATAGTATTGGAAAACACAAAGATTACAGTTTTATGACCAACACTGTTCGTTCTATAGGTTCCTCGAAAAATGGCTAATTATCTCTAATTATCTTGGGAACTAATTGACTCACTAAAAAATAATGGCACGCTTGAAATCAGGGGGAAAAAAACAGCAAGACTGACTAGTTTCACACAGTTTACTTGAAAATTAAAAGAAATGTTTTAAGACCAGTGTCCCCCCTTAAATAAGTCGTCGCGTAGTAGTTTTAGGGACTGCACATTGTATTAGCTTCCTTCCCAACTTTTGTAGGTAAGCCACTTCGCTTTGCAAACCTTCCTGTTCTCACAGCACCATTAAAGTGCTCTTCGATGTTTGTTGGTTTATCAGTGCTGACACTTGCCTGGCCCTGCATATCCTCATGTCCTCCTCCTTGGTTCATCCTTTAAGAACCATTACTTGCGTAAGGATCACATTATCTGTAAGTTTCTCAGAGCACATCAAGGTCCTCATTTCACAGACCAAACTCTTCAAAAAGGTATCTGGAACCTTTGCGGTCTCTAGGGCTGCAGGTCCAAGCTTCACCTTCAGGCAGGTTCAGGCAAGTCTTTCATATAAGGCCCCTTTTCTATCATGTCTCTTCTAAGTAGTGCAGAATTTACTCTAGGGACTCAAAAAAGTTGCCCTTTGTGACAGAGTGTCTCTTGTAACCATTCTCTTGTATGCAATCAAAGAAAAAAGCATTGCAAAGAAAGAGAGACAAGGACAGAGAGAGGACAACGAGGCTGGTCTGAAGGACCGCACAGTCCTCGCCGTCTCTCTCTGTCCTTAGCTTTCTTTTGCACTGGTTTTTCTTTCTTCGATCATGTACTAACCTGCCCAGTTTTCCACGTTAATTGTATGCAGTTTTGCTAACGTGGCAAACACAGGAAAAACAACCAAACAGTCTTCAAGGTCTGTTATAACTGTCTCTTGTAACAAGGTTTTGCTGTAGTCGTTCCAGCCGTCGTGGACGCTGTGTTGTAGGACCTTCTTGAGAGTTTGAACTTGGGCGAGTTGGTACATGTCTAGATAAAACGGTGAAAACAGGACGCAGGAAGAGAAGACAGACGCGCGTCCTGACTAGCGACTGTTTATTGTACAGTATAGGCCACTTATAGCGAACCCGGTTTTAATGAAATAGCGGCTATAATGAACAAATCTTCCGTTTTTTGTTACCATTTGTATTCATAGATTTTGTGTCCAGATATAGCGAAATGCAGATATAACGAACTGATTTTAGTTTCCCGGTGTGTTTATTATGAGCGGGCTCGACTGTACTAGAGAAGGAAGAGTGTATAGGTGGGCTAAGAAGTGTTATATGCATGTAGGGACACTTTAATGCATGTGAAACAGTACTTTCCCTTAGTAGCATTAACTGTGGGGGTCCAGAGGTTCCGTCCTAGTTTAGCACTTTGCCGTAGCGCCCCCCCCTCCCCTTCCCCTCTAGTCTTCTTGTACAAGAGAGCCACCGACCA